>BROG01000156.1:742500-1290383 GCA_030159075.1 Atrina japonica
TGTTAGACTAAGTAATGGTATACACTAATGTAAATCAGACAGTTGACAGGGAGCAGTTGTTAGACTAAGTAATGGTATACATGAATGTAAATCAGACAGTTGACAGGGAGCAGTTGTTAGACTATGTAATAGTATACACTAATGTAAATCAGACAGTTCACAGGGAGCAGTTGTTAGACTAAGTAATGGTATACACTAATGTAAATCAGACAGTTCACAGGGAGCAGTTGTTAGACTAAGTAATGGTATACATTAATGTAAATCAGACAGTTCACAGGGAGCAGTTGTTAGACTAAGTAATGGTATACACTAATGTAAATCAGACAGTTCACAGGGAGCAGTTGTTAGACTAAGTAATGGTATACATTAATGTAAATCAGACAGTTCACAGGGAGCAGTTGATAAACTGAGTAAAAAGCATACAAAAGGTGTGACATTTTACAGGGACCAGTTGTTAGACTGGGTAACAGTATACGCTAGATCCGAGAGTTCACAGGAAGCAGTTGTTACAGAGAGTTGTAAAACTAATTGGCTCAATGTACCATGGGATATTATACCTTATACTTTATTAACTATTTCTTTGTCAAGCACCAGACATAGTTAACAAACTTCACATGACTTTCAGTGACGCAATGTCATACGATTTTCTTTCAACTGCCTTGGTCCAAGACCTTTTTCATTCAATTTTGCCTGGGTCCAGTCCTTTAAGATCTGGGTCCACTCACAATAACTACATTGACAATATACAAGTAGCTGGCTTTAGAAAGGAAAAAAAACTTACAGAATACACATTCACTGATTCAGAGTTGTTAGGTCCTTGGACTCACATGGCTGGAAAAAAAATGACGGCGTCCAAAAGTAAAATATGTAGACCCTGGGCCCCCGAACTCTTATGAATTTTTCAAACACTGCTTAACTCATTAACCCCTAAAAACAATGGATTCTTCTGTAAATTAATGACTTAGATCTGTCCAAATGTGTCTTTAGGGATGAATGAGTTAAATACTATATATATATATATATATATCAGGTCAAATACTTGATTATTCAGTCTTGCATAATAAAAATATCTTGCACAATAGACTGACTGAAACAGGTGAACAACAATGCGGCACTACAGGGAAAAATAATCACCTGTAAATAAATAAACATTTAAATCCTCAGGTGAGTTCAAGTTGTACGCAAGGTATTCGGGGTACACCTTGTAAAAACGAGTTTACAAAGCAATATATCATACGAGACATGGTTTAAAGAGAAAAAAAATACTCCAAAAAAACAGAAGAGTTAGTGTTTAAAGCGAATGATTAAGTGCAAGATATACTCTAAAACTGATATTATGTAGAAATGCAGATTAAAGTACATAGTTACGATGTGGGTTGGGTTTCAAGTACATTACACATGAGATGCTATGACATGCAAAAATTGTTTTGTTTACTGTTTTGTTTTTTTTTCCAATTGTCCAGGCTTTTTTAAGAACTTTTTTTTCCACTTGTGTAGAGATAATTTGGACAACTGTTAAGAAAGTATCGTTAAATTGACTTATAATGTGCTGTATCACATCATCCCAATGCCGTGAAAATTTGCATTATTATTCCTTCAAGTTTTATCAAGATTTGCAGTAACAAAAGATTGTAAATTGATGATAATAAAAAATTACCATTGTATCATCATACAGAATTTACTGATTACTAATAGATCGCTTTCACTTTACTTCTGCTTGGTAATTTTGGATGGCAAAATTATACATTTTTCTAAACATTTGATAATGTTGTCACAGTGACACGGTGGGTTATTTAGTTCAGGACGCCAAATGTAGCAGGTGAGGAAAAATGTGTGGCTAGTCTGGGAATCGAACCCAGGACCTTCGGAACACTTAACTGATATATCAAGGCCGTAACACCCGCAGTACCACTACACATCTCCCCCCTTAGCAAGATTTCTGACCCCAGAAATCCATGAGACTTATACCAAACATACACCACAGTGGATTATGTAGTTGGATGCCAAATGTAGCAGGTGAGGAAAAAAAGTGTGGCTAGACGGGGAATCGAACCCAGGACCTTCAGAACACTACATGTATCTGGATGCTCTTACTAACTGAGCTATCTGGGCCAATACCTGCAGTGACACTATAACGATGATACATTCTAGATTAGCCATTGGTTTTCTATTGGTTGTTGAGTGTGGCATAAGCAAGTAAGTCACATATCAGACATCTATGCAAAGAACAGGATATAATAACATGAACAGACAACTGGTTTCAAAGTAACTCATTCATCCCTAAAAATGCATTTGGACTGGTCTAAGTTATAAATCTATAGAAGAGTCCAATGTATTTCAGGGGTTGGTGGGTTAAAAGTGATATATCTAAGCACAATGTTTGGGCATTCATTTTCACAGTCAGCAGTAAAATATCGGATCAAAACCATGATTGAATGTGTATAAAAATGTACATTGAAATCATATTAGTGTTAAACTCATCAACTCCTGAAAAACAATGGATAAATCTTATGTAAATTAATATCTTAGACCAGTCCAAAATGTCTTTTTGGGGTGAATGAATTTACGTGACCATTTTATAATATGAAACATCACTAAAATTTCATTGAGATTGGCAATGTTAGTTCAAATTGTTTAAAAATACTACACATGCATGTATGATATTGTTACTAGAAAACGAAAATAACCCGGATAAAGTACCTTGACATTTATCAATATCAATTTAATATATATATATATATATATATATATATTACAGTTATAAAACTACGATTGCATTTCATTATTCTGTGACGTAAAACTGGTCAAATAAATGTGTTATATATCTAGTATTACCATGAGTGTGACTAAAAACAACATGAAATGTGTAAGAATCTATTTTAAGTGTGACCAATCAGGAGAACTGATAATGAAATTTGTGTAACATCTCGGAGACAGAAATAAAAAATTGACTGATGTCAACTTTCACCAATATTCAAATGGCCAATAAATATATTTTATGCTGGCAATTATCACTTGAAATTATATATCCAAGTATTGGAAAATATGCATATACGTGCACTAAATACAATAGAACCTCGATGAATCGAAATTCAATGAGCTGAATTTCTCTACGTTTCGAGCTATTGACAGTCCCGAATAATTTTGTTACTCAATGCTACATGTACTTACAAACATTTCATAATTAAAACTTTTATGTGTCAAATTTCTTGACATTTTGAACAAAATTTTGGGCCCATTTTACAAAAACAATGAAAATTCCTACAAATAATTCAAAGTCAAAATTTACTTGTGAACGAAATTGCACCATGGCAATTCTTCTCTTTTTCATAAACACTCAATTAAAAAGTTAATTTTAGCACTTACTGTATTCCACCCAATAAGTACCCATGTCCCTATAAGCACACTTCTCCCTTTTTTCTCACAATCAAGTATCCTTTCTAGCTGGTTGACAAGGCAATGTTGACCAGAAAAAACATACTTAATAAACAGTTTAGCTCTAGTCCCATGCAATACATGTCCACTACAACAACTTTACCACCGTACCTGCTTTACGTAAATTTGACAATTACTGTATGTGTATTTAAGTTAGCACACTCATATTTTAGCACTCTAAGGGAGTATAGACTTATTAGCGCAATCTTAAATTCGAGCAAGTAATTTCATTAGTTTTGCCATGTATACAGAATGACAGGATGGAGAAATTTTAGCGTTGCCTCTGAATTAGCACAATGACTTAAGCACTAAAATAAGTACACGTTCAGTAACTGGTCCCATTTAGCGCCCAACCCTTTTTTTCTATTTTTGTAGCACTCCAGGCACTTGTTGGATTGAATACGGTATTTTAAACTAAAATGACAGTATTTATGTCTTAAATGGTTTCGAAGCAGTCATATACACCTTATAGAACCTCTGAAATTAAAAACATATGATTCTCGGTTACCATCCATGAGTCGATGTCCTGATGTTTCGAACTTTTCTAGGTAGTCCCTAGAACTTTGACTCATCAAAGTTTTATTGTATCACTTAATGATGTAGTAATATCACCACTTTAGAAATGTTAATTATTTCTTTCGTTGTCTGTCAATAGCCTTGCATATCATGAATTAAAATTAATGTATTGTCATTTGCGACAATGTAATTGATACTTCTGATCATAACACACATTTCATATTTAAGTTCATGAGTTTATGTGTCACAGTAAGGGTTAACTACTGTCGTATGATCAGGCTACATGTACCTCTCTACCTATTGCAAAAAAATACACACTTCGTCGGGCCATGACCAGGTATTAGATTTTTGCTACCACCATTAAAATCTGTCTAGCACCATGTAATTGAAAAATTGCTGAGTATGGCATAAAAACTGTATTCCCTGCACCCCTCGGCCTCCCCCCTGGTAATCTTTAGAATGTGAAGATATAAAACAATTGAACATGAAGCTGGTTTCAGAGAAGAAAATTGCATTTACTTGCTAGATTGTTCTTTCTTTTTTTTTTTTTTTTTTTGCTGGCCTCAAGAATATTTCAACTTTCTGAACACCAATAGAGATTTTAAAAATTAACACCTTGCAATGGAGGTTATAGGGGCAGAGACAAACAAAAGAGTGGATATGAAGCTCAAACTAATCAAATGTATCTTAACATTATATAAAGTCCCATGTGTGTGTGTGTCTCTGTGTGTTTGTGTGTGTTTGTATAGTACAGTGAAACCTCGCTTAAATACCACCTGATTTAGGAGATCATCTCATAATTAATATAAGATCATAAATTTTCCTGAAGTCTTTTAAAAAAAAAATCAATATGTAGTCAACAAAACCAGACCCCTCACTCAAGAGACCACTTCACTAATCATTCCCACTGTAAGTCTGTCATTTAGGTGGCCTTGATAGCAAGGTTTTACTCTATCATTATCAGGCTAAATGTATGTTAACCCTTACATCAGAAATATTTATAATCAAGATAGTACAGAATGACAAATACATCCTGTTTAACAAGTATAAATCTCGTTAATATCTCGGACGATTATCACAGCTTTTGAGCTTGAAAGATATTCTAGTTTACGAATAAATCTTAGAATTCACACAAAATTTAGATTTGGGTAAAAAACACGGAATTACTGTATTCACACAGACACTGACACAAATAAAACACTTGTTCAACATACTTCAATGAATATGCATATCATGTACATAGCATTCCTCACGGCTCACAATGTAACTTTGACATGGTCCCTTAAGCAGATCAAAATAGCCACAAAAGATCAAGGCATTACACGAACACATATATATCTCTCCTTGTTGTTATTTGCATATAGATTCAACATTTGCTGTCTATGAGACACCATTCTCAAACACACAATACAAAAATAATAAACCCACCCTGATAGGACTGTCCCGCATTCCATCCTGATGCTATTTTTTCATCTCACGTTGAAATATGTCACCTCCATGTACACCTTCTTTTAACAGTTAGAACTATTTTTAACTCCAGTTTGCTTTTATTAATCCTGTTTTTATAAGATTCTCACTGGCATTGAAAACACCTATACACAAACCAGTAGTATATGTATGTGTTGTTAAAGTCGTAACTATCAAGTTCGCATTGGTATTGAGTACATGTATAGTAAATGGCCCACGGCACAATTATCATTTTTTTGACAAGCATGCGGTACATGTGAGTCACTTATCTGTAGGTGAACACCTCCGAGGTCACAGTGTATATATAATGTGTATAAGTATATAAGCAAGCCCTCAGGTAATATTAATATGTCCTAAAGTGAGATGTGTATTGTGTGTGTGAAAACATTATGTTAGATCTCCCAGGAAAGTACCTTGAGGTTTAAAATATGTAGGTCAAAGGGACAATAAATAAGTTACTCCAGTTGATTGTTAAACAATCAAATAACTTTGTAATTGTTAGCAGTACATTGTATTTAAAGTAAGGGAGATAACTAGTAGAAAAAAATCTGGTACTGCAGCTTTAATAAGAAAACAGAGCAGCAGGATGGTATTACTGATCTACACTTACATTGGGCATACATTTATCCTCCCTTTCGGAAAAATTAAACCTGTCTATTGACATATTTACGCTTAAAGACACATTTGGACTACCTTAAGCCATTGATTTAAAGAAGAGTCCATCATTGTTCAATGGTAGATGAGTTAAGTTAGGAGGGACAGTAGTGGCCGTTTGGCCTTTAGTTGCAGTTGCCCCTTTATGAATGCCCCCCCCCTCCCACCCCCACCCCGACCGCTTGATACCCAAAAGGCTTTTATACAGTGAAACTTATATAATGACCCCCTTAGGGACATAACAAAACCAGTATTTATTGGGAGGTGGTCTTTATTATACAGAGTTTGATTTGTACACAAATGGTACTATTGGAGACAGCAAAAACTTATCTTTGTGACCAGGTGGTCTTTAAACAAAAGTGGTTACTAAAGCAGGTTTTACTGTAGTGCAAAATGCTGAACTTAATTGATGTTTAATTGTTGTTTTACATCTGCACAAGAATTTTTCACTTATATTGAGATTACACCGACTTTAGATGAAGTGCTACAAGTTTTAATCTGTGCTATGGACTGACGCCAATGCAGTGAGGGTTCTTTTATGCTCCACGCCTTCTGCGACTCTGTACCTCAGTTTTCAGTCTCACCCAAAAGACTTGCGACTTTCACTTCGTATACCAAGCACTTGGCTAAGGAATCAAACCCGAGACCTTCCACTTGCGAGTCCAACACTCTACCACTAAACCACCACAAGTGGTTTTGACCTTAATAAACCAACCTAGATATTATTGATTTAAAGCAGCATACCAAATTTGTTTGAAATTTGAGGAATATATATATATATATATATATGGAAGGGATTTCTTCATTGTGATGAAAACCTGTTAAGATACAGGATTTCAGTGGTTTTATACCCTGGCCTGAAAGGTCCCCCGGGGGAATCTAGTGTTTGGATCGTCTGTCTGTCTGTTTCTCTGCCTGTCTGTCTGTAATTCTGTCCCGCTTGTAAATCCATCTGCTTATGTATAAAGTCGATATTTCAAGTTTGGATTGTGATACAGTAACCAAACTTAGATTGTAAGTTCATATAGGGGTTGCTCACACTTTACTGACATCACATGCCCCTGGGGGTGGGGTGGGGGTCAAAATGTAGGACACTGCAATATTTATTTGCCAGCATAGAAATTTGTTGGGACTGGGGGCATTTGTGTTTCATAAACACATCTTGTTGGATCAATTTTTATCAGATTATTTATTTGATCTAAGATCTTTTCCTTCCAATAATCACCGATTCAACTTTTCAAAGATTTCTATAACTTCTGAACAATGTAAATGTGTCAGGTGGTGAAGATGAAGGTGACGTGACTGAAGTTGATTATAACAGTAGTTTAAGAGACTGTGTACAATACAACAACATAATGAATTATTGCAGGATAATACTTCAGCTCCTATATCTGTCACAAATTTATATTGATCAACGCCATTAAATCCTGTGTGTCGCATTTTAAGTTGTAAATGGACCACTTCCAGACAGGAAGTTTGAATTAATTTCTCATTAATTCATAATCATGCAGTTAAATAAATGAACACAGTAAAATTTTTCTTGGGGGACCCTCTTCCTCATCTGATGAGACTTATGCCTGTGGTGGCTCTCTGCTGGCTCGGTGGCTCTAGTATGATTGCTGTACAAGCAGGAGACCAATAAGAATTACCTTCATGTCTAAACATTTTTACTCAACTTAGGATAGTCCTGGAATCCGATTGGCTAACTAGGCCAAGTTGAGAATATTCTCAGGCTTACGTAAATTCTTTAGCTTTACTGTATGGGCCCTGGCTTACAAAACAATATTTGACTATGTTAAAATTCTAAATCTTCGATATAACACCTACTCTATACCTGGACATTTTTGCCCCTGGTAACATGTTCTTCCCTCCTTAATTTTGCCTTGCATTTATGTCCATGCTTCAATTATTTACCTTGGAAATATCAATATCATTTTAAACTTGCCCTCTACTGTGAGTGCGAAAATGATAAAATTAAACTGCAGTGAAAATTTACAGTTTTTACAAATGTCATAGTTAACAAAAAATCGGGGATACACACCACAAAAAAACCATCCAAATTTAATTTGGAGCAAATGACACCCAGAGGATCATTTTGCAAAGGATGCCAATTCTGACTGGAATTTAAGCTCATTTTGGGATCCCTGGGACCTTATAAAATGTCGTAAGTCTTAGACTTGGTCTCAATTGATCCTTTCTGTACTACCGACCATAATAATAGAACAAAACAATAGAAAAGAATATACCACTAAGATACTTAGGGGTCAAAGGTTAAGATGTGACACTTGCAGCCCTTTTTACAATGTGTTAGGGCTTGTGACTTACGACCAAATGAGGTCTTGTCTTCATGCCGACCCAGCAACAGTGTCTAGACTTAGGTTACTGCTGTATTAAAGAGTCATAATTTATCTTTGTAAATGTGGCAGGTATAGGTTTTCATAAACCATCAAGGTCTTCTGTGAAAATGTGTACAAGAAAATATTTGTCTTTCGTATTTTTTTTTTTTTTTTTTTTTTTTCTTTTTTTTCTTTTGTATTTTATCTTTGTAGCAGATATAGGTTTCCATAAACCATCAAGGTCTTCTGTGAATATGTGTACAAGAGAATATGACTTCAGGCTTGACTTCAAAGTCAGTCAACTTAAAACTTATGACTCGGGACTTACAACTAGTGGTGTAACTGTATATTATAGTAGGATATATTTAACTTGAAGTCGGTTATTGGTACAGAAATCTGGAAAACTGTTTTGTTTTTTTTCAATAAGATTTGTAAATAGGAATACACATCAATATTGCACTGTAAAATATGTAAAACGTGCATAGCTATGACCGCTTGATTGATTCAGATCAAGACTTAAATAGCATGGATGTAAATATGCAAATACAGAGGCAGCTACCAAATTTAGTAAATGATTAATTGACGAATACATTAATAACTGAAAATATTACAGTGCTTACTTATGTTGGTTCTAAATATTTTATAAAACATGAATGAAAAGTATCATTAAATATCAAAATATTGTGACTCCTTTTTGTGTATCTATACTTATCCCTACTTATAACCCCTGGAGCCGGGAGACAGGTTACCGTACAGACACAAACACACTATTATGCCGATGAGACTGCTGAACAGACACAACAGTCTAGCAAAAGTCAGAAAAAGTTATCTTTGTTTGCACAGTATGTACTGCAGGTTACACAAAAGTGATCCCTTAGTGTTTCCCATGTACTATAGGTGACAAAAAAGTGATCCTTTAGTATCCCTCCTGCACTGCAGACTCCACACAAAAGTGATCCCTTAGTGTCCCCTGTACTGCAGATGGCACAAAAGCAATCCCTTAGTGTCCCCCAGCACTGCAGATGATATAAAAACATACCCTTAGTGTCCCCCTGCACTGTGCTGGCAACACAAAAGTGATCCCTTAGTGTCCCCCAGCACTGCAGGTGATACAAAAGCAATCCCTTAGTGTCCCCCTGCACTGCAGGTGACACAAAAGTGATCCCTTAGTGTCCCACTGCACTGCAGGTGACACAAAGGCAACCCCGCAATGTCCCCATTACTGCAGGTGACACAAAAGCAATCCCTTAGGCCACTGTTTAAAAAATTGTTTGTTTGATGTTGCCTGTCCATGCCTTCCAGGTGTGAGTAGGTAGGCAAAGTATTTTTTTTTCAAGAAAAGGAAATTAAATAAAGCAAAAAAGGTATGCTTTAATAGTTAATAATTCTGGCATATACAGTTATTAATGTGAAAAATTATGCATTTTTAGCTCACCTGGACTAGAAAGGAACTTCAAGTGTGTAAGCAATGTTTTAAAGAAACAAGTAAATACAGATTTGTTGATGGAACTGGATCAGAAAAAACATCTAGATACAAAAAATGAGAAAAAAATAATTTAGGTGGCAGCATTTTGGGTGGGTAAGCAGGCAACATCAAACAATTAAAATCTCATGTCAGGCCTTAGTGCACTAGTACAGGTAACACAAAAGCAATCCCTTAGTGCCCCCTGCACTGATGCAGGTAACACAAAAGCAATCCCTTAATGTCCCTTTGCACTGGTGCAGGTGATACAAAATCCAAAGTGATCTTAGTGATCCCTAAGTCTTATACTGCAAGTGTCACAAAAGCTATCCCTTAGTATCCCTCCTGCACTGCAAGTGACACAAAAGCTATCCCTAGTATCCCTCCTGCACTGCAAGTGACACAAAAGCTATCCCCTAGTATCCCTCCTGCACTGCAAGTGTCACAAAAGCTATCCCTTACTATTCCTCCTACACTGCAAGTGTTACAAAAGCTATCCCTTAGTATCCCTCCTGCACTGCAAGTGTCACAAAAGTTATCCCCTAGTATCCCTCCTGCACTGCAAGTGTCACAAAAGCTATCCCTTACTATTCCTCCTGCACTGCAAGTGACACAAAAGCTATCCCTTAGTATTCCT
The DNA here is from genome assembly GCA_030159075.1 of Atrina japonica. Classification (NCBI taxonomy): domain Eukaryota; kingdom Metazoa; phylum Mollusca; class Bivalvia; order Pterioida; family Pinnidae; genus Atrina; species Atrina japonica. Next base: position 753,008 of record BROG01000156.1, read on the forward strand.
CCTGCACTGCAAGTGTCACAAAAGCTATCCCTTACTATTCCTCTTGCACTGCAAGTGACACAAAAGCTATCCCTTAGTATCCCTCCTGCACTGCAAGTGTCACAAAAGCTATCCCTTAGTATCCCTCCTGCACTGCAAGTGTCACAAAAGCTATCCCTTAGTATCCCTCCTGCACTGCAAGTGACACAAAAGCTATCCCTTAGTATCCCTCCTGCACTGCAAGTGACACAAAAGCTATCCCTTACTATTCCTCCTGCACTGCAAGTGACACAAAAGCTATCCCTTAGTATTCCTCCTGCACTGCAAGTGTCACAAAAGCTATCCTTACTATTCCTCTTGCACTGCAAGTGACACAAAAGCTATCCCTTAGTATCCCTCCTGCACTGCAAGTGTCACAAAAGCTATCCCTTAGTATCCCTCCTGCACTGCAAGTGTCACAAAAGCTATCCCTTACTATTCCTCTTACACTGCAAGTGTCACAAAAGCTATCCCTTAGTATCCCTCTTGCACTGCGAGTGACACAAAACCTATCCCTTAGTGTTCCACATGGACTGCAACCAGGTGACACAAAATTGATCCCTTAGTGTTCCTCCTGCATAGGTGCAGGTGACACAAAATCCAAAATGTACCTCTAGAACATTTTAAAAATAAGTCTCCTAAAATTTATTTGTGGCATTCCAGGTTTTAAAGAACCTAAATACCATTACATTTGAAAACTACACAGAGAAGCACTGTTTGATAAGTAATATAATAGCTATATATATATCAGATGATAAATGAACAGTTCGATAAATATGAGTTGCATGACTCACGTGTACTTAAGAATACCAATACAACAGACTAAGATCTTATTTTACTCCTACATCTTATACAAATTATACTGGACAACGTTTTGCACAATATAGAATTGCTCACAGTGGAACTGTCATGTACAGTATTTGCATCACAAGCAAAGTGTCCTCAGTTAGATTTTGGGTAACCATGTTATACATAAGAGTCTGCTTTAAAACATTTGTTGTGAATGTTCCCCCAACCAAGTAAATGACATAAGAAATTAAAATGATTGCTCCCTGACCATGTCATGAACATCAGAAATGAAAGTGACTGCTCCCTGACCATGTGACTGACATGAAATGAAACTGACTGCTCCCTTCTTACCATGTGACTGATATAAGAGATGAAAGTGACTGCTCCCTGACCAAGTGACTGACATCAGAAATGAAAGTGACTGCTCCCTAACCAAGGTACCCTCAGGAGAAATGAAAATGACTGTTTCCTAACCAAGTGACTTACACAAGAAATGAAACTGACTGCTGCCTAATCAAGAAACTGACAGGGGAAATGAAAGTTATTGCTCCCTGACCATGTGACTGACATAAAAAATTAAAGTGACTGCTCCCTGATCAAGTTACTAACATAAGACATGAAAATGACTGCTCCCTAACCAAGAAACTGACATAAGTCATGAAAGTGAGTGCTCCTTGATCAAGTGACTAACATAAGAAATAAAAAAAATGTTCCCTGACCAAGTCGAAGTGACTGACATATGTAATGAAAGTGACTGCTCCTTGATGACCTAAGTGGACAGTGATCTTAACATTTGTCCACTGTACACTGTTACTAAATAAGATGACCTGAGTGGTCAGTGATCTCAGTTAGAGATTATCTGATAAATATGTTACATGAAGATTGTGGTGCTCTACACATAGGTGAAATATTGCACATACCATAATAAATGTTTTGATTATGCACATAATTTCCATAATTGAGCCTAAAAAGTTCATTTCAGAATAAATGCCACACAAAAATCCACAATATTATTCATGAATATTACTACATAATAAGAACTAAGCAACAAAATTCTGATATTTTTATCACTCACATCAAAGGAATAAGAATTAGACAGTAATGCTGGTATTTTACAATCCGTCACAAATTTTTCATTTCTTTGGAGATATCCCTATCCATTTATAAAGTGACACCAATTTTTTACCTGTGCTATAGGTATATGCCAATGAAGATAAGGTTTTATTACATGTTATACCTACTTTAACATAATAACCTCAGTTTTAAGTTAATTACGAAATTACAATAAACATTTAAATCAGTTGCTTAACTGGGTTTCTCAGCTCAGTAATTCAATCAATTAGACCAAAAATCTCTCCTCATACTGATGATCAAGGAACATTTGAAAGAAAGAAAAAATATTAATGTAAACACAAAAATATTCACAGCAATATATGGCCATGATCACACTTACAGAGTTCACCCAGGCTTATATCAAACATCCAGCAAAAATTTTCCGAAAACAAACATCTGGTGAAATGTTTTTTGAAAACCAAACATTTTTGATGGAAAATGGTAAGTCAGACATATGTGAAGTTTTCCTGTGTAATCATTAAGTTACTTCCTCTAAACAATTGACCATATTTCTGTTTTCCTGTCATAAGATCTTGTTTTTCCTGTCTTCTATCCTAATAAATAAACCTCCAGGTATAAAGTGAATATGATATAAAATCTGTATCTCAGAGAGAAAGAGAGAGAGACAGAGAGAGAGACAGAGAGAGAAAGACAGACAGGCAGACAAACAGATGGACAGAGACAGACACAGACAGACAGACAGAGGCAGACAGACAGATGGACAGAGACAGACATAGAGGAAGTCTTCAACAAAACTGCTTTATTTGAAGATTTCAACATTGTCATTTTGCTTTTAATTACTGTCTGTTTCTATTAAATTCATTAGTTATTTAATTTAGTTTTTAGGTCTCTCATCTTTTTTTTTAAAGAATGGTGATAAATGACACTTTCATTAGTTATGAACACTTCAATACAGGTGTATGAAATATCACTTAAAGTGGCAGCTGTAGATACAGATAACCCTGATAAAGTCATGCCTTGATCAAAATACATCAGATATACCTGTAAAAACAGGCAAAAAAAACATGAACTGCTAGAACATTGATATTTACATGTACCTGGTCCCTCTTTTATTATTGACACATTGAATTAATAAAGAAGAAAGCAAAACTTGTATTGTAGTAAAAATGTGAAAGGTTTTATATTAAATAAAATGTGTGGGCATAACAGGGTACATGCAAATAATTTTGGTAAAAAGGTCAAAATTACAGAATCTAAAAGAACAAGCTCAGGAATCCATCTGGTACAATCTGTATGTCAATGCAGTAGGTCTCCTCTGTTATAAGCCTATTGATTCACATTAACCCGATTAGAAACTTTACTCTTATATTGGGCCTACTGAATCGACTCAATGCAGTAAGATGTTCTCTGCTATAGGCCTACTGATTCATATCAACCTGATAAGAGCCTTTACTGTCATTAGTCTATTGATTCATGTCACCACAGTAAGGATCTTAATGGTTATATGCCTACTGATTCATATCAATCCAGTGAAGATCTTTGCCATTATAGGCCTACTGAATCAACTCAATGCAGTAAGATGTTCTCTGCTATAGGCCTACTGATTCATGTCAATGTACCGTAGTACAGATCTTTACTGTTAAAAACATACTGATTCATATACACCAAATAGGAATCTTTGCTGTTATAGGCCTACTGAATCAACTCAATGAGGTAAGGATTTTCTCTGTTATACATATAGGCCTAATGATTCATATCACTGCAGTAAGGATCTTTATGGCTATATGCCTACCGATTCAAGATAACCTAATCCAACAAGAACCTTCAGTATTATGTAGGCCTGCTGAATCAACTGGATGCAGCAAGGATCTACTCTGTTATAAGCCTACTGATTCACGTTACTGCAGTAAGGATCTTCTATATTATAGGCAAATACAATATATCCACACTCCATAATCAAACTCACCTAACTGGAATGTCTACAGGGAGTTTACTAATTGTTATAAAATAGATCCAAAATAAACCTGCAGAACCTATAGTGTTACTTGGTGTCCCCTGATACTTCAATCATGTATATGTGATCCTTCTGAGACTTGTAGTTAGTGAGCAGAATTGATAAATCCATTCTTTATTGTCAAATGACCAGTTCAAATATGTGTCAGGTGGAAATGAGGTCAACTACTGCATCATAATCAATTTCTGTAACAAGCATCACTAGTGTAACCAGTGTTCTAGCCAGCAGGTTTTTGTTCATGTGGGACTTTTGAAGTAACTTCAGTAAACATCTGATATCTGACCAATTGTTCAACTTTTATCATTTGTAATTTGAAGAATGTACAGACCACAAATTATGTCAATTTTCATAACAGATGAGACATGAAATTGATTGATCATTTTAACTACAAATCCCTGTCAAACAAATATGAAAAAAGATAATTATAGGAACCAGGTTGGTCTTTATCAAAACTATTCTTCATTTTATGATAAATGAATATCAGGTAAGATACAAAGATATCAGATAAGAAGGCCAGTGATTTTCCACTCTTATGGGAATGGGACCAGTCAGGGCCAATTGAATTGGGAATTTCAGCAACTTTTTATTGAAATTGGGAAATCTTTAAAAAAAATACACAAAACTGTTTAGAAATACAAGAATACAATTAATTCAATGTATTTTACTTCAATTGCAAAATCTTGACTCAAAATAGGGAAAAAAGTTGTTTTTTTAAGTTTTTTTTTTTGCATTGGGAATGGGACCTTATTTCGGCCCCTTATGATAGGGTGGAAAATCCTGAGGAAACTGTGGTACTGGACATGTCAAATCAATGTGGTACTGGACATGTCAATGTGATACTGGACATGTCAAATCAATGATATGACACACAGTACTTGGATAATCCCGTAAGTAACTGACATATAACTCTGGTATGATAATGACATTTGACTGAGGTATAACATGACACAGAGGTTGATACAATAATATTCATATCTGACTGAAATATAGTCTGAAATTGTCCATACTTGCACACTGTATATGACACTTGGGATTGTACAGTACACACATTTATAACACACTGCCCAAAGATGACATTGGTATTGATCAAAATATATGACACAGCCCAATAGGATGATAATGACATAGGACTGAAATACAGAAACAAAATTGTGCTTACATGTGCAGGTGTATATGACACTCAGGGATAATACACACACCTATGATACACAGCCCTAGAATAATTTTCCATATAAAGTATATGACAAAGAGCCCTTGAACAACACTGACATATGACTGATATACAGTTTTAAAGCATACTTACATGTACAGTATATATGATACACAGGGATTATGCACACAAGTATATGACACGGGATAATCCTCCATGTGTTTATGACACACAAATCCCGCGATAATACATCATCACACCTGACATATGCAGAATCGGAGGATAATCAAATCAACGTTGACAGAATTGTGTTCAATTAACAACAAACACCTCGACAGCTATCATCAGTCTCTCTTCGCCACAAATTCTGCTGACAATAAAAATTGTTATCATATTTCTTATGCCATCCCTAAAATGTACCTTACGCTATGATGACAACGACAGCTAATTCCAATTAAGTCTGCAATGAAGATGTATCCCGAGATAAATACAGTTTGTTTTGTTTAATAAAGGAAAAATGGTTGGATACGTTCTTTACCTGGTCATGGAGCTATGATGTTGAAGTCGTTTTATCGCGAGAGACAAACTTAATTATCCAGCTAATGATATATCCAAGACCAACGGTACATGTAATTTCCTTTCTGTGCCATTAATTCATGACAGAACTATTAGTAAGCTGATAAGGAATAATATATTATGGAATCAGGTCACAAAACCGCTGTTGATATACAAACATCAAATCATAGTCTTTTACGGTGATAATCCTTCATTATGATCATACTCGGACATGATTGATTTTCTTCCTTGAACAAATTATGTTTAGATTAATAAGACACGGAGCTTGTACAAGTTATTATAGGCTCTCTCTCTCTCTCTCTGTCTTTCTCTCTCTCTCTCTCTCTCTCTCTCTCTCTATATATATATATATATATATATATATATATATTCCTTTTGAAGTCTATTACATTTTATTGCTAAAGCCATTATCAATCTATTGTGCTTTAATTTTATTCTAAATTGTCATTTCATAATTATCTTTTATAACCCAAGAGGAATTTTTAACTTATCAACCCTTGAAAAATAATGGACTCATCTGTAAATTGATGATTTAGACCAGTCCAAATGTGTCTTTTGTGGTGACTGGGTTAAATCATATGAAGACGCCAACACCTACAATCGAAGAGTCACAAATTTTGACACATTTGACACTTGTGCTAAAACAGTTAGAAGCTTTTCACATGCCTCACCTACTTTGATACAGACCTTTGATTTCAACTCCAACTTGGTAACCAATAGATTTTGTTTTGTTTTAATGACGTTTTTAATTTTTCAGTTATATGGTGGCTGCAAGTTTTTAGTGGTGCTGAAAGAACCCAGTTGCAATGTACCCTGGAAGAGACCACCTGCCTTCCGCAAATAAATTGGCAAACTATACAAAGTATATGTTTCATTGATTATTTTACTAGTAGGTAGTACTCATCTAAAAATATCACAAACACCCAGCAGGGCTCGAACCTGTGCTGACCAGAAGTGAGAGACTTCATGGTTCAAAGTTAGATGTTTTAACCATTCAGGCAGAGAAGGCCTCTTTTAAGTATGAAACAGTTGTTGAAAAAAGTTCACAGTCGAATCCAGACCTCCCCACCTGTAATTTGTGCAGCTACCCCTTACACTATTCCTCCCTTTCTATTTGGTATTTCATACCTAAACTCATCAAACCCTGAAAAAAATGGACTCTTCCGAAAATCAAACCAGTCCAAATGTGTCTTAAGAGGTGAATTGATTAATGAAATCTCACAGGAGAACTATAACCACACAGTAACTTGTTTAGTTGGGCGCAACTTCGAATAGTAAAATCCATATGATCTGGAGGGATGGAATGTGTAACCCATTTCATGATCTGGACTGCTGAATGAGTTTATATTTTAAGTAATACATTAAAATTAAAATGACATGAGCAATCATTCCTACTTGTACCTGATCATACGTACGATTATCCATATTTCTTGTGAAGCCTATCATAATCGAAAAGTTAGTAGAATCAACGATATGATAACCAAAAGGTTACTCCCACCAAATTATGTGAATCGGACAATACGGGCAAGGAAATTAAGAGTGACCCGACTGGTGATTCGAATTGGTATAAATATTTTACAGTGAAGCAAACTTACAGAAACAGCACCTCTACAATACAAATCAATGCAGGTAGATGCAGAAGGCTTTGTTTATTTTTACTTGAGATGTTTATACAGGTGACATTTACATGAAGTTTGCCTTCAAAGTCTTAGTTTATTTGAACTTGTTTACTGTTTTAAGTAAACATTTATAGGTCTGAAATTATGTGTTCACCAAATTTGAACAGTTTTGCCAAAAATCTGCAGTAATAAACCCTTTCAAATGAATTCTTTGGACACAAATGTACTAATATTTGTAATCACTTAGTTGATTGAATAAAGTGTTAATTGGAGTTTTTGTCAGCGTTTTACCCATGTACGTATGTAAGACAAACACATTTGTCATACCAGTGTATCGACTATCGATATGAGTAACTTTCGAGACCTTTAAATATATATATAGTTAACATCTCCTATCAATTATATTAATTCCTATGTAGTTCAGGATATTATATATAGTAAATTTAAAACATATTTTTCATAAGCTAAATTAACACTTCATTATGTTACCATCAATTGTGACCAACATTTATTGGCGAAAAGGTGAAGTAATCATTTTCAAAGGAAATCAGAGCAGTGAAATGGGTTTTTTTTCAATAGTTTCCAAAGTCCGACATTATATTTTTAGCAGTCTCCTATCGTTAGCATGCTAAACATTCATGTGATCTAGAAATCTTACTTTTCTCAATGTATATTCTTAAATTTGCCTCACACTTTTATTATCCTAATTGGTCATGTGATTTTTTTAGCCTCAGATATATTGGTTTGCCTGTATGTAAAGAATCAGTTCCACAAAGCTGGTTTGAAATTTAAAATCAATCACACATTTATCTCATCAACCCTTGAAAAACAATGGACTCTTCTGTAAATCAATGATCTATGCCAGTCCAAATGTGTCTATAGGGGTATATGAGCTAAAGAATTTTTGTGTTTGTGATATTTTTAGATCAGGGCCCGAAGTCACCAAATTTACTCAATACTCAAGCTCAACTTTTATTTCCTTATTTTGAGTGTATTATGGCTTGTAAATTTTGGGGTTTGATTGATTATGAAACATATTATTATTGTCATCATTCACAAATAAATTTTAGCGTCACATTTGTGATTTTCATGTTAAAAAATGAATACATACATTGAGTACGGTACTCAAAATTTGAGTACATACTCAAACTAATTTTCATTATTTCTATTTCTTAAGTTTTCTTCAAATTAGCAATCATTTTGACCATTATTTACAATTGTATGCTGTCAGTTACAGAATAAATTTTGCATGTTTTTATCTTTAAATCATGAAAAGTTAGTTGAGCTTGAGTACTGAGTAAATTTGGTGACTCCAGGCCAAGAACTACAGGTAAAATAATCAGGTAAAATAATCAGGTAAAATAATCAGGTAAAATAATCAGGTAAAATAATCAATGTAATATATATTTTGTATTCTAAAACCAAATACTCCATAAGGTATAGAATCTTAATCGCAATAATGTAAATAAATTATTGTTTATAGGAAAATATTTGCAGATTAAAATATGAATTTTTAACTCATCAACCCCTGTAAAACATTGGACTCTTCTACAAATCAATGACCGAGACCAGTATAAATGTGTCTGAAGGGGTGAATGGATTAAACATGACTGATTTTCACAACTGCCTGGATAAAATGTGCACATGAATTATAAATTTGGTATTGGAAAATCAATGCTGTAAAAATAAACACCCTATGTCATTTTTTTTAGATGTGCAGTTTACATTTCAAGCTGTCATAATATGAATAGCTTTCCACCGTATTCAACCCAATAAGCACACATGGAGCTGCAAAAAAAAATAGGAAAAAGGGATAGGGACTTACTGGGACCAATTAATAGTTCAATTTACGTTAAACAGTTAATTCTTTATAAGACAATGTCGTAAAGTTGTTGTAGTTATTACAGAGGACACCTATCAACATTCTATTGTTGCTGGGAAGAGATAAACTGTTACTTACATTTTTCTGGTCCACATCTCCTTGCCAACCTGCTATAAAGGATACTTGATCGTGTGTAAAATAAAAGGATGAGTAAATCTAAACTATAAGGGGCAGCGGAAGGGATACTTATTGGCTCAAATACGTTATTCTATTTCTAGAATATTTCACTTTTCATATTCTGTAAGCCTCATGATGAGCAGTTCAAGCATATTTTCCTGGGTACATTGTAACCGGGTTCTCTCCCCCACCATCAAAAATCTGCAAGCCACCATATAACGGAATAAAAATTGTTGATTGTGATGTAAAACACTATTCAAACAAAACAAACAAACTAAATTAAATTAACTCATTTATCCCCTAAAAACACATTTGGACTGACCTGAGTCAGTGATTTACAGAAGAGTCCATTGTTTTTCCAGGGGCTGATGAGTTAACTTAATACAGAATTGTCAGAATATTTACAACTAGAAGCATGAAACCTGATGACTGGATAAGTAAACAAATTTCTATTTTAGGAAAAAAAATCAATGATATTGCACCACGGACCTCCGTTATCTCTGAAGCCTATGTTATCACACATTCCTTTGATTTCCTTTTTAACAAATCTTATTTATTACCAGGAATCAGCACATAAAAACATGTTCTGGTATATATACGCTCATTAGAATCAATTTCTGCTGGCTCCATAAAGGACATTAATTTAACTTCCCACAATGATATTTTTGTAAGATCAATAGTGGCTAATATTGACTTCAGGGGAGACAACTTGCTGTCACAACAGTACTATGCTGTTTTTCACATGTTTGAATATAATTGGAGTCCGTCTCCGACAGACGCATGCAATTTGAACTTTAAAAAGATTGTTTGTAGATCGTGTCTAACCTAACAAAGGAAATGTTTTGGTCAAACAGAACTTTTAAAATGTTCCGACTTGTTTCAATCTCTTTGTGTACGAGATAACCAATAATCTTTTATGTGCGGAGGTCGCTGTCACGGGTGACATTGAAATGCTCTGTTATGCATGACAAGTTAGTTTTTTTTTTCTACGTGAAAAAAATATAAACCTTCGACAATCATCTCAATCTATAGACCTACCACACACAGATCATTTTCTTCTTATGACTTACTCCGACAATATCAAGTTTGTATGAGTTTAAATTTATGTATATAGTTTATCTTGTTTAAAGCGGTCACCCAAAGGAAATCATAAGAGATGCTGTGCTAATGTACAGGGGAGCTTATATATCTTGTAGATGATTGAGACACATGACATGCTATGTTAATGTATAGGAGATCTTATATATCTTGTAGATGATTGCTATGACATGCTATGTTAATGTATAGGAGATCTTATATATCTTGTAGATGACTGAGATATGACTCGAGATGCATGCATATAAATATAAATGACAGCATATATATCTTGTATATAATTAAGACAAATGACTCGAGATGCTATGCTAATATTTTGTAGATAATTGAGACATTATGCTAATGTACAGAGATATTATGCTGATGTACACGAGATCTTATATATCTTGTAGATAATGAAACATATGACTTTAGATGCTATGCTAATGAATGGAAAATCTTAAACATTAAGCAGATGACCGAGACACCAGGTTAATTTTTTCTTTTTCAGCATTCATGTATGGCCAAATTTTTATATAAATACATGTAAATTACCAGATGGAGACCCGTAACTTGAGATGTTTAGTAAGCAATGGTAAGTAATGCAACTTTATTTTCAGGAAAGTGAGACAAAATTTCACACATGTTAAAGTCAAATCTAATTTACACATATACCTCAACTCATCAACTCCTGAGAAACAATGAACTCTTCTATAAATCAATGACTTAGGCAAGTCCAAATGTGTCTTTAGGGGTGAACGAGTTAAAAATAATATCAACATCAGCTATTACAAGGTTACACAATGTACATTTCTTGATATCTTAAGTGTCATTTGACTTCAAGTGGAAAATTTTGACTGCAAATTGGGGTAAATGCATTCATTATTATTTGTTTTCTTTTTTGCATTGGGAAGGCCTTATTCCAATCTCCTACAATAGGGTGGAAAATCCCTGAAAACCTTCATGAAATTTCCAAGTTATAAATAGTAATCTGCACCCTACTTAATGAGCAATATTGTAATACTGAGTTAGGGAAATAAAATCTCGTAAACAAAATACATACAATTATACATAATGTACAATGTGTATGTGGGAAGATATCCATTATCATCATTGACTACTATGTGGGCTGTAGTTATTTCTGATCATCACTTCCCTCAGGTTCAGTAACGTAAAACAAATGAGGTGATAAAAACAGTAATAAGGCCAGTGAGTATATCAGAGAGTCAAATAATAGATTTTGATATATCAAACTACAATCTAATAATATAGCTGTGATATGTAATAGTATATGTAGCAGGTGCCTTTAAAGTCCAGAATGACAAATCAAATCAAAGATAATTACTAGGTCAGTATCTAAAACAAGATCAAGAAAATAATGATTACCTGGTGTGTAAGTGTGTGTGTAGAAATGTGTGTCTATGTATGTGTCTGTATATGTGTGTGTATGTACCTGTGTTTATGTGTCTGTGTTTGTTTCTACATGTATATATATATATATTTAATATGTATATGTGGCTGTATGTGTCTGTATGTTTGTATGTGTGTCTGTATATGTATGTACACGTATATGTGTGTTTATATGTGGCTGTATGTGTCTATATGTGTGTCTGTATATGTATGTACACATATATGTGTGTTTATATGTGGCTGTATGTGTGTATGTGTGTCTGTATATGTATGTACACATATGTGTTTATGTGTGGCTGTATATGTGTGTATGTATGTGTCTGTATATGTATGTACACATATGTGTTTTTATGTGGCTGTTTGTGTGTCTGTATGTGTGTCTGTATATGTAAGTACACATATGTCTTTATATGTGGCTGTATGTGTGTCTATTATGTGTTTGTATGTGTTCCTATGTGTCTATGTATGTGTTTGTATTTTTCTGTACAAATGTGTGTGTGTGTGTGTTTGCATGTGTGGGAGCCTGTATGTGTGTAGATATGTATCTGTATGTGTGTGTGTACATGTACCTATGTGTGTATGTGTGTGTGTACATTTACCTATGTGTGTGTGTGTGTGTTTGTGTGTGTGTACATGTACCTATGTGTGTGTATGTGTGTGTTTGTGTGAGCATGTACATGTACCTATGTGTGTATGTGTACCTATGTATGTGTACATGTACCTAAGTGTGTATGTGTACCTATGTATGTGTACATGTACCTAAGTGTGTATGTGTACCTATGTATGTGTACATGTACATATGTGTGTATGTGTACCTAGGCATGTGTATGTGTACCTATGTGTGTGTACATGTACCTATGCATGTGTATGTGTACCTATGTATGTGTACATGTACCTATGCATGTGTATGTGTACCTATGTATGTGTATGTGTACCCATGCATGTGTATGTGTACCTATGTATGTGTATGTGTACCTATGCATGTGTATGTGTACCTATGTGTGTACATGTACCTATGTGTACCTATGTGTGTACATGTACCTATGCATGTGTATGTGTACCTATGCATGTGTACATGTACCTATGCATGTGTATATGTACCTATGCATGTGTATGTGTACCTATGTGTGTGTACATGTACATATGCATGTGTATGTGTACCTATGTGTGTGTACATGTACCTATGTATGTGTACATGTACCTATGTGTGTATGTGTACCTATGCATGTGTATGTGTACCTATGTGTGTGTACATGTACCTATGTGTGTGTACATGTACCTATGTGTATGTATGTGTACCTATGTGTGTGTACATGTACCTATGTGTGTGTATGTGTACCTATGTGTGTGTACATGTACCTATGTGTGTGTATGTGTACCTATGTGTGTATGTGTACCTATGTGTGTGTATGTGTACCTATGCATGTGTATGTGTACCTATGTGTGTGTACATGTACCTGTGTGTGTGTGTACCTATGTGTGTGTACATGTACCTATGCGTGTGTATGTGTATAATTGTTGTTTTTTATCAACGAGATTGTCTTACTTTGTCAAGTTCATTACAACAATGTACTTATGTGAAACACAACAATTTGTAGTGTTACTTTTACACACCATCTGTATATCAGCCATGTTGTACCACAGCAGCTACTGATATTTGATGTGCCCCCTTAAAAGAGTCATTTTGTTATTTCTCTAAAACTGATGGTTTAACACTGACATTTTGTATCAGCTCCAAAGTTTAAGGTTGTCATTCCTCCATCATCACATAAATATGTAAATCAAAATTAAGGTCAAATAAGTTTCTGTGCCTACAGCCATCACCAGAAAGCTGGCAACTGATACAGTGTAATGTAATGGATATCATCAACAAAGCAGGATTGTACCAATATAAAGATGGGGGTCTAGTTTCTTTTTTTCTTTTCTTTTTTTTTTTTTTTTTAGAGGGGGGGGGGGGGGAATTTGAGTGAATTCTCTATTCCCTGACTGACATAGTAAAACAAAGTAACATTTAAAACATGATGTGAAATATACCAATAAGGAAAAAAAAGTAACAAAATTATAAGTTTAGCACATAATTTAAGATATGTAGTAACACAATATTACTAAAGTCAGAGTAAACACTTATACACACATCATACATATGATGCATACACATGTACATTAATACACTGATACATGTACAATGTACATAATCACACACATGCACTATTATCTAAAGCGGCTGGCTTTTCCTGTCCTTCAGACGTGGATGAGACAGTAAAAACAGAGGTCCCACGTCACAGTAGGTGTGAGCATGTTAAAAAACCCACACTGCTCAATGGCCATAAGTACAGAGCAAAACCCAAAATCTAAACCCCTTCACTGGCATTTGGTGACATTTCCATATGGGTGAAAGTTTCTTAAGTGGGACGTTAAACAACAATACAACAACAATATTATCTAAACAAACACACACACAAATACAAACACACATACATATAGTCTTTCAAAGATCCAAGGATACTTGCCCCAAGTTATAAATCCTTTTCCCAAGGAAATATTACTAAAGTACTTAAAAAATATGTCATAGATTTAACTTAATTGTTATGACGTCATGAGCATGTATATAATGTACAACTGTGCACATATAGTATATGGTGTACAACTACAAGTAACATATATATAATGTACATCTATCATGTATGTTGTACACATATCATATATGGTGTACGACTATATATATATATATATGATGTGCATCTATCATGTATGTTGTACACATATCATGTATGATGTAAAAGTACCATGCACAGATATGATGTACAAGTATCATGTATGGCATCTTTTGTATTAAGTGTTATGTATGGTGGACAAGTATCATATATGATGTACAGCTACAATGTATACACATACACATACAAATATCATATATGATGTACAAGTATAATGTATGGCATACATATATCATATATGATGTACAAGTATAATGTATGGCATCTTGTATATAAGTATAACATATCATGTACGGTATATAAGTATATATTAATGTGTGGTTTACACACATACACATAAGTATCATTTTACACATTTATACTGATCATTTCTCAAATCTGGATTACAATACAACTGAATTTTGAATTTTTAAAATGTTGAATGTTGTGTTATGCCACGTTTAACAATGTTTCAGTTATATGGTGGCGGCCAGTTTTTATTGGTGGAGGAGAGAACCCAATTACAATGTACCCAGGAAGAGACCACCAGCCATCCGCAAGTAAAATAACAAATTTTCTCACAAAAGTCAGCTTAGAATCCAGCGGGGCTGAAACCTGTGCTGACGTTAAGTGATAGTCCTCTGATTCAAAGCATGATGCTGTAACCACTGAGCCCCACATAATACAACTGAGATAGATCCATGACAACCTCCTACACATGAAGTGGGAAATATATATATATATATATAGAGAGAGAGATATATAGAGAGAGAGAGAGAGAGAGAGAGAGAGAGAGAGATAGAGAGAGATAGAGAGAGAGAGAGAGAGAGAGTGAGAGAACATTAGAGTCTGCATAGCATAAAACCTGACCTACATGTAATAACAAATCTCAGAATAGACAGGTACAAACAAAACTAATTAACCTCAGAGTAACTGCATACCTTATCTACCTGTCTGATAAGCTGATTCTGACAGCTGACCTTTCAACTGACCCTTACCTTTACATGTCTATGATCAAATTTCTGTGTATTTACTGCTCTAGGTTTTTCATCCAAGCAGTGCACACCGATTATAAGCATTTCAGTAAAGATCTAGTAATGATTGAAATATTTATTTATAGAAATTTAACATCACAACAGTGTGAATACCAAAACAGATGTTAAATCCAGCGGTATTCACACCATGCGAAACCTGTAGAAAACTGGATCAGATTATTTAGATTTCACCTCCCATTACTACAGGTACTACATGCTGTGCACCTGCTCGGAATGCAGAAAGTGTTTCATTCCCCCTCCATTGTAAATAGACAAGTACAGTGTA
This sequence comes from Atrina japonica, assembly GCA_030159075.1. NCBI lineage: Eukaryota > Metazoa > Mollusca > Bivalvia > Pterioida > Pinnidae > Atrina > Atrina japonica. Next base: position 768,744 of record BROG01000156.1, read on the forward strand.
ACCTGTGTTGACAGACCACTGTAATCAGAGAGCACTGAGACATCACCTGTCTTGAGAGACCACAGTCATCAGAAAGCACCTGTCTTAAGAGACCACAGTCATCAGACAGAACCTGTCTTAAGAGACCACGGTCATCAGAGAGCACTTGTCTTGAGAGACCACTGTCATCAGAGAGCACTTGTCTTGAGAGACCACTGTCATCAGAGACCACCTGTCTTGACATCATATTCAGAAAATTTGTTTTGTCCAATAATGATGTTGTTTTGACTGTTATGACCTGTCTAGAGAGACCAAATTATGAAGGCAGATGAGATGGTGTCTCAAGACAGGTTCCACTGTAATGACTTTGGACTAGAAGTATAAAAAAAATGTTGTTGTTTTTTTTTTTACCTGGCTTTCAAAATATGTAGACCTATCATTGCCATTGCTAATGCTTTTCATGTGATATCACGGCATATTGAGATATTCAGTGTAAATCAAAATGTATATATATCTAAATGTTAAATTAAGTAAAAATACTGTCTTAACCCACACACCAGTAAAGACACATTTGGACTGGTCTGTGTCTTTGATTTTCAGTACAGTCTATTATTTTCAGTGGTAGATAGGTTAAGTAGAGATTAGCTTTATATCAACACTTGATCGGTAAATGTGATTTAATGGTGAAATAACCAACACAGAAAAACAAACATTTCAGCCCTTGACAAATTGACCATTGTGGTCAGTCATAACAATAAGGCCTACTGACCTCTTCACATATTCAGCTGACCTAGTATTTTTGCCCCTTCTTTAGATAACATGTCCCAAGAATGACTCTAAATTTGTTTATTTTAATTCTGAGTTACAGGTGATTACACTGTGCAGTCTTCTTTTATTATAACTTATTTATTGTTGATTTGATCAGCAATGTTAACTTTATAAATTGCTGATTTGATGAATGAGAAATCTTCACTCAGTTGCATTGTCTAAAAACAAATTACATGTATAACCCTGAGATCAGAACAGTTCTGAACATATAACTGTATAAATAAACATTTAACTTTAAATCTCAATGGATGGAGAAATAAGTCACTGCTTAAAATGTACTGAAAACCAAAAACATGCAAACTTGCGCAGAGTAAAACAACTTTACAAACACTTCATATGCGAATGTGAAACTAAACGCAGAGCAACTTCAAAACTAACAAAAAAAGTTTTAACTCCTACCTTCTCATTGCTTAGGCTTCTCTCGTAGAAAAAGTCCCAACTCGTCAATGCAGAGAAGTATGTGAAACTCTGCGAACATGCATTGAAAAGTACCTTGGGAAGACAAAAAACATAGCCATGTGCTTACTCACTCTTGACTTTTTATCGCGGAGTTATTTTTAGAAGCAGGATACGCTAAGATTTTACTACACTGTACTACATAGTGTTTGTATGTATACACTCTTTCATCAATAGCAATTTGTCCTAAATACACCAGCCATGAATCACTGCACAAGCATAAAATGTTTACAGTGTGTTGCCAAAAACATTGTCATTGCTCCCATATGGACCCCTGATACACTGACTGTACAGAAGTAGTTAGACTTATCATGTTGTGCTCTCTGTATATGTGCTATGAAACCTCCAGATGGCTGGCAAGGAGAGTATATATATATATATATATATATATATATATAACATGTATATATAAATATATAACAAATAATCTCAAAATGTGACACCTCTTTACAGATATATACAGTAAAACCTGCTATAGCAGCCACCTCTATACAAGGATCACCTGTCTATAAAGGCCAGTTTTGAAAAGTCCCTTGACGGCATACTTCAACTAGATTGAACCTGTGTATAAGGGTCACCTGCACATTAAGGTCAATATTCTCTGGTCCCTTGGGTGGCCCCTATATACAGGTTTTACTGTACAGCTAAAAGTCATTTTTAACAAGTCTTAGACTGTGTTTGCATATCAATCATTTTAATACTGACTTGGCAACCTTGAACTTTATATTATACATATGATGTATGTTAATTATGTGTTGACCAGCAATGCTATGATATGAAAGGGGCCACTAGTGGCAGGTAAAATAAAGGTATCATTATATACAGATGCTAACTTAAGTACCGTACACAAATATGGCCTTATCATGACACAAATTTTTTGCAAGTGACAATTGGAATCACCTCTAATGAATGACTACTACCTGTTTTATACAGACACACCTCATTTGACAGATAATTTTATCACAACAGAAAATGAAATAGGTGGCATTGAGTATCACCCCTGATTAATGACTACCTGTTTTATACAGCCACATGTATATCACTTGACAGATATTTTGTCACAACAGAAAATACAATAGTTGCCATAGAGAATCACCCCTAGTTAACAACTACCTGTTTTATACAACTCATTAAGTTGTGAAATATCAATAACCTGTCTATTCTGTACTCATATGGTGAACCAACGATCAATAATTTTTTCACCTATTCAAAGATGCCACCAACTGTGGGGAAGACCCATAACTTTTGACCTATGCTATATAACCTTTGACCTTGGTTTATATCTTTATCTGGAAGATCATCCGTTATTACTTCTGAATCTAGACATATGTTAACAGAACATGTACAGGTTTTAGAAAACTTGCATTTGACCCAAGGGTCCTCAGCTTGTGAGAGTGAGTGCTCTACTGACTAGCTAACAGTAACATTATATTCTAATTCAGTCTACATGGATGTTTAACATGCAGCCAGCCAGCTGCTCTGAAGGAATGGTTTTGTTCATTTCATTGTTTTACTGACATTTTACAACTGAACAGTCAACAATTTTCCTTTTATATCTAGCCAGGGCCCAAAGTCTGCTCGAAATTTGCTAAACTAAGTTTTCATGATTTTCAGGTTAAAACACACAAAGTTTTTGCTGCTAATGGACATGTCTGTATGTATATCAATGGCCTACAATTGTAAATAATGATAAAAATCATTTTAAGAAAACTTCAGAAATATTAGAAAAATTTAGTTTATAGGCCTAATCAAATTATGAGTCCCATAAGCAACCTATTTATTCATTTTTTTAACAAGAAAAGAAAAATGTTTTATGTGACTGATGAAAAATTGAAATAAATGTGTTTCCTTTTCAGTCAGATGCTTAAGTTTTACAAACAGTAAACAGTAGCAGGCTCAAATGTAATGTCATTTCCCAAGTGGAACACAGGGCCAGTAGCTTCAAAAAGCCCACAGGCCCCATCAATTTTTACTACTGGCCCACAATCAACTTCCCGGTATACTGTAATAGTAAGGACAAGACAGGAAATTTCCAGTTTGTATTAAAGATGAAATGGATTATTTTGTAAAAATATAAATACATGTAACAAGTTTTGAAAAGAGCACTTCATACACTCTATCTTTATTTCTTTTACTGGACAATGGGGCCAGAACAGCACAAATCTACTGGCCTGTCCTATTATTTCCTGGCCATAGGCCAGCAGACCAGTGCTTATTCCAAGCCCTGTATAGTCAAAATATTTATAAAGTTAAAGCCGAGCATGAGTATTGAGTGAATTTTTTGACTTCTGGCCTACTTTTATCCAATGAACTAAACAGAATATCAAAGTAACAAGTACCTTGTGGAAATCACTGATAAACTCTGGCATAAAATCAGTTTAGAGTCAAGAATATGAATTTCTCCCATGGTTCACAGATTTCTCCTTCTTTTTTACAGGGAATTATTTCCTTGTCAACCCTTGGGCATTGACAAGCTACATGTTCTGATGTCACAATACAATAAAGTTACAATGGTAGAGATTCTGACTGGCTTCTAGAATGCATTGCATAGTAATGTCAGATATGCATTTATCTACTTAGACATGCATTCAAAACATTGGACAAAAATAATCAAACATGATTGTGTTGAGTAGAAATTGAAATCTCCACCCTGGTGGTAAGAATCTAAAAGTCCCATCCTTGGGTTGAACAAGCAGACTCTTACCACTGGGGTGGATATTTCCTAATCCACTCCACACACCCATGTAAGATTCTATAAGTCATGTTTGTATATCCTTGTTTCTAACAAAGTAAATTATCCAATATTTTGTGGTTACTTATTGATATAGCTATGACAAGGGATAACCTTCAAAGTCACTTTCATAGGGGAAAATGCCCTTATTGAAATCGGAACAGGAAGTTGAATTTTTTGAAAGACCCTAAAAAGGAAGTTAAATTGCAATGCTGTTTTATGTCACAGTTTCTAAAGGTGGAGGAGAGAACAATGTACCCAGCAAGAGACCATCAGTGTTCCAGAAGTATGACTCGTAAACCAGCAAACTTTCACACAAAATCATCTTAGATTCCATTGGTGCTTAATCCCAGACTGACTACAAGTGAGAGACTTCATGGTTTAAAATGTACATACACAAACCCCCTGGCCATGAGGCCCCTCCCCCATCCCCCCCACCTCCATTCAAAGATGTAATTTACTAAGGACACTGATCAATACAATGTCATTATTGGAACCTAAATAGGGAAATTTTTCTGCTAAATGAGGAATCTTTATAAAACAAGGGTCTGAAAAAGATGCACTTTTTAAGTAAAGGAATTGAGTTGGACGTAACCAGAAGAGGAACCAAAATTCTATGGGTTAAGAGAATTTGGGACCCTAATTAGATAGATACATGTACATCTTTTTAAGGGAATCTGAAGTTGAGGTTACCATAATTTTGGCCATTTTTTGTTTTTCAGGGAGGGATGGGGTAGGGGAAAAAACAGAATTGTGACCCTAATACATCTAAGAGCTGCAGAGACTGAGATACAGTTGTGCTATTTCATATTTACCTAAACAGAAAGAAAAAAGTATCAAAAAGTTCACATGACATTCCTGGGATGTAAATTTCAAATCTCAGTTTTTCAAATATCTCCATCAATTTTTATGTAGGCAGATATTAATCTGTAGATAAATCTCATAATGTATCCCGCCAAATTTCTTGGATCTATTGGGGATTTACGATGATACCCAATCTTACTGTAAAAATAACATTTCATAATAAAATTTGGAGAAATGATCCTTCGCCAATAATGATGACACATCGGCAGTGTTATTAATGAGTCTTAGTTATGACAGAACACTCAAAGAATGCTGTACGTGAAAGAAAAAAAAAAATTGCAATCTGGCAAGCCAAAAGCATTTACCAGGATAGAATGAAATATATCAAACCACCGAGTTGTATAATAGGGTGAGAGTTATTATGCAACTAACTTATGATGAATAAAACAATAAGAATGTCTTTATAGTACGGAATGCGCTTTCTGATTGGCTTATTCCACAGAATGTATCTAGTCTGCAGTACTGGTTATAGAGTGCCTGAGAAAAAGAAGTCAGAATTGTGCGAAGATGACATAATATCTATCGGGCAAGTCATTTTCATATTCATATTTTTGTTTATTTGCTTTTACCAAAATAGATAATATCTATAGATTTCAGTTATCATTGCTTGTATTGCACTGAAAAGCTTTTAAATTCTGATCACCGATGTATTCATTACCTTAATCAAATGTTACAATTTCATATCGCTATGCCTACCGAGAGAAATTTCTCACCTAAGAGTACAAGTGTTGTAGGTAATACAGCAATGTAGTGATGTAAAACACTTCTAGGTGCCATTAAATGCATGCTCAACTTTTTACTGTTTGAAAGTTTGTTGGTTTTTTTCCCCCAATGTTACAAACTTATATTAAAAACCATAAGTCTAAAGAGGAGGATTCTATGTGTTAGGTAAAACATAGAAAACATAGGTTTAAACAGGCAGTGATCAGGACTCATGCATTTTACAATATTTTAGAACTGATGGCTAGGACATAAGTTTGTACTCCCACGCTATGTTAAGGATCAAATTCAAAGCACAGAAATGAGTAATGCACAAATGCTGTGCATGAAAAATTCATGTACCTGTCTGCAGCGAAAACAATAAAAAAAGAAATAAAACAACAGCTCCATCAATATTTATAATATTATACACCTGTATGCAGGTATCTACCTGTTCTAATTACCTTTTTAAAAAAACTTGTTAATTTTATAGTGCAATACATCGTCCATGAACAGGCACCTGAGTTATAGTGTATTAAACACCCAACTTATTTTAAAACATTTCTGTTTAGGACAATAAGCTGATGAATTTGTAGTGCTGCAAAATGATTTGAAGAGACAGATCTACCATATTTGACCCAATAAGCGTGAGCCCATGGCACAGAAAAAAAGATGGGGTAAATGGATGGCGCTTATTGAGACCAATTGACAGAAAAAAAAGTAATTTTTTATAAGGCATCCTGGTAAAGTTGTTGTACCAGTAGTTATTAACGAAGGCAGCTTAATCAACATTCTTCTGTTGCTATGGGGATGAGAGATAAACTGTAACGTATGTTTTTTTCTGGTCCACAACTCCTTGCCTAGAGTGTAAAAAAGGTGAGTAAATCTGAACTCTAAGGGGAGGAGCACTTATAGGAGAAAGGGCAATTATTGGGTACAATACCATACCATATTTTGGATGATGCATTTTTATGCTCACTGTAGTTTAGAAAGCAATGCTTTAACCACTCATCCCACAGGTCCATTCCTTTTGAGATTAAACATACAAAAAACAGATTTGTTTCATGTAACCCAACCAACCCACCTAAAAAGCCCTGAACCAGATTTGTTTTTGGCAATTTCGCCAATTTAACTTTTTTTTTGTATCAAAATTCTGATATGTTGTCCATTCACTTTTCAAGGTTTGAAAAGCAATCCTCTTCGTTGTTTTTTTTTTCTCTGGACCTAGAGATTTAAGAGCATTGCCCTTTCAATTGCAAAGTTGCTAACCCATGTAACCTCGACACAGCAGTGATCTCCCCTGGAATCTGAGCTGATTTATAATGAATGGAAGTTAATCAATTTCCTTGCAACAGGTCACTGATACATTTTAATCGGATCGTTTTTCTTTTCCAACATTAAAAGCTAGCCACTGCAATATATATGAGAAATATTGTCATTTTGGAATAAAACACTATTTAAACATTATAAAAGATCTAAATTGAATATTTTTTTTCTACATACCATTCAATATCTACATAAAATATGCATCAGCATGCAATTATTTACATTGCTTTTTCAGAAACAGTACTTGTGTTCAGTTTAAATACCATATTCAACTACTTTGCACATCAATGTATATATTTAAATTAACAACATTGATATTTCATTAATATGCCTCTAAATTGATAATAGATGTTGTATATGTTATTTGCTCATTAATTTTGTTTTAAATTATTGCTTTTTTATATCCATCAATGATTCATTCAGACAAGATGTATACATGTATAAATTCATAACAGGCTCAAAATAACACTGAATGTTTATGTATTACAATACATTGAAGGCTGAATTGGTTCTCTGTCACGTAACAGTTTGAAAATCTTGAAATAGGAAATACTCCACCAATCACCCAGATAGTCTTAAATGTGAAATACTCCACAAATCACCCAGATAGTCTGAAATAGGAAATACTCCACCAATCACCCAGATAGTTTTAAATATGAAATACTCCACCAATCACCCAGATAGTCTTAAATATGAAATACTCCACAAATCACTTAGATAGTTTTAAATATGAAATACTACACCACACCCAGATAGTCTTGAATAAGAAATACTCCATGAAATATCCAGATAGTCTGAAATAGGAAATACTCCACAAATCACCTTGATAGTCTTAAATATGAAATATTCCACCAATCACCCAGATAGTGTTCAATAGGAAATACTCCACCAATCACCCAGATAGTCTGAAATAGGAAATACTCCACCAATCACCCAGATAGTCTGAAATAGGAAATACTCCACCAATCACCCAGATAGTGTTAAATAGGAAATACTACAGCAATCACCCAGATAGTCTTAAATATGAAATATTCCACCAATCACCTAGATAGACTTAAATATGAAATACTCCACCAATCACCCAGATAGTCTTAAATATGAAATACTCCACAAATCACTTAGATAGTTTTAAATATGAAATACTACACCACACCCAGATAGTCTTAAATAAGAAATACTCCATGAAATACCCAGATAGCCTTAAATATGAAATACTCCACAAATCACCTAGATAGACTTAAATATGAAATACTCCACCCATCACCCAGATAGTGTTAAATAGGAAATACTCCACCAATCACCCAGATAGTCTGAAATAGGAAATACTCCACCAATCACCCAGATAGTCTTAAATAAGAAATACTCCATGAAATACCCAGATAGCATTAAATATGAAATACTCCACAAATCACCTAGATAGACTTAAATATGAAATACTCCACAAATCACCTAGATAGACTTAAATATGAAATACTCCACCCATCACCCAGATAGTGTTAAATAGGAAATACTCCACCAATCACCCAGATAGTCTGAAATAGGAAATACTCCACAAATCACCCAGATAGTCTTAAATAAGAAATACTCCATGAAATACCCAGATAGCATTAAATATGAAATACTCCACCAATCACCTAGATAGACTTAAATATGAAATACTCCACCCATCACCCAGATAGTGTTAAATAGGAAATACTCCACCAATCACCCAGATAGTCTGAAATAGGAAATACTCCACCATTCACCCAGATAGAGTTAAATAAGAAATTCTCCATGAAATACCCAGATAGTCCGAAATATAAAATACTCCACAAATCACCTAGATAGTCTTAAACATGAAATACTCCACCAATGACCCAGATAGTGTTAAATATTAAATACTCAATGAAATACCCAGATATTCTTAAACATGAAATACTTCACCAATTAGCTAGATCATTGAAATACTCAATGAAATACCTAGATAGTCTTAAATAAGAAATACTCCATGAAATACCATGATAGTCTTAAATATGAAATACAGTTACCTAGGTAATCTGAAATATGAAATACTCCACCAATCACCAGATAGTGTTAAATAGGAAATACTCCACCAATCACCCAGATAGTCTGAAATAGGAAATACTCCAGCAATCACCCAGATAGTCTGAAATAGGAAAATACTCCACCAATCACCCAGATAGTTTTAAATAGGAAATACTCCATCAATCACCCAGATAGTCTGAAATAGGAAATACTCCACCAATCACCCAGATAGTCTGAAATAGGAAATAATCCACCAATCACCCAGATAGTCTGAAATAGGAAATACTCCACCAATCACCCAGATAGTCTGAAATAAGAAATACTCCACCAATCACCCAGATAGTCTGAAATAGGAAATACTCCACCAATCACCCAGATAGTGTTAAATATGAAATACTCCACCCATAACCAGATAGTCTTAAATACGAAATAATCCACCCATAACCAGATAATTTAAAATAGAAAATACTCCACCCATACCCAGATAATATCAAATAGAAAATACTCCACCCATATCCAGATAGTCCCACATAGAAAATACTCCACCCATATCCAGAACCATACTAAGCAGAGACATTATCTTTACTACTCATAGCAATAAAGCAACTAAGAACATTAGCATGAGACTTGGGCTAAAGTTTCCTCCAAAAGAGGTCAAGAAAAAGTGAACTGCCAGACTGGAATTTTTCCTCTGCCTTATTCAGACTTTTTAAGTCATTTCTTTTTCACTAACCGTCCCTAAAATGTTACATATGGCACTCAAATATATAGTGACCACTTCCCATGTGGCCGAGTGGTTAGAGCATCACATTTTAAACCATCAAGTCTCTGACCCCTGGTCAGTGTGGGTTCTAGCCTAGCTAAAACCTCAGTTAATTTTTATGAGAAGGTTTGCCAGTTTACTAACAGAAGTACAATGATGTCCTCTCGGGTACACTCTAACCAAGTTTTCAAGGGCAGACAACTCACTGTGCAACAAAGAATGTATCATGGGCACCTTCCTGCACATTGATATTAAGCCCTCAATCATTAATGGGATTTCACCAGTTTAGCCTATCAGACATATTTTTATTCATGCATTCACATTCTTCCTACTCTAAAACATGCATTTCGTCAGCAACGTAAACATTTTAACAATTTATAGCCGAATAAATTCAGAAACTGGGTGGGGTGGATTTTTAAATGTACAGAAAATACACTTTGACTTAAGGAAGATAGATAACATCTTATCTTGAATTTTACAGGAGGTTTCATGTAGTCCACAAATCTTTAAAAATCAAAACGATCTTATCATTCTGCAGTGTAAACACGTTACGACAATAATTATCAATGTCTTTGTGACATGCATTCAGATTCCTTATAAATGTTGTCTGTGACCCGTTTATTATTGAATATGTAAATGCCCTGATGTCCTTAAAATGTTTGAAATATTTCATGCCTTTCATGTGGTCTAATATTGCACAGTAAAACAAAATGATAAAATTTATTGCACCAGTGCAACGTAAGGAATCGCTGTTACATATAAATCTGTACGACCTTAAACTGCATCTTGACCGAGTCTCTTAAATATCTTTCTTCAGAGGTGTATGTATGCATACGTAATATGTACTATTTTGAACCTGTTTCTATGTCTGGATATATTTGCATACATTCAGCTCCAATACTAACAAGTTCAAGTGTATACAAGCCATTTACAAATGGGTGTGACACACTTTGATATTTCTCAAGTCAGATAAAAAAAAAATTAAATAAGCAGGCGATCACTCATTGTGCCGGTACATCAAATTTAAAGTTTGTCAAGACTTTCAAACATAAAACGCATGACAAGCAAATTCTTTGTGTGGTTAAAGACGTAAATCAAGCATGTTTATTCTGTAAAAAAGGAACTTCTTTTCTAGACTAACGGGATATTTATCAAAATCCTTAACACTTAACGTGGATTGTTTTGTTACGACAAAAAATGAAACTATGTGCAAATTTTGATTAATTAATCATAATGTGTGTCAATTACAATGTACAGTAAAACTCTGATGAGTCTAGGTTCAAAGGACCACCTAGAAAACTTCGAAACATTTCATTTTTATAATGTGAATGGAGTTCCATATGATTTTTTATTTTAGAGGTTCTACAGGGTGTATATCAAGACCGCTTAAAAACCATATAAGACATATAAGGTCATGACCTTTTATGATTAGTGTTAAAACTTGACCTAATTGTTGTAAATGAAAACAATGAGTATTTTAGAGAAGACGCACTGCCGAGGGGTAAATTCATACACATGTCAATTTTGACGTCAAAATATTTGTAGGAATCTGCCATGTATTTATAGAAAAAGGGCCCAAAAATGTTTTTGAAACATCAAGAAATTTTACTCCCAAAAGTTTGAATTATAAACTGTTTAAATAAAGTAGCATTAAATACCAAAATAATTCAGGACATTTTACCGACCATTCGAAATGAATAGTGTTTTACGCCACATTCAACAATTTTTCAGTTATACGGTGGTGACAAGTTTTAAGTGGTGAATGAGAGAATCCAGTTACAATGTACTCGGGAAGAGACCACCGGCCTACTACATAAAACTGGGAAACTTACTCCCAAAAATCAGCTTAGGTCCTATCAGGGCTTTAACCTGCACTGACCAGAAGTGAGAGATTTCAATGTTCAAAGTGGTTAAAATGGTAAAAGTTTTAGGGTAATGAAGGGTAGCGACATAAAAATTATACTGGCAAGTGGCTTGTCATTAACGAAAAATTAGAAGAATCATCCTAATGATAATCCATAGGTTACCCCACCCCACCAAGTTGATGGACTGGACTATAACTATATATTAAGCACTGTAGCTTCATTTTGCCATCACTAATTGGCACAGAAATGAGAAGCTGCCTGCTGGATAGGAATAATTTCTCTTTAAAGGTGCTCTAACAGGTTTTCAGAAAGTGTGGTCAAAATTTCATTTTAGCTTAAACCATTATACCTTCACACAAAACCGAGCTACGTGTATACCTTTTGTAATGGTTAATTTACATAACTTGTAGTCTACTCCAAAAACTACTGAAAGAGCTAGCATTCAATTTCGCTCTTTAACAGTGATTTTTTTTGGAAATACATTTTTGAGTCATGAAGATACTGTTCTGAAGTTATGCAAAAAAAAATAATTCGAAAAAAGTTTTACATTTCTGCATTTTTCATTTTAGATTAAACCAAATATTTACATGAAAACAACACATAAGCAGACACTGGCATTACTTTCAGCTTATTTCTGGGTAATGAAAAAAATATACATGTAGATTAAACTGAATATTTGGATATGAATTGAATAACAGCTACCAAGTATAAATATTTGAACACGGATTTCAGCTCTAATTAAGTTTCTATGACATGTCTATCTAACTCATCAACCCTTGAAAAACAATGGACTCTTCTGTAAAGCAATGACTTAGACAAGTCCAAATGTGTTTTAGGGGAAAAAAAAAAATAAAAATTAATTTAAAAAAATTAAATTTAAATAAATTATAAAAAAAAATAATATAATATAAAAATAAAAAAATAAAAAAAAAATAAAAAAAAAATTTTAAAATTAATGGGTTAAGTCTCACAGACTTCATTGGAAGACTCTTGAGAGCTTACAAAGTTGAGTCTCAGGTCGCAATCCGAACTTTGATCCTTAGAATATCTGAACACTCTGTCACCATGCCACCTTGAGGAAGCCCCTTGAGGAGCAAACCACTTTGGGCATGCCACTTTAAACAAGCCACTTTGAGCATGACACTTTAAGAGAGTCACTTTGAGCCAGCCACAGTGAGTGATTAATGTTGTTTCGTGTTTTGAATTTTAACAGATTTACGATGGCACTGCACCATTCAAATGTGTAACGTATATCCAGCAAAAAGTACAAACAAGAGTTCAACACCCTGACTCATTTTTTTTTTTCAGTCAAGGTTTATATTCTAGCATGATGTCATTTTTATAATATATTTGCATGTTGCCAAGGTCGTCCAGTTTGTACAGATAGAGAATTCATGGATGCCTATAGAATTCCTGTTTTGATATCTCCTTTTAAACACATCATTAGTATTCATGACTATATACACACAGGTTAAACAAGTACAAAAATAGAAGCACATGATCTTAAAATTCAGATTTTTATCTTTCAAAACAAGATTTCATGATCAAACTTCGTTTACAAAAATACCAACCAGATCCATTACTGCTCAAGTCAGGAGCATTGCTGTAGTACTGGTGTTTCAGGCCACATGCAAAAAAAAAAATCGGTTTTACATAGTGCTCGATTTTAGCACATATCTTTTTTCCAAGTGAACCACTGGGCCAGTAAAAAGCATAAAAAATCTACTAGCTCCATCAAATTTCCACTAACCCACAAATAATTCAAAAGAAATAATTTTATGATATATGTATTTAGATAAAGAATAACCAAAAAAAATATGTGAGGACATACTTTCAGTTTGTATTAAAGATGATATTATTTAGTTAGATTTACATGCCTGTAACTATTTTTGAAAAGAGAACTCATATACTATCTTTATTTCTTTTACAGGACAATGGGGCCAGTTCAAATGAGAAATCTTCTGGCCCGTCCTCTTATTTACTGACCATGGGCCAGTGGACCAGTCCTCTGCGGTCACATTTAGACTCACCCAGATCAATAAATAGTATGGTCTACTGTCATAATTCAGAATTCATGTAAAACTTTATAAAATTTTATTCTTAATCATAAACCCCTGAATTCTGACAGTGGACCTAATCATCCTTTGAAAGGGGCAAGTCCAAATGTGACTTGAGGGATTGACAAGTTAAGATCAGTTACCTGTACATGTCTTAGACTGTTTGCATTTTGACAAATGCATGTGCAAGTCTAGATCTTGTTCAACTCCTTTAAACTTGGAAGAAAAGCTCATCTTAAAACAGGTGCATAATGCTAAAATGCCAGTTTTTAGGATTAAATAGAAAGAGATAATTTTTGGCATTGTACCATGTTTATTTTACTTCAAAAACTGTTGATTTTGTTATGAGATAGAGTCAAATAATTGAAGTAACCAAACATATAAAATGCAAAAAATATATATATAACTATAGTAAAAATACATGACTTTCTGTACAAGTTCTATAGATATACTTGTGCCAAGGGGAGATAACACATGCCTTTCATCAGACATCAATGGTTCTAATAGAAATTAGTAATATTCATCAAAATCAACAATTTCTCTTTTAGTTTCACTTCATATTAACTAATGATTTAATGGTATCAAGTGAAAATTATGAAAAAAAAGTCTGATAAAAACTTGAAATGGTTGATTTAAATAGAAACTAAAACAATAAACAATGAACAAGGGAAGACAACTGTGTTCTCTATCAAGGCAATTAAAACATAAAAGATAAAACCATTTAACGTAAATGATTGGTAAAACACTGGAACTCTATTGAGATCGTCCTAAGTTAAACCACAGAATAATCCATTTTCAGAGGAGTATAAAGACTACTGGTATATACATGTATATAGATTACAGTGTAGAATCAGAAAATTTTGTGGGGTTAAACTTTTATTGTTCTAAAAATAAAACAAATTTGTTGGCATTCAATTTCGTTGAAATATAAAACCTGTTTGTATAGGAATCTATCATTATTACTAGGTATGTTTTATGTAAAAATTTGTGATGGTTTCAATTTTGCCGATAAATGAAAACTAAATCACCACAAAATTTTATGAATCTATAGTTTATGCTTTTTGGTCCCAATCTATTACGATTATATTCGCTTTTTGGTTTCAATCTTAGAAACCTTAAAAATAAATCAAGCAAATGACAATCATTTTAGTATCTAAAATTTTTTTTATAATTTATAAGTTTTGTACTTGAAAATGAAGAAAAATTTAACTGTCAAACTAAAATTAGACACACCTGAAAGTAAACATTTTTAGTTTTAGTCGTATATCTTTTACGAATGCATCAAGATACACCCACATAGATAACAGTAGCCTTGTTTTACATAGTGTAATCATTAAAACGATATCTTATCTATAAATGGAAAGTTGTAATAGGTATCGCATACCCTTTCCGATAAGTGAAGAGAGTTAATCTTCCAGCAAATTGACGTACAACAGGTATAATCATTGCATACCTGAAATAAATTCAACTGTCAGTGATAGCCAGACAAAATGTAGGGACATTTTTACGTACGGTTTGTTTTTTGTTTATTGGTGGGGGTTTTTTTTTGGCAAACTCAAAAAAAATTCAGTTTTACTCAGCTTTTTAATGGTGGAGGAGAGAAGTTGAGAACACATTTACATTGTGTACCCAGAAAGAGACCACCAGTCATCCCCAAGTAAATTGGCAGTCTTTCTTACAAAACCAGCTTAGCTTTCAGCTGGGCCTTAAAACTGCCCTGAGATGAGAGACTTCATGATATAAAGCATGATAGTCTAACCACTCGGCCCCTCCACTCAGCCCTGTAAGTGTGTGGTAAATATTTACCAGTATAAAGACATGGAACCATGAGACTTTTATTATCTATTTAACCTTAAGTAGTGTAATAATGACAGCAAATTCCAGGAAATTCAATGATATGGGGAAAATAATTCATCCTCTTTAAAAGGTTATCTTCCCTTTGTTTTTTGGGGGTTTTTTTCTTTTTTTTTCTCATATCTCTGGCATTTTGTTAGTTCCTTAAGGATAGACACCACCAAGTTTTCTCAGTGTTCCAACATAGAAACACTAGCAGTGAAAGACAATTTTCTTGCTTTGAATTTGATTGGATCATACATATCAGTCCCATTACACATATGTTTAAAAACAAGACCATTGTTTTCGCATATATCAGGTATAAGTCCATATCACAAGTCAAAATTATGTGGCACTTCATCTAATATGGATGATATCTCCATGTCAGAGAAAATTCTTGGTGAATCACAACACAAATTCTTTTTAAATTTATTCCATTTTGACTTCAAATCTTTTATATGTAAAGTGTAAATACTGTGAAATCTTGCCTTAAGACAATCTCCCATAGACAACCACCTAGAGACATTCAGGCCACTTACTAAATAGTCCAATACAAACCTCAAAGACACCACCTTGATAATCAGACATTCAAGTCGCAATTACATGCTTAAAACCCCTGAAAACAATGGACTTTCTATAATCTTACCAGTCCAAATATTAAATAAGTCCAATACAAACCTCACTGAAGACACCACCTTGATAATCAGACCAATTCAAGTCGTTCAATTACATGTAGGTGGTCTTAACTCATCACCCCTGAAAACAATGGACTCTTCTATAATCAATGACTTAGACCAGTCCAAATGTGTCTTTGAGGGTGAATGAATCAATAGTATGTTTTTGCTGTATATGAACAGACAAACAACAGAATACTTTTCTCCTTTTATATTTCTTTCAAACAGTATTTCTCTTTCCAATTAACCCTTTCACCCCATGTAACTTAATTAGTTTGCTCTTTCCTAATATATCAGACAAGTCCAATATGGTCTGAGGAACTGACAGGATTAACTTATAAAAATCAATCAACCTGCTTATGACATTCCATCAACATTTCTCTTGACACTTGGTACATGCACATTCTGAAAATTCTACCTTCTATAGAATGTAAACAAGTCATTTTGAATTTACTAGAAGATAATGTTAAAACCTGACAATATATTGGTCATTTCTCGAACACTGTTCATATATAGTCTGCTACATTTGGCTATATTTCCTGGGTTTAGATACAGTTGAGTCAAGTTTCTTTTATGGTGGCATAAAATACTCAGAAACAACATATCTGCTTTGTACAAGTACAGTTGAACCTGCCTTAAAAGGCCACTCTCATGAAGGACCAACTGTCTTTTGAGACCACATTCTGAAACCAACTTAGTTGAAGGGGAATTAGCTGCATTAACCCAAAAAACAATTTCAATTTTTTTTGTACTTTTGCTATTTGTACATGATGTACAATAATAAATACGAGCTATTATATACACAGGAATAAAAAATCTTATATTGCTATATAATTTGTGAAAATAAAGTCAGGTTCAGTGTGGTATTCATATACAAATAGTAAGGTCTAGTTAATCAACTGCACTCGGAAAAAAGTTCCATAACTGGGTCTCTCAAACAATTTTAACAAAATATCTAGGGATTTAAGAATTTTTACGCCTGTGTATATCTCTTTTGTTATTTCATATGAACCTAAGAAGTAAAAAGGAAAAACAAAATTCTTGAAAAAACACAGCTAATGCCCCTTTAAATAATCCTCTAGATAAAACCTCTTTTGATAGACTACCTGTCTTAATAGAACACATTTCTGTTGCAGAAAGAGTGGTCTCTCAAGACAGATTCCACTGTAGTCTCCAACTCACAGCCTTTCTGTCTGGAACATTTGACTATCTGGTCAGAAAGTAATCATATTAATCAATTACCACTTTCATCACTCTTGCTTCTCCTGCAATGACCCTTTACCCCCATGACCTCTCACTCCAAAACAGATCTTTTTTCCCCAAGTGGCTACTACTATTTACTATTTATAAACTCTGTTGCCAGGTGTTCATTTACATACGTTTGTTGACCCAAAATACTATCATTTTATTTCCATCTCAATATCTACAAGTTTCTGCTTCAAAGTTTTGTTTTTCCTTTTTTCTGCATTTTTCAAAATAACTGTAATGAAACAGAATATAAATTCCGAGCACAAGCTAAAGAATGTAAATAAAAATATCAGTAAAATAATCAACGAGGAGAAAGCAGGGAGACACGAAATGTTTTATAGGTGAGAATAATCAATCAGCGATATGACATAATACAAAATAACTACAAAAAGAAAGAAAAAAAATATTTCTGAGACCCCCTACCCAAAGTTAATGCCTTTCTATTTTATCAATAGTCTTGTAGATAGAAAGTATTATGACTACTTTAAGTGCCACAATCAGCATTTTTCATTTAAAACTTCATTGTGTCGCCTTTGCTGTCTCAGCCAGCTTCTCTTGTACATATAGGCTCTGGACCATGTATTACCAGATCAATACATAGATTTAAGTACAAAATGTTTAATACCTTACAGAGACAAAACAGTTCTCATGGTTTTTCTACAATTAGGACATAAAGCAGTCACTTAAGTTAGCTGTATCGCAATTCCCGACAGACAATAAAATGAATTCAAAATCCATGAACACATCAGACTACATTGAGAAATAGATCTATAGCCAATGTTAATAAAAACACACTTACCAGCTGGTTGTGGTAATAGCCTTTGATAAACAATACACATATAATGTCAGCTGTAGGAGAAAAACAAATGAAAACAAAATCCTCTGGTGCAGCTTTATGTGTACAATTCACAACTTGACCACTGTCCAGAGAAAGAGAGAGAGAGAGATAGAGAGAGAAATAAAAACAAAAGATTGTGTAGAAATATCTTACAGTGGTTGTCAGTCACAGAAATATATCACATCTAGTTCTATATGGCAACACCACTACACATTATATACTCCAGTATTACTCTGGTAATCAATCAATACCATGCACTGAGATATATAGTAAGAGAAACTAGGCCACTTGTATGTACACTGACAACTCCTATAGCTGTGTGTTTATGTTCTGTGTTACATGTAGCAGGGGTTAGAGTGCACGCTATGCTTAGGTTGCAACATTTTGCTTACTCATGCATTTAAGAGTATAGAAATGCTATTATCTCAATTACTCTAAATAATCTAAGGTTCAGAACAGGGGGGGAAATAGGTGACAGTGACTCGACAGAAACTTCAATACATGCAGGTCATTTAAAAGCTTGGTGTGAGAGAGATACACAAGGAGATCTATATTATGCTTGTTTGTATTGGGAAAATGGATTGTGTCAGTATTAGTGATGAGAGCCCACTGATTTACTGTGTTCAACCCTTTCTTTGGCAGGTGTATTTCTTGATTTACACACCAGAACCAAACTGGATTTGACCTTGACTTAAGTGGTCAGTAAGTGCATCTACATCTATTTCCAGGGATGAATGGTCATCTCTCTATCCAGATAAATCATAAACTAACTTATGTTCATTTGGATTTTGAGTATGGCTGTATGACTGAAGATATTAAAGATGTTTGTTTTGTTTTGTTTTGGTATAAAGGTTTGTTATAGTGTGCAATATATTCTTATTCCAGTTTATTTGATGTAAACAATATTTCAGTGGTTATTGACATTGTATGAAAAGAATAGAAATGAATTGGATTTCAAAACATTGGATTGATAGATTGATGGATAGATAGATAGATAATTAGATAGACAAATAAATAGATAGATAAAACTTATAGATAAATAGATGGATGGATGGAAGGATGGATAAACAAAATTGATAGGTAGATAGAGAGAAAGAGAGAGAGAGAGGGGAGAGAGAGAGAAAGAGAGAGAGGAAGAGAGAGAGAGAGATAGAGAGAGAGAGAGAGAGAGTTTTCTTCCTCAAATAATCAGAGCTTAAGTATTGGCTAGATTAGATTTGTCATGATGTTTTCTAAAATTATCCACTTTTTCTACTAGTATTATATCAAGAGCCTTTATCCTGTTTAATCCTATTTCCTTCATGCAGATGGGAAGTTTCTAAACCCCGGAGTAAATATATGTATGCTAAAGGATACGAGATGTATATATGCACTTAATAGTGTGAAAAATGTAAATGCATACTAGGCCATGTAAAAAAATATTCTGGTTCTCAGACAATTAGCCTTCCAAAATGGGCAAGGTAGGTAGATATTTTATTTTTTATTTTTTATTTCCATTTCCAAAATGTTGTTTATATACCTTGAAGGAAAGAAAAACAAGAAGACATTTATGTAACAAATAATGTCTTTTATAGAGACCTTCAATAAATTGTAACAAAACGTGTGATTGTCTTTTTCACTTGGTTTTAAAACTGAAATATCAACAAAAATATAAAATAGCTAAAAGATTTTATATATATCAAAACATAAAAATGTTTTGTAACTACAAGAAAATTAATTGTAAATGCATCATTATAATTATCATCAATCATTATCATTACTATTTTACAAACCTGTACCTAGTTCTACTATGTATTTAAAAATCAATGCAAATTCCAAAAGGAAGTTTTCATTTTTGAAAATAATAGCTATCCATTTTTATTTATTTCATTAAAACTTTTATTTACAGTAACTAATTTGACTTTTATCATTCACTTACATTTAATTCAGATTTTAAATCTTTTATACACTATATAGTGTTACATGTACATGTATAATAATTTTAATACATCCTGAAATTCAGTTCCGTTTGGTATCAGTTCTTTCATTTAACAACCAACTTCCACTTCCTCCATAAACTGCAAACAACTGCAGAAAACACACGATGTGTACTGTGACATTTTCGAGCATAAGGTAAATATTTACATGTTGAATTGTCAATAAAATAATTGTTTTATTTTTCAATTGGGTTTTAAAAATTCATTTTGAACTACAAATAGAAGGAAATGGATCATTTTTTAAACTTAAGCCTTTTGAAATGACTGACATTTTTACTTGCCGCACAGCGGTGATTTTTTTATGAAATGTGAATAAAATGGTTTCATCGGCAATTTCTTTTTGCACGCGGTGGAGTCTGAGAACCAGAAGTATTTTTTTACTTGGCCCTAGATTTAGGTATTGTTTAAGTGGTGTGTTCACAGATATTGTGTGGTGATCATTTGTTCACAGAAAATATTATCATATTGGGAGGTGGTATGTTCACAGAAGATATGAACATATTGGGTGGTGATGATGTGTTCACAGAAAATATTATCATACTGGGAGATGGTATGTTCATACAAGATATGAACATATTGGGTGGTAGTGATGTGTTCACAGAAAATATGATCATACTGGGAGGTGGTATGTTCATAGAAGATATGAACATATTGGGTGGTGGTGATGTGTTCACAGAAAATATCATATTGAGTGTTTGTATGTCACAGAAGATGTGACCATATTGGGAGCTGGTTTGTTCACTTTTAAGATACAGATAATGGACCAGTTTGCACCCATAATAATGTCATATTCACTAGTATTACTGTGTATTAATTGATGACAATAAAAGCATTGGTAGAATTATCATTACTGGGAGGTGACCTTTTATATAAAGGTTTATTTGATAGGATTTAGTGAGTGATCACAATTTTCAAGATGACCTAATAACCAGGTGTCCAGTGTACAGAGGTGACCTTTAACCCATTTTACGGTGCTCTTTTACAAATACAATAAAAGCAAAATTGGCATGTTTAGGTTCCCTCCCTAATATCATGGTTACACTGCATCTAGACTACTTTAATATTTCACAAACCAACACTTTTGTTAGTTTAAGGAGTATCTAGTTACATTATAAATTTAAAAAGCTGTAACCATGGCAACAGCATATCCAATACACAAGGGAATATGTGTACCATAAACTATCATGATCATTTTAAATTCTAAAAGAAAAAGATTGGTTATTATCCAGAAACTGCAACAACAAAATGATATCTTTGTATCATTTTAATAAACTTCTTTTTCAAATTTTTAATGCAAAGGGGGATAACTCCATAAATGTCCACAATAATTTTATCAGTGAACTTTAACTCATCAACCCCTGATAAACAATGGACTCTGCTATAAATCAATGACTTACACCAGTCCAAATGTGTGAGCTAACAACCATAGTGCTTTGAAAAAAATTTAGTATTCTGTAAAAAACAAAAATGTAAAATGTAATGTAAAAAATATTTTAAAAAGTTTACAAGTTGTTCTCATAAGATTCCACAAACATTTTCAAATTTAAATTACACTTGATATTATTTCTAGTTGCTAGGCGGTTCTACTTGTACATCAAATTTAACAATTATTTTAGAATTTTGTGAATTAGATATATATATATATATATATATATATATATATGATTCAATTAATAAGTCAAGTTGTCATTTAGACTCAATGGTGATCTTTGAGAGATTTCAGCTAGTATTAAATTTCAAAATCTTGTTTTTACATAGAAATTTTTTTTTTTTTTTTTTGGTAACTCCATAATTTGTTTGTTTGTTGCTTTACATCCCGTCAAGAATTTTCTACTTATATTGAGATGTCACCAGCTTTAGGTGAAGTGCTACAAATTTTGACCTGTGCTATGGATTGACACCAATACTGTAAGTTTTTTTTTTAACATGCCACGCCTTTCATGACATGGGACCTCAGTTTTAAGTCTGAACAGAAAGACCTGTGACTTTCACTTTGTATGCCAAGCACTTGGCAAAGAAACAGTCACTACCATTTTTAAAGTCTTTGGTATGACTCAGTCCGAGAATTGAACTCAGGACCTTCTGCTTGCGTGTCAAACCGAATTTGAACTAAAGCAGGACTCTTCCCACCCCTCTTCCAAACTGTGGATTAAATTTTTACGAGTTGATGGAACATCAACGCAGTTATATAATGCTAAGTTGTTTATTGGGAACAAGTCAAAGCACATTTTGCAGTATGGGGTTAATAACACATTATATTGATGCAGAATTACAACTATTTAAACTTCAAGATTGAAATTTCCAAATTACACTAAAAATGCTTTTTAAAATGACAAAAATTTCCATTCCTGAAAAATATAGGTCTGCAAGACTTCTTGAAATATATGCTATTAAAGGTCAGTTCGGCGTCCTTTATGAATATTAAGATACTATAAATTTGCTTCAGAATGTTACTTTTGGATTAATTTATACTCATGTGAGTTGACATTAAAATGGAACTGTTAACTATTCTTGCTCACGATTAATATGCAAATGAGTTTTGGTCAAGTTTCCCCTACTGTGTATTGGCAAGTTTGGCATAGAAGTTGCTTCATTCCTCATTCACATGATCTTAACTGATGAGAAACTCCCAGCCATATTGACCTAGAGATTTAAGGCTACTGATAGGAAGTATAGCATAAGGGTATAATACTGCCCCGTCGCATAGAAATTTAATATATCGATGAAACGATGTTTATATTAAACACAAGATTTTATAATCATATCACTGATGTATGTAGTTTGTTACATAATAAATAAGCCATCATTACTCACATTAGGCCAAATGTCTGACCCGATTTTTAGTTACTTTTTTGTAAAACCTTAAATTTTACCAAATTAAAAAGTATTCAGTATACTGAGTGTATTATACCTCATCAAAACCTACGATTGCCATCAACTCGTATTAGTACTTTCAGTACTTTGATTAAAACATTACACTTAATCTATATCCCGCCAATCGCGACTATAGTCGCGAAAATTAAATATCCAGCCAATAACAATTGTCGTTTTTTCCACGTGGTCTTCTTTCGTTTCCTATAATTTTTTAAATAAATCCCTGTTTTAACTTATATGGTGAATAAACAACTTTCGCTTACGACAGTTTTCAAACTGAAAGTGACATCTCGCAAAAAACGATATCTAAATTTAGGTCAGTATTCAATACGTTACGAGACGCCAAAATGGCAGATCAACACCAAAGTGAAATATTAAGATATGACTCCAACTTAATTCGGCTTCAGATTCTGATGGCGAGGATTTTGAACTTTTTATATTATTAATTTGTGAAACCAGTTGATATGGACAATTTTACAATGATCGAGAGTTTTGCAGTGACACAGAAATGGGGTGAGTCGTGACGACGAGTTACTTTGACAGCTCCCTTTACAGGTCGACCTGTTAATGCTATTACCGGAAACAACCAACACCTTGGACTATTTGACTATAATATGTGCTTGTTCATGAAACTAATAGGTATGAGAATCTTTGTTGTCAAGTTTAAAGCCTCCCAAGCAGGATGAACATGGAGGGATTTTACATGGATGAAATGAAACATTTATTGCATTGATAATTTTACCGGCATATTGAAAGTTGGACAACTTCAGAGACACCATTTTTTGGGGAAAATTCATTCAAAAAATCGGTTTTTAAGTATTCTCACCTTACAACAAACAATGAAGAAAATGATGATCCCTTGTCAAAAGTTCTCCATTTCTGATGATGCTGTCTTCAGATGTGTACTCCCTAGAGAGAGACTTAAGTTTTACGAGGCTACTCAAAGGCAGAGTTGGATTTAAAGTATTAAAGCAAATTTGGAATTAAAACTTTACCAGGTAAATAAAAATAATCAGTACAATTTTTGCCTGATCAACTGTAAAATGTTTTTTGATTTTTATCATTTTGTTTCTTATTGATCAACTAAAAATAAAATCAGAAAAGAAATTACAATTGTAAATATAATATTAAAAATCGATCCTGAAATTGAGATTATTTTTACTGAAAATGCTCTTCAGCAAGATTCAATTTTAACAACAGACATAAGACTATGCAATTATATATACATAATCTTTACATGGATTGTATGTTAAAGCAAAATTTCCTTTTAAAGTTTTGAACATGCATGTACATGTGTTTGAATATATGTAGCTTCACTTGATAATCAAAACATTTTATACGTGTTATACTTGAGCTGGCCTGGCTTATTATTCGACTCTTGATCAAAGAGGTCATGAGTTTGAGTCCAACCAGTGGATTTTTTTCCTGTCTTTTGGATGAGACAGCAAAAAAACCGATGTGTCCCATGTTGTCGGTAAAAGAAACCAATTAAATGTCGAGCATAGGCCAAAATTTGAAGCCCTTCCCCGTGATTTGATGACAAGTCCATATAAGTGAAAGATTATTGAGTGGGATGTCAATCAAAATGTGTTATACTTTTATTGTATTAATTGTCATCAGCTTCTGGAGGGCGCACTGTACCTACAGACCCCCCCTACGATTTGTTAAATCCCAAATCATACTCAATATGTATAATAGTATGCATGAAATTCATTTGTAACTTTAGGAATGTTAAAATCACTGTATACAGAAATTTTTAAGGTATTGATTGCTAAAATTGGATATTTAACATTTAATTCCCAGACATTTTGAAATTAAAAAAAAAACTGGTCAACCAACCAAATAAAGGAATTTCTTGTCAAAGAAATTATTTTACTGGTCTGTATATATACACAATTGAAAAAATGGAAAAATTACTGTCATTTGGACCAGTTATCAGATTTTCACTGACTTTTGTAAAATGTTGCTTGTTTCAAGAAGTGAAGTTCAAAAACTCTTAATTCCTCATTGTAGATAATTTTATTAATTTTAAATCATTAATGCGGTATATGAAATTTCAATTATAAGTATACATATACTTTATTTTTTATTAACCTATAGACCAATACAATGAAATACATTATAATGCTAATATAAATCTATATACCTTTGAATTCAGAAATATTATTATTGTTTTCCAATAGTGCAGAAATAATATATATATATGTACTAATAATATATATTCATGAGAAATCATTTCTGGCTTTCAGGTCTGTGAGGCATCCAGTGGATATTATCAATTTCAGGATTACAGGGTTAGAGCTGTGAAACCATCAGAACTTACTGACTGTCCAAATGATTTAACACTTAATCCAGACTGTTCTTGAATTATTGGCATCCTCTGGTCTTTTGAATACTGGTCACCATGTATATATGGATAACATTATGCGCCAGAATTGTTTGAAGAACTTGATATCAATGATACATATGCTTGTGGCACTCTGAGAGTTTAACAGGTGAAGTTTCTCAGAAAAAATGAGGTTTGCTATTTTTAAAGGGGATGAAATATTAAACGTGATACCATGCTTTCCACAATACATGGAGCTCATCTAGGTGTCACTGGTAAAACAGATGTGAGATGGTAGTCCAGTTGTGGTCTCGTACAAAAGATGGGACAGGTTGGTCAGTTTTCAGTATTATGAATGCTTTGGAAAACTGTAAAGTGGTCCATGTTTCATCTGTTAAATCTACTAACTGCAATGCATTTATTTTATACCATGGGTGCAAGTACCAGCAAGTATCACATGTTGCAGTGAAGATTACTGATACAGAGCGCTACTGACGCACCACGCCCACAGAAGAAAGGCCATAAAACTGAGGCAATTGATAGATTGAGAGCCAGACAGAATAAAGCTAAAGAAGGAGCCAAAAGAGCAAGTCAAGATTGTATCTGTATGAAAGTGTGAAACATAGAGAGGGCTTTGAACTGCATTTTGTTGTGAACCATGTGGTGTTTCATATGTGTTCCACTGTTTTGAATTGTACCACACTCTAGGGCATATCGTGAAATGCATCCTACAGATGTTTCATAACATTCTACATTTTCTCATGCTAGACCTTCAAATAAATATTAAACATGTCAAATTTACAGTTCTTTATGAAGTGATACACAAAGCAAGAGATCATATCTAATAAATTGAGCTCCTTTTTTAGCTTTATTCCAAGTAATCACTGTACCTCTCACCAATTGATGTGATCTCTTGCTTTGGTCTTTCACTTGATAAAGGCCAAGTACAAAAAAATTGTGAATTTAGAGTGTGTTTAAGTTCTTGTTTGAGTTTTTCCAGAAGTTTCATGTAATTTCACAAAACTTTTTCAACAGAAGATTACGCAGTTTTTAATATAGAAATTGGAACTATCTACCGATCAATATCGTAAGACTGACTCCAAAAAACAAAATATTTTTATAAAGAGGCTATTGTAAATTATTATAAAATATGATATCATTGTAGTTTTTAAATACAATTTTCAACATGGTGTAATATTATAATGTATGCCTCATTTGGAAATTTGAATTTGTTAGATATGATATTGTAAAAACATGAATTGTATAATTTTACTCTATTTTTTTTGTGAATTGACACTGATTTTTGTTTTCCTTAAAATACTTCATCATCTGTAAATGAAAAAACTCTATAACTACTGACTTATTAGGTTTCTATATTGAATAACATTGGGAACTTAAATATTACATTGGGATGTTGGAATAATGTTTTTGGCAAATTTTGCCATTGCAAGATATCCGTTTATATTTCATGACAACGTTGTTCATGTCATCTTTCATTTTATTTCAGTTGTATTCAGCAATGTTCTTTATCTCATGTGTTTCTTAATATTACTATATTGTGAATATATAGCAAGCTGTGATATAGTTAGTACTCCAGTAGCACATATTAGATCTACATATTTTAAAGGCAATCTACATTTCTAATAGTGAATTGAATAAAGTTATTTTCAGACTTTAAATTATTTCTTGACTTATTTGTCCTCCTATTATACCATTAAATCTAGAAAATATTTCTACCCAATGAGAATAGTTACATGAGTTTTTCTTTCAGCTGCAACTTTTAGCTTTCAGATCTCCATTGGATTTTTCAAATTTTACCTCATTTTGTGAGGTAAATAGCCATGATATCTGAAAAACTTAAGGGTTAATTGTGGGCTCCCTAAAAAAATATTCTTTATGAAAAAAAGGTAATGATTAGAATTTTATGATTTTTTTTTCAAAGACCACCTTAAAGAATATAATTGCATTATATATCAAAATACATATATATATATATATATATATATATATATATATTATATATATATATATATATTATATATATATAATTACTTAGTATCCTACACAGCTTGTTGAAAGCTCCCCTTAAATGTGGTCTCTCAAGACATTATATCTCAAAAGAGGTTCTATTTAAAGGATTATAAACCATATGTGGCTCAAAAGACAGGTGGTCTTTCATTGTCTTCCATGACAGGTTCCTACTACTGGTAACATACTACTGAACAGTTAGATGTCAAGTTAGTATGTTACATAATGAAAGATATATACATGTAATAATCTAAATTTTCACAGATGTATATACGCCAACAAAATATTTGTCCTTCAAAGTATCAAAATTGCATCATCTTCCATTATTGGGCACATGTAGTACATAATTCTTGACAATCATGTTTCTTACTTAAATCTCTCATCAATATTAAGATTATATAAGCAACTAAACTGATATCACATGTATCTCTTTATTGTCTCAGTAATTTGGGATTATATACATAGCCAAATTGTTGCTCCTTAAATCTTCATCAATCTGTTCACATAATTGTTTCCTTAAAATCTTTCATTAATACAGATTATATACATAGCCAAATTGTTTTCTCATTAATATTCAGATTATATACATAGCCAAATTGTTGCTCCTTAAATCTTTCATTAATATTCAGATTATATACATAGCCAAATTGTTGCTCCTTAAATCTTTCATTAATATTCAGATTATATACATAGCCAAATTGTTGCTCCTTAAATCTCTCATTAATATTCAGATATACATAGCCAAATTGTTGCTCCTTAAATCTCTCATTAATATTCAGATTATATACATAGCCAAATTGTTGCTCCTTAAATCTCCATTAATATTCGTACATAGCAAATTGTTGCTCCTCTCATAAATATTCTCTATACATAATATGCTCATTAATTGTCTCATTAATATTCTGATCAGATTATATACATGACCAAATTGTTGCTCCTTAAATCTCTTATTAATATTCTGTTCAGATTATATACATAGCCAAATCGTTGCTCCTTAAATCTCTCATTAATATTCAGATTATATACATAGCCAAATTGTTGCTCCTTAAATCTCTCATTAATATTCAGATTATATACATAGCCAAATTGTTGCTCCTTAATTGTCTCATTAATATTCTGATCAGATTATATACATAGCCAAATGGTTGCTCCTTAAATCTCTCATCAATATTCAGATTATATACATAGCCAAATTGTTGCTCATTAATTGTCTAATTAATATTCAGATTATATACTTAGCCAAATTGTTGCTTCTTAATTCCCTCATTAATATTCAGATTTATTATATGCACAACCAAGCCAATACAACATGTATATATTGTTGTTTAATCGTCTCAGTAATAATGGGGATTACATGTATAAACACAAACTGATATCAAATACATAACATGTATACCTGTATCTGATTGCTCTTTAATTGTCTCAGTTATATTAAGATTATATGAGCAATTAAACTTATATCATGTATTTCTTGTTGCTCATTAATTGTCAAAGTAATTTGGGGAATATAAACACAATTTGGCACGTTAACGAAGTCAATTGTCCTGTGTTTTGCAGGTAAACAATTTTAAGAATGATTTTTGCTTACAAAATGTAAACCTTCAATCGCAGATGGTAACTTCGAGATAAGAAGTGATAATTTTGTAATATTTCAATACTTCGGACCAAAAAAATATTCTGAGACAAGCGAAAATTCGAGATAAAAACTTCGAGATATCCGCAATAAGAGTAGAATAAATATATACTAAAATAATCTGGACCGGCAGTTCAACTTTGACATAACAAGAATTTTGACTCATTCGATTTTGACATAACGAGATTCCACTGTGGCTGTATATATACTGCATAAGCAAAAATTTTAGCAAGGGTTCAATTTTGGCATTATTAGCGAGGTTGTTGAGATAGCTAAAATTGAATATATTTTATAGGTAAAAGTTATCTTTTTTAATCATAAAATCGCTAAAATTACTTCTCACTAAAATTATATACCATAATCTAGGGGAAAAATGCTAAGTTTGCATCTCGCTAAAATTTTTCACTTTCATGGTATCTGTGTGTGTGTGTGTCTGTGTGTCTGTGTGTCTGTGAGTCCGTGTACCAAATTGATTGAGTGGCACCTGTCTTAAGAGACCACCCTTTCTGCCACTGACATGTGGTCTTTCAAGACAGGTGGTCCCTCAAAAGAGGTTTTATTTACAGAGGTTTTACCAAACAGTTTTCAAAATGTGGTCTCAAAGGACAGGTGGTCTTTCATGACAGTGGTCTCTCAAGAAAAGTAAAAAGGTTCCACTGTATAACCTTAGTAATTTCAGGATTACATATGTAACAAAATTAATATAATCTTTTTGCTCCTTAATTTTATGATTATATTGAGATACACGCGACCAAACTGATATCAAATGTATTGTATTGTTCTCTAAACATTGACATAATTTGGAGATCATACACCTCTACCATGTCTATAGTGTGACATAATTTGGGGATCATACACCAGCACCATGTCCATAGTGTGACATAATTTGGGGATCATACACCCCCACCATGTCCATAGTGTGACATAATTTGGGGATCATACACCTCTACCATATCCATAGGGTGGCATAATTTGGGGATCATAAATCCCCCACCATGACCATAGTGTGACATAATTTGGGGATCATACACCCCCACCATGTCCATAGTGTGACATAATTTGGGGGTCATACACCTCTACCATGTCCATAGTGTGACATAACTTGGGGATCAAACACCCCTACCATGTCCATAGTGTGACATAATTTGGGGATCATACACCTCTACCATGTCCATAGTGTGACATAATTTGGGGGTCATACACCAGCACCATGTCCACAGTGTAACATAATTTGGGGATCATACACCTCTACCATGTCCATAGTGTGACATAATTAGGGGGTCATACACCTCTACCATATCCATAGTGTGACATAATTTGGGGGTCATACACCTCTACCATGTCCATAGTGTGACATAATTTGGGGGTCATATACCCCTACCATGTCTATAGTGTGACATAATTTGGGATCATATACCTCTACCATGTCCACAGTGTGACATAATTTGGGGATCATACACCCATACCATGTCCATAGTGTGACATAATATGGGGATAATACACCCCCACCATGTCCACAGTATGACATAATTTGGGGATCATATACCTCTACCATGTCCATAGTGTGACATAATTTGGGGATCATACACCAGCACCATGTCCATAGTGTGACATAATATGGGGATAATACACCTCTACAATATCCATAGTGTGACATAATTTGGGGATCATAGACCCCCACCATGTCCATAGTGTGACATAATTTGGGGATCATACACCCCCACCATGTCCATAGTGTGACATAATTTGGGGATCATACACCCCCACCATGTCCATAGTGTGACATAATTTGGGGATCATATACCCTACCAGGTCTATAGTCTCACACAATAGTTTTGGAGAGAAACTGGTTACCAATCTTGTTAACAGTTCCAAATATAATCTTAAAAGATTCTTTCAAATCTCTTGCCCAGTTAGTATCCCAACACAATATATAAATTGGATCTTCCCGTTAATTGATATGAAGACAATATTAATGATAAACCACATAAATATGTATAGCAGATCAATAATGAAGTCTGGTTTGTTTTTATTTTTGTTTTTGTTTTGTTTTTTATATAATTTCCATGTATTTTCGCATAGTTGATTGTGGTGTTAACCAACATCGACAATAGCAATCAAGATGATGATGATATAAGGTGTCAAACGAATCAGTACTTTGCAGAGAAAGAGTCAATCAATGATTAACAACAAAGATACCACACCAAGGTGAAGCTGTGGTCAGTATGATATCAAACTCGGAGGAAAAAATACATGTGTTACATAGTAATTTAGACACATCTAACCTCCAGGTGTCAAAAAGTGATTACATGTGTGGCTATCTTAGGCTGTCCTTCACACATAATCATGTGTGCATCCTTGACAGTCTTCAATATTTATACAGTGCACTGTATATGTACAGAGAAATCAGATATATTTTGTCATCAATCCTTTCATTAGTAAGTGACACCGATTCTTTCTTCTTTCTTTCGGCTATTTTCATGAAAAGCAGCATACTAGCACTTTCTCTTCTATTTACAAAACAAATTGCATTCTACACACAGTTCAACTGTACTTTTGTGCTGGCTTCTCATTCTCTGCATAATTCTTTTTGTCTCCTACTCCAAAAAAACTATTGAAAGGGCTAGGTGAGTTATACCAAAACAGTTACAAAATGCCATGATACTGTTTACCAGAAAAAACTTCACACCCGTTTAATTTTTGCCCTCATAAGAGAGGGCGAATTTAAAATGAAGGCAAAATTTTCAAAATAAATCAATGAAGCATGGATATACATGACATTCCTGTGACTATGGTGATTTAGGGCAAATTTAAGACAGGGTGAATATGTTTTCTGTTGTAAAAGTGCAAAAATAACCAGCCAGGGTGAAATTTTCCATGTATACAGTAATCAAAAGGTTACTTCGCCCTACCAAATTATGTGAATTGGACTATACAAGGTGACAAAGGAGAAAAAAAAGGTATTTCTCCCATAATTCACATACCCCTTAGGTATTGACAAGCTACACACATTATGACGTCACAATACAATTTAATACATAGAGCTTCTATGATTAACAAGTAAGGAGAATGCAGAAGGCTACATACTTATTATGTCAGACTTCATGTATACTTACACATGTGTTCAAAGCATGGTAGAAAAAAAATCAAACATGGTGTTATTAGTGGAAATTGAAATTAATTTCACCCCCTTCTGAATTACCTATCCGAGGGCCTCCCGGGGATTGAACAACAAGATTCTCACAACTCAGGTGGAGATTTTCTTATCCACTAAACACAAAATCTAAGATACTGTTAATCTTAACACTTCTACTGCCTTAACTGGGGATAATAATACAGATTTAACATTGCTAACAAAAAAATTCAGAGAAATAATCAGGAATTTTTTTCCAATTAACATATTAAAAGTTTAGAATATTTAAGAAAAACTGTCTGCCGACCAACCTCCTTCTACAACTACCAGTAAGGACAAACAGGGAAGTTTTTTTTTTTAAATGAAAACATATTTGATTACAAAAATGTAATCAAATAGGAGAAGAATATTTAAAAATTGGTGTAAGTTGCAGGATGCACATTTGCACTATGAACATGCATGCGGAGCTGCAAAAATGCTACATGATGGCATACTTCTATCTCAAGATAAAATTGCTCTACTTTTTCATGTGAAAGCATATTGTATATGTATTCACATTGAAGGTCCTCATTATGGCTGCTTCGAGGATTTTTTTCCGTCAGTAAACTTTGAAATTGATAATTATTGAGACATGAAAGAAATCACTCTTTCTAGATGAAAGTGATCACCATCGAACAGCAATACAGTCATCTATTTATGTGAAGCATAATATCTGAATACCAAGAGTAATATAAGTTATGCAATGACAAGGCCTGATCTGAAATCTCTGTAGATTGTTTAACATCAAAACAAATATTTTACACATTACATCTATACCTCCATAGCCTTTAGTGACTTGCTACATAAAAATTTGTTGTGTTTTTTTATATCCTGTCATTACCGTCACCGTGCCACCGCTTGGGGTGGTCTAGTGGTAAAGCATTCGGTCCTGCATCCTTTTTCCCAGACCATGTCATACCAAAGACTTACAACCTGGCTGTTTCTCTGACAAGTGCTTGACATACGAACTGAAAGTCACAGGTCTTTGGGATGAGATTCAAAACCTAGGTCCCATGTCTTGGAGGGTGTGACATGTAAAAGAACCCTCACTGCACTGGAATCAGTCCATAGCACATGTCAAAATTTGTAGCACTTCACCTCAAGCTGGTGACATCTCCATATAAGTGAAAAATTCTTGACAGGATGTAAAACAACAAACAACAAGAACAAAAACATCTCACCATGCTAAAATGTGAAAACTTGTCGTTAGATACCAAAGTAAGATAAACCTACAGACTTCAGTGTAATGGTATGATGGGTTTCTTTTATTCCTGCTAAATTCATCAACCCCTAAATAACAATGGACTCTTCTGTAAATCAATGACTTAGACCAGTCCAAATGTGTCTTTTGAGGTAAATGGGTTAATTAACATCATGTATAGCCAGGATTTTCCACATCATAAATGGAGTGGTCTACCACTGTTGTGAAGTGCCACAGATTTTGACTTGTACTATGGCAATATTATTGTCACACCAGACAAATAACTGTCTCTACATGGAATCGAACCTAAGACTCCTGGTTTTAAACTCTGGTGCTCTACCAAGTGATCGAACTGTAGGTGAATTATGAGTAGCTGAAGACTAGCTCAAGCTAGTAGGAGCACCACATTACCACTGTTACATTATCTCCTCCATTATTTTAGAGATTAGATAACAGCCACCTATTGTGAAATTGGTGGTGAACACTCATATTCACATAAGGGCCCTTAAGTCACCAAATTTACTCAATACTCAAGCTCAACTTCTATTTCATTATTTTCACTATACAATCCTTTGTAAAACTTTTGGATTGGAGTGATTAGGAAATACATTATTATTTTTCATCATTCACATATAAAAAATTTTATCACATATATGAGTTTCTACTAGAAAATGAATGAATACACTGAGTACACTACTCAAAATTTTAGTACGTACTCAAACATAATTTTAACATTTCAAATGAGCAATGGTTTTTATACTTATTTACAATAGCATGCCATAAATAAATAAACATGTTCAGTTACACAATGAATTGGGATGTTTTACATTAAAATAATCAAAAGTTAGTTGAGCTTGAATACTGAGTAAATTTGGTGACTTCGGCCCAGGAAGAACCCATGTCTCAATGTGATTGCCAAATGTCACAGATGCAAATAACTGTCTCAGCATGCATGGAATCGATCTTAGGCCCCTGGTGCTCTACCAATAAAGCTAAAGGTGTAACCCCACTAGCCCAAGCTAGTAGGAGCACCATAGTACCACTGTTACATTACGTTAATACAATGAAGTTTCTTGTCAAGCTATGTCTTCCATGGCACAGGATGTAGTAAGTGAAACTGTCTCACATTAAGTTAAGTTAACACATACTTCAACCACCAAGCCACTAAAAACGACGAACTTCAACCACCAAGCCACTGAAAGCCATTGAAAGCGACATAATTCAACCACCAAGCCACTAAAAGAGATATACTTCAACCACCAAGCCACTAAAAGAGATATACTTCAACCACCAAGCCACTAAAAGCGACGAACTTCAACCACCAAGCCACTGAAAGCCATTGAAAGCAACATAATTCAACCACCAAGCCACTAAAAGCGATATACTTCAACCACCAAGCCACTAAAAGAGATATACTTCAACCACCAAGCCACTAAAAGCAACGTACTTCAACCACCAAGGCACTAAAGGCGACATACTTCAACCAACAAGACAGATTCCACTGTAATAAATGCATTGAATATTTGATGGATAAAGATGAAATATAGATATTCATGGTCAAGTATCACATATATGTACTCTGACACGGATACAACAAAACTAGTCTTTATAGGGAGGTGGTCTATATATAGAGGTTGATTTGAACACAAATGATTTGTCTTTATGACCAGGTGGTCTTTATACACAGGTGGACACTAAAGCAAGTTTTACTGTAGGTGCATACTACTTAAATATGGCAAGTACTTTTTATATAGGGGGTACTTTTTATATAGTGTGGGTATTTTTTAGATGGACATATTTTGTACCTGTGTACAATTCATATACATGTTTACATACTTTTTATACACTTTTTATATAGGACAACGGGAAGCATAACAAACTATAAGTAGTTACATGAAGTGGTATGTATACATATACCTTTGTTAATTGTCAGTCAGATTAATATTTCGCATTAAATTAGAACTTGGTCATGTTGTCTTAACACCAGCAAGGTTATACATTGACACATCTTGGAAATCAATTTCCATGACTACAAAAAAAACAACAAACCACAAATCAAAAAAAGCAACCCTCAAGTTGTTAGACTGCGGCTGACTAAAGTAGAGTCTCTAATTAATCTGCAACCATCTCTCTCTTCATCTGGAGATCAATAAATGACCTTCATGATGTTCATCTCGGCAGGTGCCCTAAAATCTCCCGTTTTTATCCATTTTTATCCGATGATAACATAACATATAAACAAAGTTAGATGCTTAGTATGGAATCATACATAACTACTACAAACAAATATTTTTTTTTGTCTGCCAACTCTATCATTGTGAAATGCCATACAAATAAAATTTCAAAAGCACAAGATTTATCATGTAAACACAGGTTTTTTTTTTTCAATAATGCCTACAGATTCCTGTAAGTTAAAATCTAATTGAAAATAATTAGTGAAATTCAATTAAAAAATTTACCATATAACAACATTTCACATAATATATTACCACAAAATATGTGAAGAAAACTTTTTTATTTGATAGAAAAATAAACAAGGCTCCTTAGCTTACATAGATTACAGATATACATACTGTAAGCGTATATTCATAGTAAATAAACATGTACGTAGTATATACACTACCTACAAAGTCATTTATAAACGAAGTAATTTGTGCCTCAAAAACCATGCAGCCAAAAAGATTATGATGAAACTATACTAAAGGAGAAGAAAATAGTAATAGTATGACGAGAAGATCT
Source organism: Atrina japonica (assembly GCA_030159075.1). NCBI lineage: Eukaryota > Metazoa > Mollusca > Bivalvia > Pterioida > Pinnidae > Atrina > Atrina japonica. The sequence goes on from BROG01000156.1 coordinate 804,879, forward strand.
CCGTTCACCACCGATAAATTTTTGACATTTCAAGCATTCTTTAGTGGTAGCATCAGAGCGTTGGCCCAGATTTTGGTTCTAATACACTTACTACAATTCTGTAATCAGCTGTTTGGAATGGTATGCCATTGTGTGTAAATTCATCATGGCGCAATGATGTAATTCCAGCAAGGCATAAACAACTGAATCATTTATTGCTGATTAACTCCCTAGTCTGCTTCATGAAACATTCAACAGATGGTAGCACTTGTTAGTTTTTGTAATTTTTTTACTCATAGCTAAGATCTCTGTCATTTGTTTGTTATTGTATGCATGTATGTTTGTTTGCATGTATATATATATATATATATATATATATATACACACACAGAGACAGACAGACAGAAAGACAGACAAACGACATAGACAGATAAACAGAGAGAGAAAGAGAAAGGCAGAAAAAAGACAAGACTAAAAGAAGAAAGACATAAGGGGAAAGACAAAGAGACATGGAAAAGAGATAGAAAGAGAGTGCGTGTGTGTTTTAGTCATATTTAGTGTTTCAGTGGTAACCTAACAACAACATATTGACAGTGTGTCACTGGTAACTTAACAACAACATATTGACAGTGTATCACTGGTAACCTAGCAACAACATACTGACAGTTTATCAGTTGTTACCTAGCAACAACATATTGACAGTGTATCAGTGGTTACCTAGCAACAACATATTGACAGTGTATCAGTGGCAACTTATCAACAACATACTAACAGGGTTTCAGTGGTAACTTAGCAACAACATATTGACAGTGTATCAGTGGTTACCTAGCAACAACATATTGACAGTGTATCAGTGGCAACTTATCAACAACATACTAACAGGGTTTCAGTGGTAACTTAGCAACAACATATTGACAGTGTTTCAGTGGTAACTTAGCAACAATATATTGAGTGTTTCAATGGTAAACTAGCATCAACGTATTGAAAGTGTTTCAGTGGGACCTTAGCAACAATATATTGAGTGTTTCAGTGGTAACTTAGAAACAACATACTGACAGTGTTTCAGTGGTACCTTTGCAACAATATATTGAGTGTTTCAATGGTAACCTAGCACCAACGTATTGAAAGTGTTTCAGTGGGACCTTAGCATCAATATATTGAGTGTTTCAGTGGTAACTTAGCAACAGCATATTGAAAGTGTTTCAGTGGTAACTTAGCAATAGCATATTGATAGTGTTTCAGTGGTAACTTAGCAACAATACATTGATTGAGTGTTTCAGTGGTATCCTAGCAACTACATATTGCCAGTATTTCAGTGGTAACTTAGCAACAATATGTTGATGGTGTTTCAGTGCTAACCTGGCATTGTTTTTGTGGAAACCTATCAACAATACATTGGCAGTCATTTGATGTAACCCAGCAACAGTACATTGAAAACCTTTTGAGGTAAGCTAGTGATACCACATTGAGTCTTTTAAGGTAACCTAGCATATTGACAGTATTTTGAAGTGATCTAGCAACAGCACACTGATAGCATTTACAGGTAACCTAGCAACAGCACATTTACAGTATTTTAGGGTAACTTAGCAGTAGTACATTGACAGTCTTTTGAGGTAACCTAGAAACACATTTCAATATGGTTATATATTAAAAACTAGTAAATGGACGCAGTCAAACCTGCTAACATTGAACCCTATAAAATTGAAATCCCACTTTATTTGAAATGAATATGATTCTATTGACAAATGACTTTATTACCATTATAACCCGCTTATTTTGAACCCAACCCCCCCCCCCCGTTTATTTGAAAGAAAAATTTATTCCCATTTGACTTCAATATAACCTGGTTAAACTGTATATTGACAGCATTTAGTGATAACCTCGCTGAAAAATGTGACAGTGGTGCAGTAGGAAACACCACAAAAAACAATTAACAGCAGCAAATAATGTGATTAAAAAATATTTTCTCCCCTCACAACCATCAACAGACATAAATTTAAATTCTAACGAACATTTACAATATGAAGCAAAGAGGATCCTTACCTGCATACGGCTTGTACATTTCGGTAGATTTTGACAAATTTTGTGACTATGGTGACAACTGCATTTAGAACTTTATGCTCCTACAAAAAAAAAAAATATATATATATATATATATATATATATATATATATATATATATATATATATATATATATATATATATATATACATGTATATAAACATTCTTAATAATACAGGGAAATCTTGTTTTGTCAAAATCGGATGGATATGTCAAAGTCAAACAGCCAGTCCCGATTTGTTTACATGTATATTTATACTTCTTTTAATCCAAATATCTCAAAGTTCATGTCTTGAAGTTTCATTTATCTCAAAGTTTATTTTAGTTCGAAAGTATTGTTAATTGCTTAAACCCAATTTAGATCAAGCAGTAGCCCGAGTAGGTCTGTTCATTGTCCAATAAGAATAGTAAATATGTGCATCGAAAATTTCTGTTAACTCGAATTTTGGATATCTGGAAATAAATGGGCGGTCCTATGAATTTCGAGATAATGAGATTCCACTCTACTAATATCAACAGTACATCCTGAAAATATATATAGGCCATATTTTATCCAATAAGAGCCCATGTCCCTATAAACACCCCCTCCCCTACAGTTCAGATTTACTCATCTTTTTTACATGCTCAAGAATCTTTTCTAGCTGGTTGACAAAGAGATATGGATCAGAAAACGTAACTAGCCCCCCTGCAACAGAAGAATGTGAATATGTGTCCTTGGTAATGATTACTTTATCACTGTACCTTATAAAACATCAACTGTTTTATGTCAGTATGACTCTTAATGGGTCCCAATATGAGCCAACATCTTTTCCCCATTTTTAAGCACCTAGGGCTTACTGGGTTGAATACAGTATTAGAATATAGATGTATATAAAAATAAATTTCAGGTATACAGAAGTTGCCTGTTTTTCTATGATTGAGGGAAAAAGGCTGATTACAAAATTATAAAAGACCATCAGCTCTCTTTCAGTACATGTATGCAAACAAGGCAAATTTCCTTGCATTATAATTAGGGAATCTGGTAATCGAACCAAGAACCTTCCACTTGCAAGTTCAACACTCTACCACTAGACCACCACAAACGGTCCAATTTGTATAAAATTCAAATATGAAGGGCTTTCCACTCCACACGATAAAAATTAACTTAATTTCCCAGAATTTGAATAGGGTTTTACGCCACATTCAACAATTTTTCAGTCGTTTGGTGCCCATTTTAATGGTGGATTTGAGAGAACCCTGTTACAATGTACAGTGTAAGAAACCACCTGCCTTCAGCAGGTAAACCAACAAACTTTCTCACAAAATCACCTTAGGTTCCATGGGAAATCAAACCTGCAGTGGAGACAGGTGAGAGACTTCATGGTTTAAAGCGTGATGCTCTGACCATTAGTCCATGGAGGCCCATGTCTTAGTTAAAATAGTCTTATTCTCGAAGCACAACTACAGGAAATAATATAGCTGAGGGGAGGGCCAAAATGCTTTACAAACATTTGATTAAAATGATATGATTATAAGCATAAAGTAATTCAGTTCTGTATAGAGAAATTTAACTCATTCACCCCTTAAGACACTTTTGGACTGGCCTAAATCATTGATTTATAGAAGAGTTCATTGTTTTTCAGGGGTTGGTGAGTTATAGGGGAATTAGCTGTGTTTATAAACATTTCCATTTTTTCTACTTTTACTACTTATACTTGATGTACAATAACAAATAAGAGCTATACACAGACATAAAAATATCTTATATTCCAATATATTTTGTGAAAATCAGGTCAGGTCCAGTTTAGTATTCATATAGAAATATAATAACACATAACTTCTAAAACAAGACAAAATTAAAACATAAAATACACTAACAGCTTACCTGCACCAAATACAAACACATCACTCCATTTCTTATCAAAGAATGAATTTGTATTTTTTTTCATCTTATCTGGATTTGTAATGGTATTTGGGGCATCTCATAATTATCAATGACTTTCTGTATATGCACCTGGTTGCCATTCTGAAGTTAGACAAAACAACATTTCATTATGTGATAACCATGGATTTTCCACACTCTTTTAGGAATGTGGCCTAAGGCTTTTTGAATTGGGAATTTCAGCAACAATTTATTAAAATTGGGAAACCTATCAATTCAAATTCATTATCATTTTACTTCAGTTGAAAAAAATTTGATTGCAAATTGGGGGAAAATGCATTGCTGGGAACGAGTCCTTATTTCTGCCCCATATGATAGGGTGGAAAATCCCTGATAACAAACCTTTAATTACCAATAAACCCCTTGATCATGTCAATTTAACATGACAGAAAATATTAGAGAACTTAAAAATTATTTTAATTTTTTTAATTAATGTCTGGGTATGAGGTGTCTTATCCAATTTGAATACATCATCATTTTACTTAATCAATTTTCTTGGGTGTAATTTTACCTATCAAGGGGCCTAGCTGATATGTAGATTTCTTCAATTTAGAGTATGACTCGATTTTTTGGGGGTACCAGATAAATTGGGTACCAGTTGGTCAGGGTATCATACTATGATTTGACTGGTTACCATCCCACAGGAATTGGGAACGGGTTGGTCAGCATACCAGAGGGATCTTGGCGCCTACCATGGAATGTTTTATGTCTGATCTATGACAGACTCTTCTTTTCTCTTCTTTTCTCTTATTTTGTGTTTCAAAATTGAATTTGAACTTAAATCCATATTTCTGTGAAATATTTTTTTCACAAGATTACAGCGAAACTGAACTTGAACTGAACATACATTGTATTACGTTTTCAGAGAGAATGGAAATCAACATAGCCGACAGGTGTCCATCTTGGGTTTTGATTCCTCTGTAAATGTAAAATACACATCTAGACCTCAGGGGGAACCTCCATAATCAATTTCGAAAAGATTCCTTTGGTACATTCTGAGAAATACAAACTTCCATTGTCAAAATCCAAGATGGCCACCTGCCAGCCATGTTGGAATCCAATCTCTCTGAAAATGTCATATGCACAACTAGACCTCACGGGGAACATTTATGTCCAATTTCAAGGAAATCCCTTTCTGAGAAATAACAATAACAAACTTTCTTTGGTCAAAATCCAGGATGGCTGCCTGTCAGCCATATTGGATTCCAATCTCTATGAAAATGCACAACTAGATCTTAAGGGGAACCTTGATGTCAAATTTCAATAAGATCCCATCAGCCCTTTCTGAGAAAAAGCGGTAACAAACTTCCTTTGGTCAAAATCCAAAATGGCCACCTGTCAGCCATATTGGATTCCAATCTCTCTGAAAATGTAATATGCACAACTAGACCTCAAGGGGAACCTTCATGTCAGATCCCTCCAGTCCTTTTTGAGAACTAGCGGTAACAAGAATTGTTCAGAACCCACAGACCATAGATGCAGGGCTATATCAATAGCCTACTGTCTGTTGATGGCGGGCTAACAAGTTAACCGGATACCATCCCACAGGAATTGGGTACGAGCTGGTTTGCATACGAGTTAACCGGATACCATCCCACGTGAATTGGGTACGAGTTGGTCAGCATACAATTTGACTGGATACCATCCCACATGAATTGGTACAAGTTGGTCAGCATATGAGTTGACAGGATACCATACCACATGAATTGGTTACCAGTTGGTCAGCATACGAGTTAACTGGATACCAACCCACATGATTTGTATTTTGGGGATTTTTGATAAGGTATTGATATACTACTAATGATGGTCATATATTCAATGACAAAATATTATATACTGTTAGATTATTTTTAAAGCTTGCTGTACATGCCACCGGACGTATCACTTCATTGTACGTAATGCATATCCTTAATCTTCAAATATGATTGACAAGGCTGACAAGTTTAAAACAACTCCCTTTGTATCATACTTATACATTCGCAATTAAAAATGTACTCTGACTCATAGCAAAGTACATGAATAGGGGCCTCCTCAATGCTAATCTGTATATCTAACATCATTCTTAGAATTTTTGTGATGTTTTTCATAATTTTTATGATTCTTTGAGACAAGATTTTAATTCTATCATGGATGTTTAATTTAACGATAAGCAAGTGATTTTTTTTTTTTAAGGCTCTACAAGTCTACGCACAAGAGATGTCAGAAATTTCTAATATTTACCATGTATCTGCCAAAGACTAAACTAATTTTAGAAAATAACTTAAGGATCAAAGTGTTTATTTTCGTGCATCATTATCATTTTTTTCCCAAGTAACACGTAATCTGCATACGTTTATCTCTTTTCATATACAAAAGAGGTACACGTTATATGCACGCACAGCAAGTGGTTTTCTATTTACATCCCAATATATGGGATAAAAATAAAACGGCTCTAGGTGGTATTCAAATTCATTAAATATTTCATAAAAATCATCTTCCAGTCTGATTGCTACCTGATCAATGTAAAGTCATCTCTTAATTTATCAATGGAAGGTCAACAGGTACATTATCCTGAGAAACTTCCTTACATTTATAAAAACTGTATTCGAAATACATGTATATCACATACAGACATGTTAGTTTAATCTGGCATATAATGTTTCCATTTAATGAGTTTTGATAAAGTTTATAGAGTGGACCCATCTTGAGAGACCACTCATGAAAGACCACCCATATTTTGAGACCACATTCTGAAAACCACTTTGTTAAATAATTCTTTAAATAAACCTTTTTTTTTGAGAGACATTACCAGTCTTTAGAGACCTCATTTCACTGGCTGATGGTTTGGTCTCTCAATACTGGTTCTACTGTATAACAATTTCGTGGTATGTCATATAAAAACTATTTTCTGGTTCTGAGAGAACTGATTTTAAAAAATGTTTCAAGGTAGGTAGGGAGTTTTATTTTTTTCCCCAATCCAATACGATTAGGGTTTTCATGTCTTGTTTTGCATTAACTCATCAACCCCTGAAAAACAATGGACTCTTCTGTAAATCAATGTGTAGACCAGTTCAAATGTGTTTTTAGAGGTGAATGAGTTAATAATTGTCCTACATAACTCTAATTATACATGACATTCCTTTGAATGTATCCATACTTTTTTTTTTCAATTGTGTCCAAAGTACCATCATCATCATAAAACCACAGTCCAGAATCGCTATGCTCTTTCCTACCTGTGGTTTCATGTGACCAAAATCACTTGTGCATATTTTTATTATTTTACAACAGAAAGACACCATGGAACTGATCTTTTGGACTTTGATCAACATTAAAACTGTCAATATTTCATGTAATTTCTCAGCTAATTTACCTTTATACAGTCAAAACTTGTTATGTCGAGATCAGTAATCTCGATTTACCCGATTGTCTCGAGATCAAGCGCCTGTCCTGGCAATTTTCCTTCACATCTTACTAAAAAAGACCTGATAACTCTAAATCGGAAAAGTAAAAAAAACATGGTCCCAATGTTTAATTTCAATGTGAAACTGACCTGAGTTATCTCAAAGATAATTTTTCACATCGATGAATTACAAAAATATGACTTTAATACTTTCCATTAGGACCTTACCCAGCCTTGTTGTTCTATTAAAAACATTGAGAAATTTATGCTTTCAAAAGTGTATGTAGTTTTAATAAGAAATGCATACTTGTATGTATGTTGCACCCATTCGTATCAAAAATTATTTAGTTATCGTATAAATCATGTAAATTGTTGATAATTATTCCTTTTCATTCTGGAAGTTGCAGTTTTTGTAATGGCAATCGATTATTTTTTAATTAGCACTTACCTTAATTTATGGAATTTATTGGTAATTCATTATCAAATGTAAGACTTATTAAAAACATTCTTTTGTTCTCTTAATTAGCCAGTGTAATTTACTCTCAACTGACACAGGTAACTCCGTATGTATAGCCTAATTGACATACTTTCCATCAACAGAACATGGGTACCTCTGGGGAAAAGACAAAATAACAACAGAGAAACTGGCTTACACAAATTAATATAAGGTGCCATGTCCTTTTAGTATGTTTCCACAGTATCGCTATTTGATTCAGGTAAACTAGAAGAAAACAAAAAAATTTTAAACTGTATCGTTTTCTAAGTACATACAATGTTTCTTTCATACTTTCTGTTCTTAAATTTACATGGGTAATGTTACTTTCTTTAATTTATTTTTAAACTTTCCTATCTTAAATGTATAATGACAGTGTCACTTCCATGATATAGAAAGCAGCATGGGTTGCACCTGTGAAAATGTGAGTGATATTTATTTGTCAATACATAAATACAGTACTTAAAGGTAATTAATTCTTGTTTTATTTGCTTTTAATATTGTTTGACAAAGCACATGATAATTGTAGCTATCCGTGTGCACATAGCTGATGATGAGAGAAAACCATAGGGCCTATACAGGTTTGCACATAGCTGATGACGAGAGAAAACCAAAGGGCCTATACAGGTTTGCACATAGCTGATGACGAGAGAGAACCATAGGCCCTATACAGGTTTGCACATAGCTGATGACGAGAAAACCATAGGGCCTATACAGGTTTGCACATAGCTGATGGTGAGAGAAAACCATAGGGCCTATACAGGTTTGCACATAGCTGATGGTGAGAGAAAACCATAGGGCCTATACAGGTTTGCACATAGCTGATGACGAGAGAAAACCATAGGGCCTATACAGGGTTGCACATAGCTAATGACGAGAGAAAACCATAGGCCCTATACAGGTTTGCACATAGCTGATGGTGAGAGAAAACCATAGGGCCTATACAGGTTTGCACATAGCTGATGACGAGAGAAAACCATAGGGCCTATACAGGTTTGCACATAGCTGATGACGAGAGAAAACCATAGGGCCTATACAGGGTTGCACATAGCTAATGACGAGAGAAAACCATAGGGCCTATACAGGTTTGCACATAGCTGATGGTGAGAGAAAACCATAGGGCCTATACAGGTTTGCACATAGCTGATGATGAGAGAAAACCATAGGGCCTATACAGGTTTGCACATAGCTGATCATGAGAGAGAACCATAGGGCCTATACATGTAGACCCACAAGTATCCAGGATTCTATTTAGTGACAATCCTTTTAACTCGAGGACCCGTTTATCTCGAATTTTTTGCTTGGTCCCAACAACTTCGACATAACAAGCTTTGACTGTATTTGATAACTGTATTAACCTGAAAATTTTTACCCTGTTTTTTTTTTCACCCTTTTACGACAGAAAACATATTCACCCCATCTTAAATTCACTCCGAATTCACACTCTCATGGAAGGCATGTATGTCCATACAACAATTACCATATTAACTGTACTTACTGTACTAATTTTAGCAGTATTCTAATATTAGTGCCTTTTGCGCTCAAGTCATTGTGCTAATTCAAGGACAGCGCTAAAATTTCTTCATCCAGTCATTCTGTATACACTACAAAGCTAATGGAATTTATTGTGTGAATTCAAGATTGCACTAATAAGTATATACCCTCTAAGAGCACTAAAATATGAGTGTGCTAATTTGAATACACATACAGTAGCTCAAAAATTTCACTTTCATTTTAAATTTGCTCTCTCATCTAATGGTAAAACTGGCGAAAATTAAGGGGAGTGAAAATTTCATGGTAAACATTATCTGCCTACTAATGTTTCATTAATTTTGGCCAAATGTAATTTGCATTTTATAAGCATAATACCAAATATTTTAATTATATGGACAATACATGATTAGCTGCAAATAACGAGCCTCAAATTGAAGACTAGTGCTATAGACTTGTGTAAATGTAATGAGAGTTTTGAACATACCATGTCTACCATGAAGCAAGACCTATCAGTCATCCAATTTGTATACGCCTTGAGATTTCTACTCCTAATTTGGAACAGCTAACCCCTGGCCATAAGACATATACAGTGAAACCTTTATATAACGACCTCCTTTGGGACACGAGAAAACCGGTCTCTACAGGAAGATAGCTAAAGCAGGTTTTACTGTACATACATGTATAGATTAATATTAAATGGCTCAAGAAATGTTTTCTCCTTTTCACAATTTAAAAAACAAATGACGATATGATTAATATGATATGATTAATTCTCTGAATATTAAGAAAACAAGCTTTACCTTTAGTGCACACATTTCCTGCTTAAAATGAACCTGCTGTCGTTGGTCAAGTGTTCAGTTTTCCCATTCAAACAAATATCACAGACTTCAGGTCCTGTGATTAATCGTTTAACTTTGTTGGTGCAATTCACTGACAAAAAAAAAATCATACAAGTTTTTAGATGCAAATGCAAGAAAATTTTAGCGTATGATTTGCATTTGTACCCTCCACTCAAATATAACCCAAAAAATTGAAAATACATCAAAATGCATCAGTTAATTTCTGGATATATGTCCTCGATGTAATTTGAAGAAATTCTCGAACAGATTTACACTCTTAATGTTCTCTGCATTTTATCATATTTTGAGTAATATTTCAGTACGGGTGCAAAAGGAAGTCTTTCCAATTTTAGTAATAATTTATATTAAAAACACAGACTAGGATAAACTAAAATATTTCAATGGACAAGAAGGAAACAAAGCATATGGATCATTGAATATTAGAGAGTATTTACTATAGTAGCCCTTGTGGTCTCTAGCAATATCCCTTTCAACTACAATGTACAATGAAACAAGTCTTGAGACCACTGTCATAAAAGGCCACCAGTCTTAAGAGACCACTGTCCTAAAAGACCACCTGTCTTGAGGGACCACTGTCCTAAAAGACCACCAGTCTTAAGAGACCACTGTCCTAAAAGACCACCTGTCTTGAGAGGCCACTGTCCTAAAAGACCACCTGTCTTGATAAACCACATTCATAATTGGCTTGGTTAAACAATTCATTCATTTGACCTCTCTTGAATTGAGAGACCGCTTCTCCAGAAAATCCAAATTTCCATGGTAAATTTATAGGTGGTCTGAGAGACAGGTTCCACTGTCTACAAAACATAATAGACCTGACCAGTCTGAACAATAGAAGGGTACAGTGAAACTTGTATATAAAGACCCCCTTAGGGACATAACAAAAACCAGTCTTTATAGGGAGGTGGTCTTTATATAGAGGTTGATTTGTACAAAAATGATACTATTGGGGACAGCAAAAAAAAGTCTTTGTGACCAGGTAGTCTTTATACACAGGTGGTCGCTAAAGCAGGTTTTACTGTACTTTATTTAGATACTGTATACCTGGAAATTTTAGCTCCTGTTAAATTTTCGCCCTAATATGAGAAGGCGATTTTTTAAATGAAGGCAAAAAATTTCAAACCAAATAATTGAAGCATATACCATTATACCATCCAAAACACTATGGTGATTAAGGGCAAATTTAAGACGGGATGAATATGTTCCTTGTTGTAAAAGTGCGAAAATAACTAGGGGCAAAAATTTCCAAAGCACAATGTATACATACTTACAAAGTGTACCAAGAGATGACAGGATCCAGTTGAAAGATGAAATGTACAGTGCAAAACAATAACATCAGGACAGGAATCATCTCCTCTTTTAATTTTTTTTTTTTTTTTTTTTGGTCAATAAATAGAATACTGTTTCATTGTTGAAAATAGTTTGAAAAGCAAACCAAGTATGTAAGCATTATCCCATACTACACAAAGGGAGGTAAATCTTATGAATTAATCATGGTTTTTTTTTTATCTTCAATTACTTCAGATTGAAGTTATCCTTTTATAAATCAATGATAATGTTATCATTACACTTACTTAATGAAGCACTGAAGTAGCTGTGTTTTCCAAAAATATTTAGTTTGTCTTTTACAACTTAGATTGATGTACAATAACAAATAAGAGATATACACAGGCATAACTTTTTTTGTATTCCTATATAATTTCTGAAAATAAGGTCAAATCCAGTGTTATATGCATACACGTATATACAAATAGTAAGGTCAAATAAATCATTATGCAAACTAGATTTCTCAAGCAATTTTCACAAAATATATGCAATTTTAAAAATGTTCATGCAAATGGTTTTTTTTTGGTTTTTTTTGGTTTTCTGATTGTATTTTTTTTTTGTACATCAATTTAAGTACATGTAGTAAAAAGATTGAAAGTTTTTTGGATAAAACACAGCTGATGTCACTTCAATGATCTGATAAAAGTCACAAATACTTTATAAAGGGGCATTACCTGTTTACAAAAAAAATAATTTCAATTTTTTTCTACTTTTACTACTTGTACTTGATGTACAATATCAAATAAAAACTATAAATCGGCATAAGATATCTTATATTCCTATATATTTTATGAAAATAAGGTCAGGTGCAGTGTGGTTTTCATATACAAATAGTAAGTTTTAGTTAATCAATTGCAGGTGAAAAAATGCCAAACTTGGGTTTCTCAAGTAAGTTTTACAAACTATATAGGAATTTAAGAATTTTTATGTCTATGTATATCTCTTTTTTGTTATTGTATATCAATCTAAGTAGTGAAAGAGGAAAATAATTTAAAAAAAAAACCACAGCTAATGCCCCTTTTCTATAGGATCATTTGTCAGTTTACAATATGTAACTCTATATCTCAAATGTGTCTGAAGAATAAGGTACAAATGTTTATGTACAGTTACTTGGTGGTCTCTACCTGGGTACAGGTGAATCAGGATCTCGCCACCACCAATACAAACTGGTCACCACCATATGACTGAAAAGTTGTTGTGTGGTGAAATCAACATTCATACAAATAAAAAAAAAACGTAAAAGATATAAAAATCAACACAAGATTCTAACTACTGAAAGGAGTCAACCTGGCTTAGTCGGTAGCATGCTCGACTCTTGATCATGAGTTTGAGTCCAGCCGGCGGCAGGTTGGTTTCCTGTCCTTTGTATGAGACAGTAAAAACTGAGGTCCTGTGTCACATTAGATGTCGGCATGGTAAAGAACACTCACTGCTCATTAATGGCCGTAAGTGCCAAGCATAGGCCAAAATTTGAAGCCCTTCACCGGCATTTGGTGACGTCCCCATATGAGTGGGATGTTAAACAACAATAAACAAACAAAAACAACTGAAAGTCCTGAAAAACAGTTTTACACAATGCCAAATTGGAATTCTTTTATAAAAGTTTATTAATTTTATCAAAATTATTTTTTCTTATATATTACTCCCCAAAAATCACATTGTAGGATAAATTTGATCACTTAACAAATTATTTCATGTAGAGAAAGGTGTAATGATATTATATAAGAGTGATCTCTTTGTCTCTTGGTCAATTTATTATAAATGACCTGTTCGATTTAAACCATATTTTACTCTTCATGACAATGGGATTGGACACAAGTTATATCAACTTAATGCTCAATGACATTACATACATCAAATAATATTGCAATTTGTTCAAATCTCCCAATGGTGCTAGGTTCGATCTCAATTAAATTTTACAAAATTAATAACAAAAGTTGAAAAGGTAGAAATGGAAGATAGAAGTAAAATATTTTACAAAAGATTTTCTGGAAGTGAATAACAATATTTATAGACCATACTGGACTCACACTGCCACACATTGACAAGATGAAAGTTAAGGAACAGACCTGTATGGAAAAAGTGCATGGCCAGAACAAGGATTCTACCCCCTGAGCTCCTGGTCTGACATACACTGTCCTGCTATGCTCTTCCTCTCACCTTTTTGAAGTTTCAGAACTTACATATTATTCAAACATACTGTGAGGTGTTAAGATATGTACACTTTACCATTTGTAACAGTTGAATTAAAAAGTGCATGACCAGAATGGGAATTAAACCCAAGCCTCCTGTAACCTTCAGAAATGCTCTATATATTAGGCATACACTAAAATGAAAAATAAAACATACATTGTAGTGATTGAAATTATGTGATCGAAAAAAAAAATAGAAATTTATAAAAGTGTGGATTTTTAAAATTATATACAGTACTTAGATAGATTAAAAATTGTCTAGTCTATACAGTAAGTACATGTTGAATTTACGATGGATGCATGAGCTGAATTAAAAAAAATGATTCTAAAATCATGTGACTGGCCAAACTTGGCCCTCTTCCAAATGTGTCATAAGGGATTAACTGTACAAGTGCAGTACTGGCACTGGACCAGTAGTTGACTATTGCGTGATTTTGGTTATATGTAGAATGTGATTTTGTGAGATTTGTTTAGATCAGTTGTCTGCTATTTAAATGGCATCAAATTCAAACAGAAGGAAGAAAAATTTGTTGTAGTACATACATTTGGCCATTCCCCAGTGTTTGCCATTGTTGGTAGGGGAAGCGAAGTCACAAGGTTTAAAAATAGAACCATTCCAATAAGTGACCCCGAGTAATGTGCACACTGTCATGACCATTGTAAGAAGGAATCATTTATTTCACATTAATCTTTTTAAAAAGCAAGCGAAGCGAGCTCTTAATTATGGTAAGAAGGTATAAAATGAGCTGTACATATGTACAGTCCAAAAACCTTCATAAAATTTTAAACATCAATTTTTAAATCATCAACCCGATGCTTCACCAGTCACTCTTCACAAAAATATATTCAAATCAAATGATTAGGAGATTTTTTCTTGTCAAACTTTTGCCGGATATACCTATGTTCAAAATATTTGATGTCACAATTAAACTGTGATGCCATTTTGTAGGACAAGTGTAGCTCTTGTGAGACCAAATGGACTACTGATGAATGCTAATTACTGCATTTGCAAAAGAACAAGGAGATGCACTCACTTTCAAGGCATTGCCTTTAAAATTCATATTATCTAACTTATTGTTTTCCCTTAAAACAACCCTGTGATGTGCCTTAGAACACATGAAAATGACATAGGCGACTACTGGTCCATCACAAACACAAAATTGCTCCACATCCCTCCATATAAATTTGCTACAGAAAAGTGAGTTCAAACGATATGCAATTGAGGCCCAAAAGAGGTAATTTCTTTTCGGCACTTTAATTATGCGCAGTAAACACATGCTGCCAAAAGGAAATTCCCTCTTTTGAGCCCCATTTGCATCTTGCGTGAACTCGCGTGACCTCAGTTCAAATTACAATGATGGACATGGGGAATCATAAACAATTATGATAAATATTAATTAGCATCGTTTACTGGTGTGGGACCTATTTCCGGACGAAAATCAATGTTTTTGACAAATATCTTCGGTCCAACTGATAGAATTACTTTGAAACTTTATATCACAATAGGTTACCTATAGATGCAATATATTTTGATAAGTTTTGGTGGAAAATACAAAACATGGAAAAATCTTGTTCATTTATGTGCAAAGATAAGTGTCCGACAATTGACACTGTCCGAGAATAGGTCCCGCACCAGTAATGTTATTACAGATTAAAAAGAAAATATGGATTCTTAAAGATGGATTATTTATTATGAGAGCACAGTGAGCTCTTTATTGTAGAAATGTTGCATCTTGAGTCAAGTCCAATAATTACAGCGTCCTCTTACGGTCAGAGTCCTCCAGTGTGTACTATGGGCTTCAAAAAGTTTCAACCAGTACATCGCAAAGGAGGCTCCACATACGGGTTCCTAGAAACATGGCTGCCGTAAATGTCTATTCTGGTTGGTTGAATTATACACGTAGTTGAGTAAAATGGGCTTTGGACAACCCAAACCCATAATAGCCGGATAAGTAACAGCCTAGATATGACCGCTTGATCCTATTATAGCTGGGTTAGTAGCAGCTTAGATATATTTTGACGTCTTACCAACATCTTATTGTTCCAATAAAATGCCAAATACACCTTACCTATAATTTGGACAAGAATTTCAGCATGATTTTAAGCCAGCGAAGCGAACATTTTATGGAAAAGGGGTAGAAAATGAGCTGTACATACATTGGATACAAAACACTGTCTGCATCAATCTAAACCACGTGGTTTTCCTAACCCGATGCATTTAATGCTACATTACGATGTTACAATGACACTCACAAAGCTGTGCTCGCTTCAAGGCAATGCCTTAGTTCATATTAACCTAAATCATAAGTATTTTTGCATGTCAAGTGAAAATAAATGAAAATTCAGCGACTCAAAGGAGGCCTGTCTGGCTGTCAGCTGGAGATTTTTCCCACACATTTTATGAACGGGAAAATAGAAACAGACTTCTGGAGGTGGAAAGCATGACCTCGACGTTTCACTTTTAGAAATTACCTTACTCTGTGTAATTTGGTTTTTATATATATTCTGTGAGTTTCAGGACCACGTGTTTGGAACTTCTTTTTTGACAGAGATTGTTGAGGAGTGCAAGGACCAATAACTCTGTGTAAGAGATTGCTAGCTAAACTGTAGATCAAACTTCAGGCGCCATGCTAACTCAAAACAGGAAGAAGACTACGCTATGTATTTTATGCGAAACCCGAACGTAATTTCTAAATTTCCCGGCCAAAAAATAAAAAGGCCAACCAGTAAAAATATTAGTTTATGTAACTTTGTAAAAGTACGTTCAATAAACAGTATTTGCCATTTCGTTACGTTCAATAAACAGTATTTGCCATTTCGTTATGTCTGCAAGTAAATGTGGTATATTTGAAATATGTGATTCAAATAGTGAGCAGACCTGAAGGGATAATATTCAAAAGTAAACATGTACTGTAACATGATTTGATCGCGAAATTTAAAGGTAGCAAAAAGGTATTTCGAAATCCAAATTCTGAAATTGTTTCCGTTGTACAAACAAAAAATCGTGAAAATTAATGGCAGTGAAAAAAAAATAAATCATAAAAGTTTAGGGTAACGAAATTAAACCCTTCGGGGTATACAGTATGTTCGATAATTGTAGGATGCATTTAAAGCTTGAACCGAAAAAAAGTCTCGAATTTACCTCAGTGAACTCTTTGAGGTATCTATGATTAAAACTGCGTACCATACATGTATCAAGCATAATATCAGCGACATATAAAGCTAATTGTTAAGCTTTATATATCGCTCACAATATTTACACAGGAACATTATACAATATGTTATCATACATCCCTTGTCTAAAGTGAACTAACTGTTCGTCCTGCAGAGCTACCGCCACAACAGTCAATAAAAATCTATACGAACTACATAATATTTTTCAGTAATGCATAAATTATTCCAACAAGTTGTCATGTTGTAATTTTTGTATTTTCATCCACCCAGTTAATTCAAAATTTACAACATGACAGTTTATTCATTTTCTGTCAAAAGTGTTATTCGTTGTCATGTATTTGCTAGACAGGTAAGTATATATAAAAAAAATTGTAAACAAAATTTGCATTGCTTACAAATTTAAACGGTTTTTCCTGGAATTATTATCAGCTAAAGATAGCAAAAATATAACCATTGATGATATCCAATTGTTACCCAAAATGAACGCACCATTTTTCTCATATCACCACCAACTCCCAACATAATACACCCCTCTTTGAAACTTCATCGATCCGCTCCTGAGTACAGTGTATTTTCGGCACTTGTTTACAAATAGTTTCGGCATTTGCACTAGGTATTTCCTGCATTCATCTTAAAGTAATCAATCATGTTTCAGATAAACATTTTTTAAAGAAAATATTTGACGCAAACCGTCAGCTTTCGAGTCAAATATTTGAACTGAACCACTCTGTTATAAGGATAACAAAATTTCAAAATCACGTGTCTAAACTTCATTTTTTGATATTAATATTCATCGTCAGATATGAAATGATTTATCTTAATCAATATTACCCCATCCAAGTGCCGACACAGCCTTTCATATGTATATTGGTACCAGAGAGAGATATTACTCGATGCCAGATTAAATTACTAGAATTTTAGAAAAACAAATGTACCGTAGTTTCTATATGAAACCAGAGGAATCTCTGTTGAAACCCACAAATTGCCTTAGATGCATATTATGGTAGTTATTTCTACGTACGTGCGTCTGCAAAATATGTGGTTTTTCATACTTTTTATAATGATAAAAAAGCAATAGATCAAATTAAATTCATGACATTCGACAAAAGAATAAATAACTAGATCTAATTATAAAATTCAAATCGCTTAGGCGTGTTATGGACTTTACAAGATATTTCTAAAATTTAAAGCTTAAAGACTTAAGAAGAACCTTTATGATCAACGTTTCAAAATATTTCAAGGGTTGATATTTTACAAGACATTCCGCTTCTTGGTGTTCAAATCAGCTTTTGTTTAGGTCGACCTCGGTGAATTCTGCCGCGGCATACTTAGTAGCATACTTTATGAGTTTTACATAGGCGTCGGAAGCAAATTGAAAGTGTGGGGGGGGGGGCTAAACCAACTTAAAACACACATACCCCAGAAACGTCTGGGGTCTAAGCCCCAATTTTCAACACCTATGTCTATCTTTGCAAAAAAAGGGGGGGGGGGCTAAGCCCCCCCTCCCCCGGTTCCGACGCCTATGTTTTAGATAGGATAAATATTTCTTAGTATATCGCTGTTTATATGAATAGTAAATCTGTATATCATTTTGAGACGAAATTCAAAAGTCGTAGAAAGCATTAGACGACCGCGAGTGGTATAGAGAAGAAAGAAACCCAGTGTTATATATTTGTCTGCCCGACAGTGAAAAATACCACGCTCCTTTGTTTTTATTTTAGTGCATTTATTTATTTATTTATTTATTTATTCATTTATTCATTTATTTATTTATTTATTTACTTATTTATTTATTTATTTACTTATTTATTTATTTATTTATTTATTTATTTATTTATTTATCTATTTATTCATTTATCTATTTATTTGTCTATTATTTATTTATTTATATTTACCTATTTATTTATGTACCTATTTATTTGTCTATTATTTATTTATTTATTTATTTATTTATTTATTTGTTTGTTTGTTTTAGTAGTAGTAATTTTAAATCTAAAGGGACCAGTTGGTCTAGTTAGTAGTTTGAATCAGCTTTATATTAAGGTCGAAGTCAGTGAATTCTAAGTAGGCAGTGGCAGAATTCACTGACTTCAAAAGTCATAAAAAGTATTATGTATGGCAAGCCGTTGGAGATTTTATTGCATATTTTTTATAATAAAAAATCAATTTTCTAATATTAATGAAATAAAAAAAAAACGATCATTTCAAATATAAAATAAGAATCTATAGGTCCTATTTTAAATATTAAAAACAGGTCATGTTTTTATATATAAAAACAATTTCTTAATATTAGAAAAAAAAAATTATTATTAAAAAACCGGTCGGAATTTCTTTATTAATAAATGATTTTTTATTATTTATATTCACAGCCATATAAAAAGTGTTAGCTTTTTATATCGCTGATATTAAAATTATAGAATAAATTCCCAGCGGCTTGTCATAATTACACAAAAAGAATTATTTCACACTTTGATACAAACATTTACTACTAGCAGCGAAATATAGGCTTTATTATATAACGCTGCTATACTAGCTTTAGCCGCCGAGCCTACCTTTGCCTCGGGTACAATGTTTGACAACTCTAGTAGCATTTCTCTTCCTGAAAGATGTTTGTGAAAAGCGTTTTCATTGGTTCAGGTTTCCCATCAGCTAATCAGATTTTCGCTTACATATGATAAAGATTCTCTGACACAGGGGAGATTCGTGGACTGATGTGTACTCTGATTCAACATTAAATCCGTTGACATCCAGTTTCCCAAGAAATTATTAGAGAACAAGAGAGATGAAATCGTTTCATGGAAAATTTGTGTTGTTACTTTTGTTGGTATTACCAACAACTGTAATGATATTTGGAAATGGTAAGTTAGCAGAAACGCCAGCCGGCCGGTAGATCTATAATTTTGGATACGTGGCACCTTGGCAGTTCTGATATTTAGAGATACGTGTTGATTACTGTTGTCATGCTGTGTTTCAAATTTCGGTATGTTGACGAATATTCATTTACTCAACATACTGGACAGTAAAACATAACCGTTGTCTTGACAAACAATGTTTTACTTAGTTTGGGGTAGGCCTACGTCTAAACTTCTGTGACAATATTGTCAGAACGACATTCAATATGTCAAATGAAAAATAATCATTAAAGATTGTATGTAATGTATGAATGAACAAGTGAAAAAATATTGTTTCTCTCAATCCGAATAATGTTAATTTTCATTTCTTTACGTTGTGTCTAGTTAAGTAGTCGATGAAACGAAACGGGATAAAATGCAAGACGTAAAGAGATCATTTGATTGTATATTCAGATGCGAGGTTTCTTTGACAAAAGATTAGCATATATCTGTTTTTATCCATTGATATATAAATTGAAATCATGAAACTCATTTGAAGGGTATCCCGTGTATGCCCACTTTGTTTAGAACATATTAAATTATGAAATTACACTGTGATGCCAGTGCAGTATACTGGTAAGGAAACAGTTACCAGCTAGGACCAGTTACCAGCTATTACGTGATTTTGTCAATATAGAACTTGATTTGGCGAGATTTATTTAGATCAGGCATCTTCTGTTAACATCCTATAAAACTAGAAGGAATAAATATTTTAGTTAGTACATACCAAGGAAGAAATCATTTTCGCTATTTTCCAACGTCTGCTTCTGTCGGTGGGGGAAGTGACGTTACACTGTTGAAAATAGTATCATTCCAGTATTTGAATATTACGTGAGCTCTTCATTTCTGTGTACTGTAATTTCAATAAATATGCGAATTTCATTTATTTCATACTCATTTCTTCAGAGCAACCCTGCCCCCCTTCCAATTGGTGTGATAATGATGCAGCTGGTAACTGGTCCTGTAAATAAACAAAACTGGCTCCATTCACGCTATATACTTTGGCTTCACTAAAGCTATATTTGATCATACAAGACCAAAAAAGTTTCACAAATAGAAGAATAAGAGGTAATTATTTTATGGTGAAAATTTCATTTCAAACCACAATTTTTAACCGATAACTGGTTCTCTACCTGTAATAATCAACTTGAGCACAGATTTATCAGTATTGAGGCTATCGACTTTGACTTTCAGTATTCTTATTATAATCATCTCTATATTTTAATGGGTTCACGTTTTATGATTTTACCTTATATAAAATTAACAGCATAGGCCTATATAATTTCTGTTTCAAAAATCTTCAGCTGACAGACCTCCTATTAGACACTGCATTTTCATTTATTTTCACTTGAAATGCAAAAAATACTCATGATTTAGATTAATAAATAATCCATCTTTAAGAATCCATCATTTCTTTTATCTGTGATAACATTAAACTTTACGAATTCATTATTTTATTTATATCTGTTATACACTAAATGATGCTTATAAATATTTATGGCAATTGTTTAAGATTCTTCATATCCACTTTATTTATTCGAACCGAGGTTGGGCTAGTTAGCGCAAGATGCAGTTGAGGTCCAAAAGAGGAATTTTCTTCTTGGCACTTTGATTTTGCATAGTAAACAACTCTGCCAAAAAGAATTTCCCTCTTTTGAGCTCCAATTTCATCTCGCATGATGTCAGTTCAAATTGGAATTGTGGACATGGGGAATCATAAACAAATACAATAAATATTAATTTGCATCATTTAGTTTATAACAGATTAAAAATAATGAATTCTTAAAGCTGGATTATTTTTTAACCAAAATCGTTAGTATTTTTTGCATGTCAAAAGAAAATAAATGAAAATTCAGTGACTCAAATTAGGCCTGTCAGTCAGATTTTTCCCACACAATTTATGAACGGAGAAATGGAAACAGAGGTGGGAAGTATGACCTCGACGTTTCAATAGAAATTAATGTTGAAGGAATTTGATCTGAATTACTGTGTGAGTGATAAAATTAATGCATGCATAAAATTAATTAATGCAAATGAGGTGTTGTTGTGTTTTAGTTATGAACTATTTATTTATTGTTCCATAGAGTAGATAAATTCAAAGCAAAGTGTAAAATTTGTATTTTCTGGTCATGAAAATTATCACAAAGGCCTGTCAATGAATCTATGGATATTAAACATTTTGAAAAAGGTACCAGCATGAAGTGTATGGCATTATGTACCCGGAACTCTTTTGGATGAGTAATTTACAAAACAAAGGTAATATATTGTTAAGCCAGTACTGAAGCATGCATTTATTCTCAGACTCCAGCAGCAGGCCTATATCATCAGTATATGAATGTAGAAGTGAAATTTTTAACCTTTAGGTTTTGTCTCAAGGTCAGTAAACTTAGACTAGGGGCTTACAATTTTTATGAAATGGGCCCCAGATGAGTCAGGATGTATCATTTTAAAGTTTTATCTTGTACATATCATGGAATTCAAAGGCAAGTAGAGTTTTGTGTGATTGGGCATGAACTGATCGGGGCTGAAATGCAATGTTAAGTTTTTTCAAGAAAAAAAAGATACAGAATGAGCGACAAAATGGCAACTGTATGTCATATACATATGTAACTGGATTAAATGATATTCTTTGTGTCATCTAAAGGTAACAGAGGACTTGCCTATGCTGATGACAGTGCTGGAGACCCTTTGGAAGGTGAAGATGATGATGATACAACAGTAGA
The DNA here is from genome assembly GCA_030159075.1 of Atrina japonica. Classification (NCBI taxonomy): domain Eukaryota; kingdom Metazoa; phylum Mollusca; class Bivalvia; order Pterioida; family Pinnidae; genus Atrina; species Atrina japonica. Next base: position 827,373 of record BROG01000156.1, read on the forward strand.
AAGTGAAGATAGCACCGATGATGCAGAACAAGCTGTAACTGGGACTGAAAAAGTTAGTATAAAAGTTCTTGATTGGCTCTTGGGTGTTGTTTGTTTTTTTGTTGTTGTTGTTTTTTTTGTAAGAGAAACCTCTGGTTGAGTGGGTGGGGCATCATGCTTATGTGGCAAAGCCTGTCACCTCTATTCGGTGCAGGTTTTAAGCCCTGCTTTAATTAAAGATAGGAATATTTCCATTTCAATTGTGGAAGGCTGTTGGCTCTTCCAGTATTTACTATAAGGCCAAAATTGAAATAAAAAAATATTTGATGTGACCCAATCTACTTTAATATCTATAAACCCTGATAGAATTTTTTTTTCTCAAAAAAAATATGCTGCAGCTGGCGATGTCTCCATATAAATGAAAAATTATTTTCGACATGACATAAAACAAAAATTGATGCTCTACTTATCAATCAGTGACATCTGATAATTCTTCATTAAGACGGTAATTCTAATTTGTACAGTGTTTTAATGTTTTGTTGATGATTTCAGACGGGGGATGATGATGATGAAGAGGAAGATGAAACTGCACTAAAACCCTCACCAAGCGCTGATGCTGTGATTTTGTTTACCAAGCCTACTGGTACCACAGGTTAGTGTGTGCATTTTGTCTACAATACAGGAGAGAGGGAGACAGAATTTTTAATATGAATGTTTTTTTTTTTACACTACACTGAACAATTTTTCAGTCATGGTGATGGTAGAGGAGAGGACCTGGTTACAATGTACCCAAGAAGAAACCACCATCATTCTGCAAGTAAAATGCCAAAATTTCTCACAAAATTAGCTGAAGTTCTAGCTGGATCCATATCAGCACTGAAAAGAGCAATGCTCTAACCATTCTGCTTTGAAGAGGCCCCCAGAGTGAATATTTGGACAGAGAATTCACATAATGTAGTTTAAAGGGCTTCTCAGTATAATTAAGTGGGAAAGTTTGCCAGTTTTCTTGCGGAAGGCCGGTGGTCTTTACCCGGGTAACCAGGGTTTCTCCTCCACCAATAAAAACTGGACGCCATCATATGACTGAAAAATTGTTGAGTATGGCATAAAACAAAAAATCAAATCAAATCAAACTCAGTATAATTAGGAAATGAGAAAATTTGCTTAAAATTTTTCAAATGAACCAATGAAGAAAGAGCATAATTATTTTTGAATTCTTTGGAACTAATATCACAATTTCAAATTGACAACATTCTTCTTTACTCATTGGTTACAATTATAACATGGGGAATGATTGTTGGAAAATTATTTTAATTTGTAGACCAGCATGAAAATCTTTTTATAATCTTATGATTTGCCTTTTGAGGCAGATTTGATTGTACATATCATTTCTGTCCTAAGATGGAGCAATTTCTTCTGAATTGCTCTCTTGTCTGTCTTCTATTCATTCTCTCTAAAATATTGTCAGTTTTTGTGAGTTTTAAAAATTTATAGACTTCTTTTCATCAGGTTTAAATCTTTGTTATGAGGGCTGTTGTTTTGAAATGTGAAAAAAATGAATATTGAGTCTTTGTTGCTGTGACCAAGATTTATGGAAATACAGAGACATTCCTACTTCTATCCTTTTCTCATTACAATTAGGGCTGTGTATTGCTTGTTTTTTTTCCCAATACAACAGGTATTGAATATTTGTTTTTTCAATACACAATATGTATTGATGTATATTGGTCAAGTCTCAAAAGACAACAATTTAAGTTTAATTGAAATTTAATTTAGTTTAATTTACATCTTCTGTGTTAAAATTCTACATATTTGTGTTTTCTGTAATCATTACCAAGCATAATGTACAGTACTCAGTTAACAACAAAGATAACTATAAAAACATCATTCATTCACTAAATTTGTTGAGTATGATTTTGAATACATGATTTTAATCTGGTGTTGCCGTTTGCTGAACCTGGTGAACTGTCAGTGTTTAGTTTCGTCAGTTGATGTGAATTAACACTTATGGCACAAAACACTGATTTTAGACATTTCAATTTGGATTGCCATTGTGTTTATAGAGGACTCAAATCAGTCTTGAGTTTATTTGTTGCATACTTATTTAAGCAATTCAGCTACATACATCAATGTTTATTTCATTATAAAATAACGACAGGTTATATGAAATCGGTGAGAATTTCCTAGGGTTAAATAAACAGTTGTATCATATTGAAAATTAATTTCTTTTTGACATTTGTTAGCTCTAATGCCTTACATAAATTATATGATTCATTATTGATTTAAACAGATCTTCCAGCTGGCATGGTTGTTAATTTCTTGGTTGGATTCACCAACAAAGGAGAGAAGAAATTTACAGTTGAAAGTTTGGAGACATCTTTCAGATATCCTCAAGATTACAGCTTTTACATTCAGAACGTGAGTTGTTTTGTTTTTTTTAAATAAATAATGGCATATTACGTAGATAGAATACATTACATAGAAGATAATGTTATACATCTGGGTTCAGTCAAAAACCTGAAATAACAGGTGTGTGTGTGAAATGCCTTTCACAGATTTTCATGTCATACGAGATATTTACTTATTTAAAGCTTGGTCAAGTTCAGTCTCTTCTTGCTAATCTTGTTATTGTAGATTAATAGAATCTACCTCTACCTTGAGGGTATGACAATCTCAATCCAAGGATAATATTCATGAATGACAAACCCACAGCTTGCCGAGAGTTTGTCATTCGGGAAGCTTATCCAGAGGATTGAGATTCCTTTGTCATACCCTCAATGTTGGGGATTAATCATTTTTCTTCCATGTTTTAAATACTATAGGCCTGTATATGTATATCTGTGCAAATAAATTCTGACATAATGCACAGCATTCTCGGAGGTTTTGAAATGAAAAATGATTTACTGCAATCTGACCAGTGAATTACTAAATTTCAATGGTCGTATCAAAATTTTACCGGTCCATATACAGAGTTTTGTAAATTCACCAGTCTTACATTGGGAATGGGGCCTTATTTCAGACCTGTATGATGAAGTGGAAAATCACTGAATCATGATTAATAATTTGTGGATCTCCCAAGAAACACGCAAGTATTGGTCATGTTCTTGCACAAATTTAGTGCCCATAGCATGTTTGCAATGCCTGGCAATGATTTGTACACTAAGCGCTGTAGAATTAAGACCAGTGATATATTATGCAGTTTTAATCAAGTTGTGTTGACATAGTATTTATTATCTTCCTTTAACAGTTTACCACAGCCCAATACAGACAGGAAGTAGAACCTACCCGACAAGCCACCTTTGAGTACGGATTTACCCCCAATGAAGGTTTTGCTGGTCGACCATTTGGACTCTCTATCCTTCTCAACTATAAAGATGAGGTAATGATCGCAAGTGTTTTCTTTGCTTTACTGTACTGGTATTTTACCCGACAGTCAATAAAGACAATATGAAATTGAGAGTGGGGGGAGGGGGGATTGGTACAGTGGAACCGGTCTTGAGAGACCACCCCATCTCTCATGAAAATGTGATGTGGTCTCTTAAGAGAGGTCATAATTAAAGAAATGTTTCAGCTAAGTGAACTTTTGAATTTGTTTTTTCATGATAGTGGTCTTTCAAAACAGATTCCACTGTACATATCATGATATTCTTTTTTATTTTAAAAGGAAACACATTCTGGTGTAACACAAGATGTATAAATAAAGTTGACTGCCAAGCGAAGTAAAGTTGATTTTCTAACTTTAGACAATTTATTTACCCAAGTACTCCAGAAGCAATTAATAATTTAGTGCAGTAAAGTAGACCCATATCAGTAGTTACTTTATTTGCCAACAGATGACTCTAGAAATGAGGATTTGAATATGAAGCAAGTTTGAGGGCAGCAATATAGTTCCATTGTATATGCTGTTAAATTGACTCTTGCAAGAGAGAATACAGAAATATTGAGCACCATCCTGAAGTTCAAGTCTGGTGTTTGACTTATCTGTAATAGAATTGTTGGTATGAGCTCCAGTATTACTGTGAAGTCTAAAGGCATGTGAGTCCCGCTGGGACCTAAGCTGATATTTGTGAGAACGTTTTCCAGTTCACTTGCGGAAGGCTGGTGGTCTCTTTCTGGATACATTGTAACCAAATTCTCTTCTCCACCATTAAAAACTGGCTGCCACCATACAACTGAAAAATTCTTGCGTGTGACGTAAAATACTATTTAAAAAGAATAAAAAAAAATAAAGCATTACAGATGCCCCAGTCAGTATCAAAGACAAATATGTTTGTACCCTACATTTTGTTGACGTTGTAGCCAAAGAACAAGGTAAAAACTCAAATAAGCCAATTTGATTTTAAGATCTTTTGATGTTGATTGACCCCCATGTAACTTACAAAGTTAGCTTGGTACATATTTGAGTGGTCACGCTAAAAAAAAAATAATGTATTAAAAGTTGGTCTAGTCTTTCTACACAAGTGTTGTGGGAAATGATGATGAAAAATGATTGGATGACCGCAATTAACACACTATTAGTAGTTGTGTATATGTATATAGTTGGGTCATTTTGCAAGTGCATTGTTTGCCATGTAATAGCCTATAGGTCAGGGCAAATTGAAATGTATTTTCAGCTTGCCCTTTCAGCTTTCCCAGGGCAAGCTAACTCTAGAGTATTTGTCCAGCCCCGCTGTTGGACCTGGCATTGTAGCAAACCTTCACCTGCATTCTCGTAAGTTCATAGGGCAAGTCAAAGTTATAGACAGAACTACACGTTTCTATAGTAAAATGCAAATAACCTGGCGATGTGGAGTCATGTGAACTCTTTCTTGACCTGGACGAGTTTAAATTTTAGGTAATAAAAAGTATAGCATTAGAATAACACTGACTAGAGTAATTGTTCCTACTTTTCACCATACATAAGAGAATATTCAATAAGGAATAAAACGTTTTTTCCTGTGCGACTTGTCATAATTGAAAAGTAAAATCATCTGTATGATAATCAAAAGGTTACTCCGCCCAGCCACCTTATGTGATTCAGACAATATCCATATTGAACTCTGTATTATAACTGTATGATTACACATGACATGGAATAAATACTCTTCCATGGCTGGTAACATCTCCATTTAAGTGAGTAATTTATAGCAGGATTGTATGTAATGATGCAAAAAATAATGACTATCGGTATTGCTGGCATTGGGTTTGAATTGAATTTAGTGTGTTACATAACTTCCATTCAATATTTGTAATACTGCATAGGTTATTTTCGCCCTGTGTTCTTTTCGCCCTAATGCACTTGCAAATTGTTTTGCCCCATTTTAAATTCATCCAGACTTTTATTAATAAAAATAGACCAATTTACCATTTTGAAATCGTCCAGTTTTGACGATGAGGGCGAAAGGGACGAAAATAACACGGGGGTGAAAATTTTCCTGTATACAGTAAATAAGTTAGCACTGTGTTCTTCAGACCTACCTGTACTGACTTTATTTTGCTTCTTTTTATCAGGATGGTAACCAGTTCCAGAATGCCGTATTTAATGAAACTATCAATATTGTAGAACCCGATGAAGGACTTGATGGTGAGACGTAAGTAACTAATAATGTTCGTGCCTTGGGAGATTGAAGATGTTTTAGTTAGTTTTTGCAGGGATTTTCCACCCTATCATAGAGGGCCAAAATAAGGCTTCACTCCCAATTAGAAAAATAATGCATTTATTTCTCCAACTTGCAGACAAAATTTCCCATTTGAAGTCAAATGACAATGAATTTAAAGAGATTCTTGTATATTTATATGGGGCCTCTGTGGCTGAGTGGTTAGATCATCACACTTTGAACTATGAAGTCTTCACTTCTTGTCAATGCAGGTTCGAGCCCAGCTGGAACCTAAGCTTATTTTTGTGAGAAAGTTTGCCAGTTTACTTGCGGGAGGCCAGTGGTCTCATCCCAGGTACGTTGTGTCTGGGTTCTCATCACCACCATGTAACTGAAAAATTGTTGAGTGTGGCATAAAACAAAAATCAAAATGAAACAGTTTTGTGTATTTCTAGATTTCTCAATTTCAATAAATTATTGCCCCATTGGCCCTAGGTCCCATTCCCCCCAAAAAAGTTTGGAAAATTCATGGTTTGTTCCTGAGCAACATTTGGATTTCTGTTAGATATTAAATAAAAAATTTCAATCAGCTTGGTATAATGCTTTATAAATCGGGGAGATCTAGGAATGAGTGATTATGGCCAACATTTGGGCAGTATTTGCCAGTTATCAGACTTCTAAACCTCTATAAATATTTAAGCTAACAATGTTTCTGAAATATCTTTTAAGAGTGCTCAAGTATTTTGTGTGGAAAACATTCCCAACATTGTAATTTTGAAGATATGTTGATTTTACTGCTCAGAATTCCAAAAGTCGTTTCATCAAATAGATTGTATGCAATGTTGTAAATGTTTGTGCTTTAGAAAGTGAAATATTTTAGATACAATAGGATAAGAGGTGATTTAATGTGTGTGACTATTTAAAGTACCTGTCACACCCTGAAGCTACAGGGGTAGCTCTGGAGTAGCTCCCTGTGTTTAATGTGTAATCATGTTGGAATTTTTCACATGTGATATTTTACAGATTGACAATTAATGATGTCAGAGGTATTGACTTTGAAGTTTCATTTCTAAGTTCTTTCTTTAAGTTTGTACACGAGACACATCTTGTGATTGATATAAACCTAACATTCTGATATTTCAGATTCTTCATGTACGTTTTCTTGGCTGCTATGGCAGTTTTGCTGTTTGTTGCTGCTCAACAACTCTTTGGATCTTTCAGCGTAAGTTTGATTTGGTTTTGAAATTTCGCATCGGTTTTCATTCATATATACTATTTTATCAGTGGTCTTAACTTCACACTGTAGAGAGTCATCTCACACTTCATTAACTGTTAATTGATTATACCTTGTGTGTTTTTTTTACAGAAGAAACACCTGTCAAAAAAGTCGCGCCAAGTAGTGGAGATGGGTACACAGAACACCGATGTAGATTACGACTGGATCCCAAAGGAAACACTACAGAGAGATTTAAGTAAGATATCAGGCTTGTAAGCAACCAATACTCTTTGAGTCAGAAATGAGTTATAGCGCATCTGCAGAAGTTTGTTTTCTCTTTTAAGACACAGATGTATAGAGAGGTGGATTTTGTCAGATTTCTTTTCTGTAGTATTGTTTTGTCTTTTGTGGTTACTGATCACTTTGTGTCCTACTTCTATGTGAAGGCATCTTGAATGGAACTGCTAATTTACAGGCTTAACGATTAAATTTTTAATTCCCATCCTGTAAGACTTCAAATTCCTTGTCCATATTGTCTTTGACTACATTTCTTTTCTCTAATTTTGCTGAAAATGTATACTATATGAATACCTGAAAATTTTCACTCCCATTAAATTTTTACCATTTTTGTCCTTGGACGAGAGGTCAGATTTAAAATGAAAGAACAATTTCAATACTAAATAATTAAAGCACAGACATATATACCATTCATGAGATTATGGTGATTTCAGTGCGAAATTAAGACGGAATGAATGCATTTTCTGTTGCAAAAGAGTGAACATTTCCAGGTACACAGTATATCTAAATGTACTGAAATTTTTCAATTAAGAACACAAGGTCACTTGTGAATATGGCTGATTTTCGAAAGAATTTGAGTATGCAATAAATGCAAGTTCCAGCAAGTGGAATGTGTTCATGACTTCCAACTTTCTTGAGGCTTGCTACAGAAAGAGAGAGCCGTTTGAACATTATCTTCTTTCTTATGGAGGTTATGTTTAGAACTCTCTGATAATTACAATTTTTACTTCTCCACTAGTGAGATTGCTGAAGAAAACAAAGTAGAGATGGGAATATATTTTCACTTTCCAAGTATTAAGATATCTAATGTTGCAAAAATTAAAGTGGAAACATGTTTTTTGTATTTACAGACAGGTCACCGGGGCGGTCTCCCAAGAAATCGCCCCGCCAGAGGAGAACGACCAGGAACCGAGAAGCAGGAGAAGAATAATTATAGAAATGCTGTTACTTATGGAAGTTGCTTTGAAGTTACTATCCCTCTTGCTGATGCATCGACAATACAGTAGTTTTATAGACTGTAAAGCTGTTATTAAACTATTCACACGAAACCATGTTATACTCTAGCTTTATTTGGGTGATTAATGTTTCTAATTATTGTTCATTTGTAATACCAATGCATTTAGTATGAATGGATTGCAACACTGAGAAAACGAGTAAAGCTGATTTTTTTTTTTATATACACTTTTTCTCTTCTGTTAATTTAGATGTAAACCTTGCAATTAGTGCCAACACGACCAAGAAATTGAATATTATATTTGCTGGTGTTTGAAAGTTACATACATTTTGCATAAAATTTGTAGTAATTTTTTTTTACAATATCCAGAATTAAATACTTAACAGAAAGAGATTTGATCTAGTTGTTGTCCACATTAAAATGGAGAAAGATATTGATTGATATAATGATGATTGTCAGATGTTATTGTATATGGATCTTTGTATGTGTTAGGTGAAGGGAAGTTAACTATTCTGTTTTGATTAGTGATGTATTATATCAGGAACTAGTCATAAAAATTTAATGTAATATACACGTTTCTGTTCTTTTGAATTTCTTTCTTTTGTCAATGTTGCAAAATAAGTGTATGTATGTTTGTTTCTTTAATAAGGTGCAATAGAGTTTAAAAATGCTTTCGTTTCATTAAGTTATGTATTTTGGAAGAGAGAATTCAAATCGTATGTACATATTTTGTATTGTGTATGGTGGTATGGTTTTAAAATAACTGGATTTTGCTCAGGGGAATTCTCCCAACATTCCAGCCAGTAATGCAAATTGCAAGCTTTTAAGCAATTAATTATCACTGCTATTGTCTCAGATTTCAATTTAAGCACAACTGCTATAGAAAGGATGGAAAGACACCATCATCTTTGGAACTTGATTTAGTGTAATTTCCAGCAAAACTTTTAACAAATGAAAATTATTTTGTGTATATTACATTGTTTGAAATATTTCAAGAATGTTTTGACAACTTGTTAATTACTTAAATAGAAATTTAATATAAACCTACTTTTACCACTTTTCAATGATTTCGTACTAATAATGCAACATAGAAATTGTAGATAGATTTTTCACAGTATTTTGTATGTATCAATACCAATCATTCTATACGCAATGTGATGATGTTGGAGAGCCGATTAAAGAAACTTGTAAGTTTATTATAAAAATTGTACAGCTGTCACAAATGTCTGTAGCATATACCAAGTATTTAAACTATGCCCATGTTTGTGTACAACATGAAATGTGATTATTTTCCTCTTTGATGTTATAACAACTGGAAAGATGTGATAACTAAGGTAGTCTTGCTACAAAGCAACTTCTGTGAGTGTAAAAATTAAAGCTCCATTGTTTTTGCAATGGCTTTAATGATGATTGTCATCAATAAAATATTTTTATTATAATTGAGAACTTTTCTTTATTTAATATTTTAGGTGGCATGCATTTTCAAGAGTTTACTGATACAAATGTTTGCTAGTGGCAGAGAGATCTGAACACCACAATAGAGTTCATAGATACCAATCACAAGGATTTAGCGGAATTATTACAAATTTTAATCCTGTTTTCTGCATTTCTATTTATCTTTCCAAAAATAGTGTTTCTGGTTCAAATTTCTCTTTGGTCTTGTCATGGAAAAAACAACTTTTTCAGCAACAGTACGTTGTTTGGTTATTTGGCAAGCATTTTCATAATACAAAAAATGTTTTGGCAGGCAGCATGCACATTTAGTATAGGGGAAAGATAAATTTCCATTATTGTGGGGAAAAATGAAGATTACATCAAAAATTTGCAAGGAATATACACAATTGTGACTTATACTTAAAGCATCTAAACTTGGGAGAATGTCATTATATATGTAACTTCATATTGGAGTGAACATTTTCTCAAATACAAATGAAATTTTTGATCACTGAAATTGAACTGGAGTTATGGGGAAATCGTATTCCTATTACTGATGCATACATAGTGTTGGCATTTAGCAGTTAATCTTTAATATCTGTACTGTGATAAATGTAAGCCTGTTGGGTTATATGAAAAATAACTTGGGTCACCTAAGCTAATGTCTCTAGTCACCTGTTATAATCTGTTGTCCGTCTTGCATAAACTTTTACATTTTTAATTTGAACCAAAAAATAATGAAGACTGAAGAGACTAACATAACTTCACAGGAATGCTCAGTGGCTTGCGTGATCAAGAGTTTTTTTTGTTCTGAAATCCAACATGACGGCCATCTTTAATATTTAACATTTCAGTAAAATTTCATAGAATGCAAAATAGATGGGGTGACAGAGTTTTGTAATTTTTTTTACTTAGTCCATGAACGGCTTGGGTTGCTTGTGACTAATTTGAAAATCTATTTTTAGAACAAACAAGTCGCCAAGCAACTAAAACGAACACATACAACATATGAAGTTGTCAGTCTGTTTCAAGTCCATAGGTTCAAAGATCACGAGCCTATCAATAGACGGAAAGTGCCAAATATGTGAAAAATTTTAAATAGAAATACAAATTATACAAGTTGTGAGAAATTATTGGAACATTATTTTGGTCCATGTTCCAAGGTCTACGAGTGAATGGTCCACCGCCCCAGAAAAGGACAAAAATACCCAATAAACATGATTTACAATTAGAAAGATTTAGGGAAATAACTTTATGATATTGGTCAAAAGATTTTGTTTCCTTTCATCCTGTCTATATTATAATACTCAGTAAAAACACCTCTCGGAAGATTGCAGACTTATAAAACTTTCACTCGATTTTGCAAGTAAAATAAATTGACGCTGCGCCAGATGTGCCCAGTTAAATCCTCTTAGGGAGTGAATAATTGGAAATGTTTCAAACAGAAAGGCCGATTGTGAAACAAAATCCGGCTTTTGAAATAGCAAAATCTGTCCACCTGCGTCAACATTTGGTTTAGCTCCATTGTGGGAAAACTATTGATAATATCACGTGTAGATAGACCGTGAAGAGAACTATCCATTACAACCCCTGTTTTTGAATTGGGGGGGGGGGGTCTATAGAAAATGGGAAATTTTTAATAGTTCATTATAACTTGAAAATAGTACAGTTTAAAACCTAACATAACCTAAACCATATGTTTTTTTCTTCATTATTTGGAGACATACATTGGTGTATATGGGGCTCCTTTGGGTCTTGCCCAACCACCTGAAATATGTATTTTTACCGTTCACATCCCCACCCCTGTTTATATATTCTTGAGCCACGTAGAGAGACACAGTCTGTGGTGTATATGGATTCCTTAAATATTCTGTCCCCACCCCCATAAATTATTATTTTTTATCCCCCACTTTCGCCAAAACGAGGGGTATTAATTTGTGTGTTTTTCCGTCTGTCCCTGTCTGTCACGCTTCGTTTCCATTCAATAACGGCAATAAATATCCGATTTTCTTCAAACTTGGTAACAAGGTTAAATGCTTAAAGGGCTCGGTGAAGTTAGATCAATACTTTTGGCACACATTATTTAGCAGAGTTATGGCCCTTTGATTAACGAAAAATGTTACTTTCTGCTGTTTCCGTGCAATCTCGGCAACAAATATCCAATTTTCTTCAAACTTGGTAACAATATTAAATGCCTAAAGGCTTGGCCAAGTTCGATCGTCACTTTTGGCGCACGTTTTTTGGCGGAGTTATGGCCCCTTGATTAACGAAAAATGTCATTTTTGCCATTTCCGTGCAATCTCGGCAACAAATTTAATCCGATTTTCTTCAAACTTGGTAACAAGGTTGAACGCCTAAAGGGCTCGGCCAAGTTCGATTGCCCCATTTGACGCACGTTATTTGATGGAGTTATGACCCTTGGGAAATCGGGGAATATAAATTCTACAAATTAGCTTCATGTTTATAACTTGTAACCCGTGCATATCCCCACCCAAACCTATATACAATAGAATATGTTACAAGCTACATATCAAACTAATGGATAGATCATAGTAAAGAGAGTTTCATAACAATTTTGTTGGTATAGGCCTATAAGTTTTAATACATAGACATAATATATTATTCAAGTGAGCCACATTCTGAACTATTAACATTTTGAAAATTTACTCGTTGAACGTCATTTTTCGTTACATATTCCATCATCTTCTCTACCACTAACTGTTATCTGTCCAGGAAGTTTCGGATCACATTTCACGTGTATCAGATGGAATATTAATATATATATACATATATATATATATATATATATATATATATATATATATATATATATATATATATATATATATATATATATATATCTTGTTTAATTTGTCGTGGTCATGGATAAAATTTTCAGATACCCTCAATAAGCGTCAATGTTTTTTAATTTAATAAGCAAAAATCCGTTACCGAGCACAAAGATTATAGGAAATAATTGAAAATCATTTTTGTTTCCAAGGCCATGACTGCCAAAAGACCGGAAGTAGCATTTATAACAAAAATTGTCTTTTCAGGTTGCCTGACTCAAAGGCTCAAACGCCATGAAAATCTGTCGGTGTCTGTACACAAACTTTTACATTTTGAACTTGAACAGAAAAATTACAGAAGTGATTTTTTCATTTTAATTTTCATTAACATAAAAGAGTCATACGTACAATGACACAGGAACCAAATGACCATACACATAATTCTGGATGAAAATACACATATCAATACATACAGAAGTAATTATTCAGTAATCTTTACGATAAAACATCAGTTAGACAAATACTGTACATTATTATGCAAATAAACAAAACATTGACTTAAAAGGTCTTCAAACTTACCCCAATTCGTTTTACATTTATTATATGTCATATTCTCTTATCATATGTATCTCTGTAATTTCAAGTAGTTTTTAACAGAACTAGGTAAAAAAGGTTGGTAATTGTTTTTGCAAGTTTTTTTTTCTATATCCATAAAATTTAACAAAACATTTCAGTATATTTTACGTACAATATTTCTTCTCAGTATAACCCAGTGAAACTGAAACTTCATAAAAAAATATTTGTATCCAGTTTATAAACTTATGCCATTAACGAAAAGGAATGTCAAAATGATAAAATAAATGAGATAATGTTTCAAAAAAACTCGTTACAAAACGAACAAAGATTTGTATCTAAATACCTGTTCTATTAAAAAAAACTATTTTTGTTTAAAATTTTGTGAATAATTGTGAACTGAAATCATGTTAGTTTACAATCTTTGTAAGATCCCCACCATTTATCATTGTTTGTCAGTTTACCATAGGTAGGTCAAGCCTTGTTGGCGCCTAGATGCTGATAGGGACGTTTGTCAGTTCACCTTCGGAAGACCGAGCCTCGCCGACTAAAGCTGGTGTAGCATTTTGTCAGTTTACCTTCAGATGATCGAACCTTCCTGTCAACAAAGTTAATCCGGAAGTTGTTAGTTTACATTTAGAAGGCCGTACTTTGCTGGTACCTAATCTAGTTATGTTGGAAGTTTGTGATGTGGCTTTTTCTTGGGTTTATTGAAGCTTGGTTTTCCTAGCATCATTAAAAACTTGAACTCATTGTGTATAGGTCTACCAAGGTAAATTGTCGCATGTTTACAAACACAACGAGTCTAAATTAAATCATTACGGGGGTCACAGGCTACTTTTCGACAAAAGAATAGTTGAGATTCAGTAATGCATGGAATCCGTGCAAGGCAATAAGTTTTATCTGCACAATCTATTTTTAGAAAATAAATCGTATTGTTTTGGTTTTTGACAGAACTCGGATGTGCCACTTTACTTCGGTAGACCTGTCGATTGTTGATTAAACAATATTTCAACATTAAAGGGGCATTAGATCTGTTTTTTCAACAACAAAAATCTTTCCATTTTTACTACATTAATTCTACTTAGATTGATAAACAATAATAAAAAAGAGATATACACAGGCATAAAATTTCTGCATGCTATATATATTTTGTGGAAATTGCTTGAGAAACACAATTTGGCAATTATTTACTTGCAATTGATTAACTCAAACTTACCATTTGTATATAGTTGCATACCAAACTGGACCCGACCTTATTTTCACAAAAGATATAGGAATATAAGATTTTTTATGCCTGTGAATAGCTCTTATTTGTTATAATACATCAAATACAAGTAGTAAAAGTAGTGGTAACCACAGCTCATGCCCCCTTAAGATTAAGGTGGCCGTCGTTCCATAGTATGAAAGCATGGTAAGTAAAAATGTAGAAATGTATCAGTTAAGAAAAACAGTTATCCAAGCAATGTTAGAGATGGAAAGTACAGGTATCGACGTTTTCAGAAATTAATCTTTTCATGATTTTTGTTCTATTACATTTCATTTTTGGTATATAATTATGATTTAAGCAACATTATAGTTGGGAGTTTCCACGTCAAGTACACGACTCTTTTAATGACGTTATCAAATATTTTGGATGAACGGAATTTCCATTTAGAAATGTTGTTCCGGCGGAATTTCGGTATCCAACTGCATTGCAACACAACGTTGTGTATTGCATGGGCGTATTGAAATATGTATCATAACTGTTCATATTGAAATAATGGGTTCAATTCTGAAAGGTCTGTTTAATGAAGTTAACTGGGACACATTTAATTCACCTGTGTCTGGTAGATTCAAATCATCTCGGAACCAAAATTATTAAATATTATCTCTTATCAGTTTTGTGATTCCTGTGTCACAGTTTGCTTGTTCTGCAGACTTCAGAATGAAATTACCAACATCACCACCGTGTTCCACCGCGGTGTTAGACAGCCGGAACTGATCAAGCATTGCAATGGCTCTTCTCTGCTGATCTTGAAAATCAATCTTCAAAACCTCAATGTTTTCCTTTACAATGTTAAGTCTCTTTGCTAGTTCTTCCCAACTGTCACCTAAGAGATTCCCCATCTTCTCCAGACAATTGTTTGATAAAACCCCTGAAATGAGATTTGATGAAACGTACCAAATCACAATCCAGAATATTAGAATTTATTCATATTTCAGCAATTATTTCTATTTATTTCATATTTGTCATGTGTATTTTAAAACAACAAAACGCAAATTTAGTCAGTATGTATTTACATGTATTATGGTGCTAAATTATTTATATACAAACGCTGTTTCCAAACTAGAACACACATATACTGACGTAAAAGGGCATTAGCTTATATCTAATTTTGTTTTTACTTCTTAGATTATAATAATTTATATCTGCGTATATAATAAATAAGAGATATATACAGATATAAAAATCCTTATATTGTACGCGTATTTATTTTAGCGGTCTTCTTATATTAGCGCTTTTCGCGCTCAAGTCATTGCGCTAATTCAAGGACAACATTAAAATTTCTCCATCCTGTCATTCTGTATACACGACAAATCTAATGAAATTAATTCCGCGAATTTAAGATTGCGCTAATAAGTCCATATACCCTTAGAGCGCTAAAACATGAGTGCGCTAATTTAAATACACATACAGTATATTCTTCTTGCGAAAATAAGGTCAGGTTCAGTGTAGTTTGCATACTGTACGTGTACTTATATTAGCGGTATTCAACTATATTAACGCCTTTTGCGCTCAAGTCATTACGCTAATTCATAGGCAGTGCTAAAATTTCTCCATCCTGTCATTCTGTATACACGACAAAGTCAATGAAATAAATTGCACGGATTCAAGATTGCGTTAATAAGCCTATACTCCCTTAGAGCGCTAAAATATGATTGCTAATTTAAATACACATACAGCATATGAATAGTAAGGTCGAATTAATCATTTGCAAACGAATAATTGTCAAACATTGCTGGGTCTCTCAAGAAATTTTCACAATATATATTGGAAACTAAGAATTGTTATGCCTGTGTTTATATCATTCTGTTATTGTACATCAATCTAAGTAGTAAATACCTATAGCTAATGCCCATTTAACACTACTTGCAAATTGTACTTACTCCATACTGAAAAAATGTGTCTTTTGATTTTAACATTATGCATCAACTCACGTTAACAATACTTGTATTTTGTCAATATTGAAGTCTGCAGTACTTGTAGATTGTAATATCAATTGACGTTACCAGTACTCGTGCGTATATTAACGTTAACATTACTTGCACCATACATAATGACATTTCTTTGTACTCGTAGTTTGTAATATTGACCTTAACAGTACTCGTAGCTTTTAATATTGACGTTATCAGTACTCGTAGTTTGTTATATTGACGTTACCAGTACTCGTGCAATGTATATACTGACGTTAATAGTACTTTTATATTCATATTATGACGTTACCATTACTTGTATATTTATATAATTACGTTAACAGTACTTGTATATTTATATAATGACGTTAACAGTACTTGTATATTTATATAATGACGTTACCAGTACTTGTTTATTTATATCTTGACGTTACCAGTACTAGTATATTTATATGATGACGTTAACAGTACTTCTATATTTATATAGTGACGTTAACTTTATTTGTATATTTATATAATGACGCTAACAGTACTTGTATATTCATATATATCATTACTTATATATTTATATACGTTAACAGTACTAGAATATTTATTTAATAGCGTTACCAGTACACGTATATTGATAAAATGGCGTTAATAGTACTTGTGTATTTATATAACGACGTTACCAGTACTATTATATTACTATAATGACGTTACCAATACTTGGTGTATATTCATATAATGGTGTTAACAGTACTTGTATATTTATATAATGACGTTAACAGTACTTATATATTTATATGATGACGTTAATAGTATTTGTTTATTTATATACGGACGTTAACAGTACTTGTACATCTCTATACATGTATTCATATATACTATTGTCTATGATACCGTTAACAAAGTAATGAGAGAGAGAGAGAAAAACAGAGAGAGAGAGAGAGAGAGAGAGAGAGAGAGAGAGAGAGAGAGAGAGAGAGAGAGAGAGAGAGAGAAATAAAAGTAAATGTAAAGATAGCAAATACCATTCAAATAATGGCGATGGAACTTTTCAGCGTCTGCCACCGTTTCCCTGTCAACGGCACGTAAATATTCTAGCACTGTGTTCACCTATTTAAAAGACGTGCAATAAATTAGCATTTATTCTGTTATTACAGAATTGTTCATATTTTTATAGGATGATGCTTGAACAACTATGAATTATACAATAACATAGATTCTCTATATTGACATTGAAGAGGAATGTTACGGTACGAGGATTTATTCGTCGATGCCCAGGGATGCTTCTAGTGGTAAAAGAAGCTGGTTGGAATTGATTACGCAAATGTGACGTCCCTATATACCTATCTTGCCGACGTGACGTCACACGCGGGCGTCCTGATCATGGGTGGTGCCAGTTTGCTGATATCTCCATAAAGCGTTGTAAATATTCTAGCACTGTGTTGTCTCCATAAATCACAGTGTTACTATGAATTCCAAACTGCCTTGCCACATTGCTTTGAGACATCCCAGCTTCTAGCATCACAATAGCACGCAAACGATTATTTTCAATCATACGAGGCATCTCTCAATTAAAATTTTATTCGGAAAACTAATACATTAAATACTGCCAATGAATGCAAGGAATTCGCTTAGGCGCGAAACTCCAGAAAAGCCCGCTGTGGCCATAAAGGGAATCGAACACGATATTTAGCTAATATATTGTTGTTCAATAATCTTATCCCGAGGATTGAGATTCCTTTGTCATAACCTCTAGGTTGGGGTTAATTATTTTTCTCTCATTTATGAAATATATGTCAATTTAGATTTACGCATGGTCTGCATGTAGAACTCTACATAGATCTACGCATATATGAGTCATGTTTGACATAAATGTAATGCATTCTGGAAGCCACAGAAGTTATACGTCATAAATTGTATTCTGACGTCATAACGCGTGTAGCTTGTCATCCACGATATCATATTTTAAGAACTGCCATTGTGGAGATGAAACGGTATCCGGTAACGGATTGGTTGCGTGATTGCCTACCAATGGACATAATAATGATACATACCTTTTCTTCACTTTTCGGTCGTTGGTTGGCCCAGTTGAGTATGAAGAGTTCACAATTCTCTCTGGGTAAACCAGTCGAACTCTCTTTTGCCACACGGCTTTGTAAACTACGCAGCGTTGTGGGAGAACCTGCAACTTTCTTGTAAAAGTCATTCATCTTTTTGGAATCTTTTTGTGACAGTTTCCATGCCAAAAATTTTGCCATGGCCCTCACTACAAGAAAAAGTATCTAAATGTTCTGCATATACTTGAATTAGTCATACCTACGAGCTCATAATCTGATTCTGAATCCCCACTCATACTTTTGTGTCACACAAAAATAGAATAATTTTCAGCGGAAATCATACGGTCGATATAAAAACTATTTACTAATGCCATATTTCACTATATGTCCAAGTAGTATTTTAGTACTGCATGTACTAGCGTAGTCCTGACCACTACCCATTGTTGATTTGACCGGTAAGCAGTTTTCAGATATTCCAGGTAATATTTCCCGCATTTATTTTCCGTTAAAAATTGTTTTAACTGTAACTACGTTACGAGTTGAACATCGACTGAATATAAGATAAACAACTACCAAGCTTATTGTAACATTATTCTATATGAATATATGTAAGAGTTATCTCCCTGTATCAAGTCACATCCGATGTGATGGCTAAATGCAATATGCAATTGATTGGCAAACGCACTTTACACTTATATCTTGTTCCCAGGATCAACTGCGTTTGAACCTACACATATACACCAAAGAGCAACATAATAATACAGTTATAATTCTGGTTTTTGTTTGTTCATTGGTTTTATAAAGAAATCAAAGAGTGTGATATAGATGTAGCAGCCATTCCTCAGTCCCGATGCGTATTAATTGGGGATACAATTTTAAAACAATGTAATGCTTGTTATTTTTAAGTCAATGTAATACATATATTTACTATTATACAAAATAGGATATTTGTAATACTTTATAAACTAACGCCTTTAATGATAATTATTATTTGAAATGACACAATAATAATACCCATTCAAATGTATTCAGTTCATTTAACTTTTTTTTACTTACGTGGAACATTCAAACTCAGGGGTGCATATCGATGATATTCTTCCTCCTGTAAGTAAGAAAAAAGAAATTCGTTATTAATATTATAATTAATTCATAAACGATTCAGAAAGTTTTGTTTGTTTTATTCATTTTGTCCATCCGAGAGAGGTTGCCAGTCTTAGATGAACTGCCACAAATTCTGACCTGTGCTATGGACTTTCTGTATACCTGGAAATGTTCACTCCCGTTTAGTTTTTGCGATTCCCGAACTTTCACGAGAGGACGACTATAAAATGAGAGCGAAATAATTGAAGAACGGACATACGTACATGCCATTTATGAGACTATTTGGTTTTTTATTGCGAATTTAAGACGGAGCAAATATGTATTCTGTCGTGAAAGTGCGAACATAAATAGGGGCGAAAATATCCAGGTATAGAATATGTTAATGCAGTCAGGGGCACCGACCCGAGTTTTACGTTTCATTCGAAAAACCCGTGACTAATGTCAAACGTTTACAAGGGGAACACTCGCCATCTTATTTTAAAAGATGTCATCATGCAGATGTTAGACTCAACACCGGGAATTGAAACCGGGAAATCACTCACATGAAGAGACGTTGCCAGAGATTTGGATGCAAAATATGATATATTTTCTGTTATAAAAACATGATTTACAACTTACAATTCATATTAGAGCTATTTTACCTTTGGCAAAAACAGGTTGAATTGCCCAGTCCTTGATGGCATTTGTAATGTTTCGTAGCATAACTGACCATGGTATTGCTTGTCCGAGGCCTGTGCTTTCTTACTGGCCGGAACAATATATGCATTAGATTTTGCCGAGTCCATATTGAGAAACACAGTCAATTTGATTCCATTTGTCGATGGATCAAATTGTAAATTGCCAGAAGGCTTGATCACGATCTCTTCTCCGTCACAAACTCCAAATTCTGCACTTTCCGGCGGTCCTTTCGTAAATCCAAGTCTTTTCATCTCCTGTAATGTTACGTCAACCCGTTCTGACGGGACACATTGGATCAGTACATCGTGTGGCTCTTTGATGCTTTGTTTGCAGAGAATTCTCACTGGCGTGTGGTTTACCATTCTGTAAATTGTTTCGGCCGCTCTGCAGATGTGTTCGTTATCCATGTTCTTTGGTACGACCAATCCGATGATTCTGCCCAGAAATATCATATATAATTGTAAACAACTTGTAACGACTTAACTGAAATTGCAGTCAAACCCGGATATTGAAATCAAAGAGGTATGATTTTTTTTCTTTCAAACAAACAATGTTTTTAAAACAATGAATTTTAATGACAATGAAGACATTTGGCGGGGGATAAAAATCGTTTCAAACAAAGCGGGATTCGATTGTACTTATAAAAGGAGCACGCTTTCCTCTTACTTGAGACCGATTTGTCCGCAAATTTAGACATCGGAGTAAACGCTGCCCCACCATGTAGGGTGACACAGGTCCACTCTGGATATTCTTTTTTTTTTACCATATTAAGCACATTAAACCCATTTACACATTTCGACAAGTCTATGTCATTGATATACAGATGAGTCCATTGTTTTGAGGGGATGATGAGTGTACGAGATTACTCTAGTCGTCGCTCTTTAATACTGTTTCAGCGTAAGGGAAAATCAGTCAAACGTCATTTTAGGGGAGGGATGGCCAAATCTCAATCTTCGCGCAGAAAATTTGTTTGTGACTCGGCAAACCTCTTATGGAAAAATACAATTTTGTGCATTCGGGTTGAGATTTCACCATCCCTCCATCAAAGTGGTATTATATCGTATTATTCTTTATAAAATATTCAGCGAAGTACAGAAAATTTATGTTCCAATACTTTATAACGGATTAATTCCACAGGCTGTAATTTTCACGTTTGTGCTAAAACAAACAAAAAGGTAATAGTGTAAAATATTACCATTTTTTCACGTTTTGTTACTTCAAGCTGCACGGAAATTACGTTTTATTCCTCACTGGATACTCTCTTATGAATGGCGACAAGTAGGAACAATTACTCCAGCCAGGGTAATCTTAAAGTTATGTTTCATCACCTAAAATTTAAACTCGTCCATATCGAAAAAGGGTTCACAAGACCACAAACCCGCTAGGGCATATGGATTTTACTAATATCTTCACACTTGTCAATTTAATTATTAATTCGTACATGGTGGTTTAGATAGCAAATATTACCATCAATTTATTTTTAAGTCTTCCTTCCTTTCATTTCTTTACTAGCGTTTTACACCACACTCAACAACTTTTCAGTTATGTGATTGCGGCCATTTTTTAATGGTAGAAGAGAGAATCCGGTTACAATGTACCCGGGAAGAGGCCACCTGCCTTCCACAAGTAAACTGGCAAACTTTCTCACAAAAACCAGCTAAGGTTCCAACATGGCTCAAACCTGTACCAACAAGAGGTGAGAGACGTCATGGTTCAAAGCGCAATTATCTAACCACTAGGTCATGGAGGTCCTAACATACAAGTCTCGGTCTTGATCAAACATTTTAAATATGAATGGCTTATGCTGCAGACAAACTGTTTATATACATACTCGAAAGATTTTCCTCCTGTGGGAAGTGACACGTACACAGCGTCGGTTATGTCCTGTACCTTTTCTGTTTTCAGGATTTCCCAGTCGTTATAGTTTTGAGAGGACACGACGTGGAATTTGCTATCAACACTTTCATCTGAAAAAAAGAATGATATAACCACTATCTATAATATGACATGAATCATTTATGTGCAAGTTTGGTATCTACAAAACGATTTACTTAGCTTGTTTTGTCCTGCCAAACGATGGTAACGCCGGTCGATATATGATATATTGCTTATAATCAAGGGCTGTATAGTTGTTTAATTTTCACAGGGAGAAAATTTCGCGTTTTTCTGAATGGATCTTATTCACGGGTATTAGATTTCGTGCAAGATTGGTTACGAGTTGTCTTTCTGATACTTCAAGGTAAGGTATTTTATTCACGGGTATTTTCCATTGACCGCGAATATTGCAAAATTAACCCCACTCTAATGCAGTATCATCAATTGTGTTCTTAACTCATCAACCCCTGAATTCATACTTAGACTCGTCCACTTCAATCGTTTGTATGATCTACTGTCATAATTCAGGGATGAACACTTTAATATTGCATGTAAAATATCATTGTAAAATTTGGATTTTAAGTCATACACTCCTGAATTCTGATGTTGGACTTTACCATCCTTTGACATGAGAGGGTCAAAATATGGCTACAGTGGTCAATGAGTTTATATCGATATTTCGACAATTGTTATACATTGACATACTGTCCAAAGCGCGAAAATGCCAGAAATAACAAGTACACTATTGATATATTAATTTTTGAAGTAGATTTCAATATATAGAAATGAACCGTTGTATTGAAAATTTATCATGATAGGTTTTGGTTTAAATGTATTTAATTTTTTCAGAATATATTTTTTCAGAATTTGTCACATGGAGATGTCACTAGTACGCCATTCACATACAAAGACCTTTATTATGAGTCTTTATAACTCGTTGTCAATCGCAAACCGTACACAACTCGCTGGTATCCGTAAATAACTCGTCACAACTCGTAGACACTCGTAAGGATCCGTGAAAGAAGAGGCTAATTTTTTTTATATGTATACGATTTTTTACGGAATGATTTCCCCATAAATAACTCTAAAATAACTGGTAACAATCCGTTAATAAAATCCGTGTACTTTCACGAATTATGCCATACTTAAGGATGTGCGGGAGAGAAGTCCCTGTAATGTGAAGACACCTTTTCTCAAGGTGAAGTGACCTTCATTTATTATGCCTATCGCCTAGCGATAAGACAGATGAAACTTGTTTAGGACTTGAAATGACCCAGTAATCAAAACTACAGCCTCCTACCTTGGCTCTAACATCTCTGCTAGTTAAACCACCGGTAGCTGTAGCGTTTGTAGTAATGGTTTCTTTCTTTAATAATTTTTTTTTGTTCTAACGGACGCGTGAAATGCTTGTAATAACGTCACATAATAACGATCATGACAACCATACAACGAAAGGAAAACCTGTAAACGATTTCTCTGAAATTCTTACCGACATTTTGAATATCTGGATACAACTCCAAATGTGGCGATTGTTGGAGTTTTCGAACAAATTCTATTGCGTGTAGAGACGTTGCGATTTGGATATTGTTGAGCTCCTTTGCATCCTTTGTCATATGCTTCGTAGTTTCACTCTACAAAATAATAATGAAGACATTTTTGCATAGAAACTGTCAAATTACTGTATACCTGGAAATTTTCGCTCCCGGTTTTTTGGGGTTCTTTTACGACAAATATGCACTCCGTCTTAATTTTGCCTAAATTTACTTTAGTCTCGTCGATGGCATGCGTGTCCATGCATCAATTATTTAACTTAATTTTGCTTCCATTTTAAATTAGCTTTCTCATGTAAAGGCGAAAATGACGAAAATTAAAAGACAGTTAAAATTTTCAGTTATACAGTATTTTAAAGAGCGTTATGATTTTTAATGAAATTTATACTGAAATGAAATTATTCGATTATGTACTACACATATCTTCAAAGTACACCGGCGAATGCATTTAACATACTGTTAACGGGGATATTTCCGCTTGTTGTTAATTATGCGATTGTCTTATGCGAACCATCCAAGTGTGGTGTTTTACACCTTACTGTGAGCAGTCCTATGTTAAACTATAATTCGTAGCACAGGTATGAGACTGGCACGAGGGGGTAATTTACACAAAAAACTCGTCATCGGGTATTTAGTGTAAATTACCCCACGCGTAAATCTCCAGGTTTATAGTTCATGTATTATGTTACTTCAATACGAAATTAGTACATCAGTAATCAGGATCAGGTCCTTTCGTAAATCCCCCTCTTTACATTAAATAAGAAATAAGAAGCCTTATATTTCATAGATAATCAGAAAATCCATTTTAGTCGAACTGGCTGCTTTTTTTATGGGAATTCATTACGTTGGATTTTTCTCTATATAGATATATTTATCTTTTTATTATTTTATCTATTTTTATTCATTAAATGACGGTCGCTCGTCTCTCTCTCTCTCTCTCTCTCTCTCTCTCTCTCTCTCTCTCTCTCTCTCTCTCTCTTTCCCTCTCTCTCTCTCTCTCTCTGTATTGATGTATCATTTACAACTCTTAAGAAGTGTAGGTGCGGAATGTACCTTAATATGAACATCTGTGTCTTCCGAGAAACAGTTCGGAGGTATGACTAATTGCCAGTTCTCGTCCTCAGCAGGTTTAATATTGTTTCCATCAACATGAGCAATAAAGTTATCTCTTGTTGGTCGAGACACCACAGCAAGCTGTACTTTTGAAAAATTATTTACCGTTGTGCCCTGTATGGTAACATCCTTCAACAAAAGATATACATAATACAAAGATTTGAGTAAAATAATATAACATCGTAATATATAAACTTCTATTGTATATAACAAGCAATCCGAGTTCACTCAGTCATATACTGTATACTATATTACCTTATGTTATTCTAAATGATCGAAGGTTACAACCCAAGACAAGCGGGTAACCTTAAAGACACAAATACCACAATTTCAAAAGTTGCCACTCTTAATTTACAGATGAAACTCATAATGTGATAATTTTCCTATAGTCTAAATTTGTTTTGACCAGACTGAGTTAACATAATTTGTTGTATAGATTTGTAAATTGATTGTTTTACCGGTAGGTTCTTGTTCGGTGGACACTTCAGTTGATCAAAGGTTTCCCATTTTCTGCCATTGACTGATACCTTCACTCGAACTTCTCTTGCGCTTTTGCTCGCCATGTACGGAATGAATATTCTCATTGGCTCCTAAAACAGAAATGGCGCCTTAATCTGCCGAGTACAATTCAAACTTGCATTAAAGGTCGCCTCTGTATAAAGGACTATAAAGTTTATTCAAACATAACCTTTGTTAATCTTGTCATAATGAACGAACCTTTTTATAAAGGCAACCTGTCTTTATTCTTTTGCCTGTTCCCTTGAGTGGCCTTTTAGACAAATTTGACTGTATTTGTACGGAGCCGGCCTGGCTCAGTCGGTAGAGCGCTCAGCTATTGATCGTGAGGTCGTGAGTTCGAGTCCAAACAGCGGCAGGTTGGTTTCCTGTCCTTCGGATGAAACAGTAAAAATCGAGGTCCCGTGTCACAGTAGGTGTCGGCACATTAAATAACCCTCACTGCTCAATGGCTTTAAGTGCCGAGCATAGGCCAAAATTTGAAGCCCATTTGGTGACGTCTCCATATGAGTGAACGATTCTTGAGTAGGACATTAAACAACAATAAACAAACAGACAAACAAACTGTATTTTTTGTTTCATATGTAATTTTAAAACGAACTTATAGTAAGTAGACGAAAATGACTCACGTCCAATGCAGCGTCTTTCTCTCCCCTATATGTCACGGTTATTACAGATGATTGGATCATTTCTTCTTTACAACTCAAGGCTAGATTCAAATCATTGGTTCCATCGGAACACGTGCATTTAAGGTCGTCCTTGACTAACCCACCATGTCCTTGAATAGCGGAAACTATGCAGCATACTCCCTTGTGGAAGTCCAATACAGAAGTATTATCGTATCTTTCATAGCTGGAGTGAGAAATAATTAAATTTACAAATCTGTAAAACATAGCACAATATATCATAAATCGTTACTTCAATTTTATGTTAACTTCACTTGGATATCTCAAATGAAGCGTAAAATCCTTTGTAAAATAAGTCTCGGAAAACCTTTTTTGAATAATATACAATGAGAAATAAGATCTTCATTTCCCTCAACAGCGGCACTTAAGATGCATAGGGGGAATATTTTGTCTGAAGTATGTCTTGAAACATATTATTCAACTGTACTGCATCTATTTTTTAGCCTCCGTGGCTCAGTTGTTGCAGTATCGCGCTTTGATGTACGAATTCTCTCACGTCTGGTCAGTTTCACTAAAACCTAAGCTGATTTTGAGAGAAAATTTGTCAATTTGCATGCGGTAAGTCGGATACACTTTAACCGGGTTCTGTCCTCCATCAATAAAACCTTCACGCAAACAATTACGTCCAGGTTGAGTGTGACGTAAAATACCGTTCAAATATTTAAAAAAAATAATTTGTCAAGTTCTACAGCTCAAGCCCACGTAGACTCGAGCCCCGCTGGAACGAACTTTAGCTAAAGTTGTTAGAAAGCATGATAATTGCGTTTCCGGGGTACATTGAAGGTACTCCTTCATATTTTAATACTGGCCTCCACCGTATTATTGTTGTGTATGTGGCGAAAACACCATGACAACAAATAAATTATTGACAATTATTACAACTTTCAACAACTACCGATGAAAATTTACTTAATTGACAAATATATCTTACAGAAATGTCGGCCAGTTTTCAGGATTTCGTCTTATACGTTCATTTTTATTTTTTCAATTCCTCTTCTTTCTTCCTCCTTTCTTCCTCTTCTTTGCGTTTCTTTTTGGCCTCTTCCATGCGCCTTTTTTCCTCTTCCTTAGCCCTCCTTTCCCTCTCCTCTCGTTCGGCCTCTTCCTTTTTTCTTCTTTTGTTTTCTTCCTCTGTCTCAAGAGATTTCGACCATTGTTCTAAATTGTTTTCAATAGACCAAATATCGTCCAAAGTGAAGCTACCTTCTTCTTCTACTTTGCATATTAGATTCTCCATTTCATTTATCATTTCCATCAGATCCTGTTGCTGTTTTGATAATTTTTCCATTTCTAATATTCGATTTGCTTTTTCGGTGTCAAAATTGTGTTTGTGAAGTCTGGAAAAATAATGCACATGGAAACACGTATAAACAAGCGTTTCCTATTTCCTGTTTTACATCCAGAGTGCAAAGAATATTACCAATAAGATAAAATTATTTCAGTTACATACAATCCCAATTCAGTCTAGCTTTCATATAAACCAAGGTTTCTGATGTGCATTATGCATAAATCAGAAAGAATTATGGGAGCTATTATATCAACTGTGCATTTGCCTACACAAACTGTTACAAAATTTTGCAATGCAGTAAATCGGTAAAAGTTTTGTTAGTAAACCAAAAATTTGCATATTCACAATTCAGTTATGTATGGTAAATTTAAAAAACATTGCTGTAAAATACAAATTTGATGATTAAGTGTAATTTAATAAATTTAACAAAACCTCAGTTACAATGGAGAGCAAACGGAATATACAAATGATTTTAATTTGAATGATTAATTTACGAATGATCATTGCATCGTCCATAAATCAAACGAAAGAGAAAACATTTACATTAATCGCTTATTATATTTTAGTCTTTGCAGAAAAATAAAGAAAGAAAAAAATGGATTTTTCTACAAACCTATATGTAGGTGCATTGCTCTCAGTTGTAGGAACTACATCTGTAAAAACGAGAAAATAATTTTGTGTACGACGGTAGATATATAGGCCTACAGTATCGATTAGAATTGCAACATATTGAGACACATAAGATATACCACTTTTTCTTTTTTTTTTCTTATATGATCTGCAGCTTCATAACAAATTACATAATTATTTCGTATGTAACACACGTAATAAAGCCTATTGGCGATTTGATTGGCTAACACTCAGCAAAATGAATTACTTTTATTGATTACATATACGAACTTCACTCATCGGAAGGCTGGTGATGACGTCACTTGGTGTTGGTGATGTCATTTGAACTTGAATGGGGACAAGTGAATAAAAATGTTGTATAGATAATTTTAAAATTGCCTTGTATTCAAGTTGGCTTGTTTGTTTGTTTATTGTTGTTTAACGTCCCACTCAAACATATTTCACTCATATGGAGACGTCATCAAATGCCGGTGAAGGGCTTCAAATTTTGGTCTATGCACGGCACTTACGGCCACTTACGCTGGTTGGACTCGAACTTACGACCTCACGATCAAGAGTCGAGCGCGCTACTGACTGAGCCAGGCCATTTTGCTGAACTCAATATCTGATAAAGTATGCTTAGATGTAAAAAATAATTTTAAAATGTAGTGTATATATAAAAATATAAGCAATAGTTTCAATCTAATTTATGCACTTATTTCTGCACATGTATCTGACCTAGATCCAGTTGGATCATGTACCACGTAATAACCGATAACGTTTGTGCGGTAATAGTATCTTTAATGGTGATGGAACGAAACTCTACGCAATCTTCCCGCTGAAACGACGTTAGCGCGGGATATCGTATTCTAGCGTCATTCCATCACTAATAGAAACAATAGTTCTGTACAAACGTTATCGGGTATAACGTGGTACATGAATTAGCCCCATTTAGCCAACTCGACATAACGGAGAACATAGATTTTCAATTCATGTCATCAGCAAATGTTAAATCCTATGATAAAAAGAATCCATCACGAGTTTCCATTCATATCACAGAGGCTTGCAAAATGGACAATTTAAAACTCGTACCATAACTTTTGTGGAAACTCGTGATAGATCATATACATGCATATGTACAATGTATGTATATGTTAAATTCAACTTCACATGATGGAGCCTTGTTGACCGAAACCCTTGTCTTGAGCAGTTGTTTTGATTTATTTTGTAAAATTGTTAATAATATTTATAACCTCTGGGTCGTTGGCACTGCTGGTGGACTGTTTGATGAGTCCCTGAGGATATATATACACCAGGTATCTGGTATTTCGGTACCAGTCGATTATCTTATACTAAAGTAGTATTTTGCTCAGACAGCGCTATTTAACTCCTAAACTTCTCTAAGATATTCATTTTCATAGTGGATATTCTTAGGCAGATTTAGCAATGCATTTAGATTTATAATTTGGTTTTATATGTTACTACTTTTTATTTAAGATATAAACATTTGTACCAACAAAAATCTTACTTTTAATCAACCCAGAAGCAAGTAGCTCTTTCATCTTCTCACACATGTGTATGTTGAAAACCTGAAGTATTTTCCTTAGATTTACAACTTCTTTTTTTATTTTTTCCCCATACTCTAATACACTTTTCATACACTTTTGGGTGTCATTTGATGCAGTGCTGATCAAAGATTTAAATTCATCAAAGTCATAATTGCTTTTTGTTGGGTCGGGGAAGGTAGAATGTACGTCATTTCTTTCTTTAAGACGCTTAATGGCTGGTATATCCATGGTCAGTTATTCGCTTGCACTGTGGCCTTCACCCTGTGACAGGTACAAATACGAACAGAAGCTCCTAAAATATACCAAAAAATTGTTGTATTAAAGTAATATACAAATTAAATATAATATTAATATACAATAACAAGAAAGAAATTTACACAGGCATATAAGCGTAGTTTGTGTAAATTGCTTGGAAAAAACAATTTTGCACTTTTTCACTTGCTATTGATTAATTCAACCTTTCTGTTTGTATATTCATAACACACTGGACCTGACCTTATTTTTACTAAATATACCACCTATCTGTTATTGTACATCAGGTACAAGTAGTAAAATCGAGATACTATATTTTTGGTAAACACAGTTAATTTCCCTTTAAGTTTATTTTAAATGTCATAGAATCATGATTTCAAGGTGCCCATGTATTCATTGGCTATGCTTACCACTGAGATTCAATGCCAAATAACAGTTACATAACATAATTGTTTATTTTGAAACACGCAGATCAAATAGGTTGACATGAAACAAAATATTTTAAAATACATCTAATTTTATAGGTCCTGTGGCACTTAGTTTTTGCCGATGTGCTCATCAAAGCATGAATTTTACGTCCTGTTGTAAACAGACATGTAGAATCGAGTTTACAGTACGATGTATATCTGTCAGTAACATATTTGCACTCAATGTAAAGGATTTGTTTGCTGGTATTTCGCGATCTGAAAAGTTCCATGACTTGTTTAGATGTAGTAGATCATCAATTACTGTCCTGCAAAAGACAGTGTAACTCATACACCCGTACGATCATATTTAGAATCACCCAAATCACTAAAAAGTTTAGTCTACTCTCATAAAGGAATGAACAAGTAAAAAATGTATATAAATTTATTGTAAAATTTGGATGCTTAATTAAAAACTTCTGAATTCTGCCAGTGGACTTTACCATTCTTTGAAAGGGAAGAGTTCAAGTGCGACTTTTGGGGTAAAGGAGTTAATACTTTTTTTTCCATTTTACAACGATAAAAATTGAATTGAATAACAGTATACCAAACAATTTGTTCCCAGGTTTGTCTGCGCCTGAAAGTTACCTGATTAACTATCACGCTGAGAGGTCTAGTAAATCATATCATACCTGAATCGTATTATCAGTACATGTTTGTGACCATCAGATTGAATGATAATGTGATTGTACATTTGCTGTAAACATGTAAAATACTGACAGGAAAGACAAGAGTCCTGGATGAATCAAGCTTTAATTCCAAGTAGATCAAAATACGGACAAAATGCTAGAGATTATATACACTTGATTTAAAAAGAAGTATACAGTTTGATTATTCAATAAATAAAATTATGCTATTTAGGGTGATTATATGCACCTTTACAGATTTATACAAAAAGTTAAAATATTGTTTTTTCTTAATATCTCTCTCTCTAAAAACCTCTTCCCATGAGTGCGACCTAACTTGTAGTTCAAGTTCATTATGTCAATACATACATGTGCGTATGTATAGGTATAACTCTGCAAATTTGAAGGGTTTAAATACACCTATCTATATATACACCATTTTAGTAAGATATTTGTTTTATATTTTTATATTCTATTACTTACATGAAATGCCTCGCCTATGATAAGCTGTGTTTCTTTATAAGAACAAAGCAAAAACTAAAACGCCATACCTTCTCTTCTAAAGTGTTAACGATGATACACTTAATATCTGGTTTGTAAGCTGAAGTGTGTAAGTTTGTTCTTTTACTTGAATAATGTTTCACGCCACATTCAACAATTTTGCAGTTATATGGTGGCAGCCAGTTTTCATTGGTGGAGGATACTACCAGGTTAAAATGTACCCGGGAAGGGACCACCGGCCTTCCGCAAGTAAACTGGCAAACATTCTCACAAAAAATCAGTTGAGGTTCCACCTGAGCTGACCAGAAGTTAGAGACTTCATGGTTCAAAGCGCGATGTTCTAACCATTGGGCCACGACGGCCGCTTAAGTTGAAAACAACACTGCAATGTGTCATAAAATAAAGTGCGATTAAAGCAGATGTTGCATATTATGAATCAGTTAGATAGGTATACAGTACCCGTGTACTTACCTGTAATCTGGACTGTCAAGATGGACAATGCCCAGATTTGACAGTGTTGTTTCTTTTTAATACCAAAATTAACTCACTATCCACCAATCAGAGACAAAGGTATAAATAGATATTCATGAAACATTTTATATGCTAAATGTAAATACACATTACACTATCGGTTCACTCAATCTTTTGAATTTGGCTTTTAAATAGAAAACATGTATTCATTGATTATAAAGTTTCTATGTTTTTAATGCTGTAATTAATTCGACGAGAAAAAATAAATCGAAGTAATCATGTTCTTGGCATAAATTTATTTTGCACAAATATTCAGATAGATAGATAGATATATAGATAGACATACAGACAGACAAACATAGATTGATAGACATACAGACATATAGATAGATAGATAGATAGATAGATGACAGAGATAGATAGATAGATAGATAGATAGATAGACAGATAGATAGATAGATAGATAGATAGATAGATAGATAGATAGATAGACAGACAGACATAGATAGACTGGCATAGAAAGACAGACAGGTAGACAGACATAAAGATAGATAGACAGACATATAGATAGATAGATAGACAGCCAGCTAAATAATAGATAACAGATATTTAAACTGCATTACATCAACAGTCGGTTGAAAGACAATACAGAATGTTTATTTGAATTATGTCAATGCAGTATCAGTTTTGGAATTATCGTTAAAGATATAGTTCCAAGAAAAATAATGACGAGGAAGTTTTTTGCATGTATTATTTCAACCATAATGAACCCATAGATTGTTATCTTATTCTTACTAATCAAAGGCAGCAGATAACATTTAATTAAGCTACAGGTGCACACGTGTCTTCATTGTAAATGTAACTACAGTAAAAACTTTGTAATGCTAATAAAAATATTTAGATATTATTTGTATTTACGCTCAGCGTATTTTTCACGTTCTTTTGTAAAGCCAGAAAATAAATTCACATTCAGAATATATTGAAAAAATGACACATTTAAACCGTGAACCTTGTCAAATGCTTAAACAGAAACGCACTCTCGCATACGTCTGCATTACGGTACAGGTAAAACCGTGTAAATATGCAGCTACGAAGGACTTACACTTGGTTTCCTATTTCCAGTATTATTTTTATTAGCTATTTCCAGGAGATGATTAAACTAACCAAATTTGACAATCTTTAATTGATCTGGTGTTTGAAGTATATGCGATGTACATCAATTTTACATCTCTAGTAATAATTCTAGTTAATATGTTGAAAGTTTCAAAATGAGATTTTTTAAATATGCTGACAAGTCCTAGACGTAACTATTAGACAAAGTGTCTGTAGTATCAATTGTCATTATCGCATTGCATGATATGTTCCTTTACTAAAATATACAATGATAACGTCATGTTTTATCAAAAGGTTATTTTATGACCTAACCTCAAAGTCTCATTCAACAATGTTTCCATACAGTTACACATCTTCAAATAAACCTGTTCTTTATCTTCAAAATGAAATATTTGATTTGTAAAGATTGTCAGAATTGTTCGATAAGCAAGTGAATTCTCTGAACATATTTGATTACTTTGAAGAAAACGTTAGAGTACTTCCGGAATCACTGGCGATAAGATCTACTGTATATTCAGTTCAATTGTTCACTTTAAATAAAGGACTTAGAATTCTACATGATTCCGGGGCCTGGCACCATAAAACTTAAGAATTACTTAAGTCTAAACATTTTACTCAACTTGGGCTAATCATGTAATCTGATTGGCTGAGCAGGCAAAGTTGAGAAAATTCTCAAACTTGAGTAAATTCTCAAATTTTATGGTGCCAGGCCCTGGTCTCTTTACTCGAAAAATGATAAATATATTTGACAGATATACAGTAAAACATCGCCTAAAGAACACCTGGCTTAGCAGATCACCTCGTGTTGAAGGCCATTAACTGACCACCACCTGAAGTCACAGTAAGATTTATCCAAAACAATAAATAACATGGTCTACTGTCATAGTTCAGGAGTGAACAAGATCAAACTGCATGTAAAATTATTATAGGATTTTGATTCTAAATCATACACCCTCAAATCTCACAGACTTAACCATTCTTTGACATGGACTGGTCCAAATGTGACTTCAGGCGTTGCGTATTGAAAACTTCTTTTTGGATATTTAAAAATACATACAGATTATCACTTAGGAAACTACCGCACTAATCAGACCACTTTTAACCAGTCTTTTAGATGGACTTCATAGCGAGGTTTCACTGTATCTGTTTTGACGATAAATAATTGATGTTGAAATGTGGATAGCAGCGTGTGCTCATTCATCAACATATATCATAGCTTTAGAGCTATATGACCTGGTATCTACGGTGTTTTAGAGTAATCGCGGTTCTATTGTGGTACATTTGGACTTTTTGAAAATATAGAACGGAAGCTTATCAGTTTTTAGAGCTCCCAATAACCTTCAGTTTTAAAGACCGCCCGTTCTCATATTAACTAATGTTGACAGTATTCACTGTGTAATCGTTATTTCTTTACTGTATTGGCATCAGTTTCCAGAACAGATAAGATAGATGGTACTGCACCGTATCTCAATATCATTGAAATGTCAGTGGTTGGACGCAACACAAAATGTCAAAAATTAAGCAAGAAAATACAACATCTGTGTTTAATTATATGATGTAAAAAAGTATCGGAAATTAAAAAAGTGAATAAATATATAAATAAAGAAAAAAACAAACAAAAACAAAACGAAAAACAAAAAGACAAACAGTAGTTACCTATGTTTGAATTTTAATTCAAAGAAGATTTTCAGTTTTCTTCTTCCGTCGTCGTCCGTCCGTTAACTTTTGCATTCAAACATCTTCTTCTCAAGAACCAGTCGGCCAATTTAAACTAATCTTGGCATATAGCATCCCCATATGAAGCCGCATAAAGTTTCCGAATGAAAAAGGGATAGGACCAATAGGGCACTGAATGGGACCAAAAGGTATATCTTTAAAAATCTTCTTCTTATGAACCAATGATCAGATGAGTTTCAAATTTTGTATGCATGATTGTAACGTCAATATCTACAAAGTTTACGAACGAAAATGAAATCTATTCATAAATATTATAAACATAATACCAAAGTTATAATGCTCAAGACGATATCGTTTCTGTCAATGAGACTTCATCAGTTGAGCTCCAATTTGAAAATTATGTGTATTTTCTAAAGATAAAGTGGTATCATATAAGGCCAAATAATATCTCTAAAAGTATAGCCGAAATCCGTCTAAGAGTAACCACTGTAAAAAAAATTGACTATCTTAGCTTTAGAAATTTTCGAATTTAAATGGTGTTAACAGTGCCAAATATTACTTTAGTATAAGATGACCAGCTGGTACCGAAATACCAGATACTAGGTTTGTGTATACCCTCGGGGACTCAAACGGTCCAACGAGCAACTGGGGGCGCTTCAATAAGACAGGGTATATTTGTATTACAAATTGTTCAATAACTCAAAATTGATCGACTTTTTGTATACAAAGGCATATGAGAAATTACCTGAGGATCATTTTGACAAAATTTCAAGGTCATGGGGTCAAAGGTCAAGGTCACAGGCACTTATGTAAATGGAAAGTATAAGGTTTTTGTGAACTTTTCAACACTTTTGACTACTTCTCCAGAACCATTTGACCAATTTGAACCAAACATGACAGGAAGTTTATAAATGTAAAGCTGCATAAAGTTTGCGGATGAAAAGGAGCTAGGACCAAACATGACTGTCATGGCTAAATATAGAACGAATGAGTCAGGAGGTATTTTTATTTAATACATGTATCTCCAAAATTATTAAAGCTAGAGAACAAACCGACCTTAAAATGAGCGGCGTGCAAAAATCCACAATTATTTCATTTTGGTGGTGATTGTCAGGTTGACCCTTAATTTCTCTTTTTGTGAATTTTTGATGTTTTTAGATTTTTTTGACATTATCTTGAAAAGTATCATAGGTAGAGTAAAAGTGAAAGAAACAAAAATGTTCAGCACGCAAAGATTTACAAGAATTTTGATAGGGCCGAAATTGTTAGGTTGCCCTTGTGGGAGTTTTTTCCCCTTTTAAGTGGCTCTTTCATGTTTTTGACAGTTTTGTCTAATTATCTTGAAAAGTATAATAGCTAGAGTAAAAGTGAAAGAAACAAAAATGTTCAGCACACAAAGATCTACTGAAAAGTCAATTGGGCCAAAATTGTCAGGTTGCCCCTTATGGAAGTTATTTTAACTTTTAAGTAAATTTTTCATGTTTTTAGATGTTTTTTGACACTATCTTGAAAAGCATAATAGGTAGAGTAAAAATAAAAGAAGCAAAAATGTTCAGCACGCAAAGATCTACGAAAATGCCAACAGAAATTAAATTGTCATGTTGATCCTTATGGGCGTCATTTCCCCCTTTTAAGTGGATTTTTTCATATTTTGCGCTGTGTTTCCCTTTTGTTTAGTGATTACCAGCATGCTTTTGGTTGCTTTTCAGTATATTGTTAGTACAATATATATATAGCATCGTTAACTAGATTCCAATACTTCCCTGCAAATAAATTATCAAAGAACCTCATGAAATGCTGGTGCTTTGTGTTGTATCAGAAATGTCTGAAGCAGTCATAAATGATATGAAATGTTGTGGATTTACGGAAGGTTCACCGGAAAGTGCAGAATTTGGAGTCTGTGATGGAGAAGATATATGCATAAGACCGGCTGGAATCTGTAATTTGACATGGAAGATAAGCAGATTAAATTGAAGTTCTTTATCAATATGGACTCTGCAAAATCTAATGCATATATTTGTCCTGTAAATAAGAAAGCTAAAGTACTGGATAAAAATATCACGGTTAGTTATGTTACTACATAGGTATAACACCAGAATCTCCTTCACCGAACTTACGGTGTTTTTACCAAAGGTAATTTAGTACTTGAAAAAATTAAAATTTGATCAAAACTAAATGAAAGTTTTGATTTTTTATTATTTAGAAATGAGTAAATAATTACATAAACGTTTGAGAAAATAAAATATCCTCATCTTTATGTTTCAGGAACAGCGGTATGCTACATTAAGTTTAAATGTTAGTTAGTTGTTACTCTTCTATTTCAAAACATCCCACCACACACAAAAAACTCTTAATAAGTCGATTACTATTTGATAGATCACAAATCTTAGGTGGTATAGGTTTCAAACATTGGTGCTATGCTGTCTTTTGTAAAAAAATCCTGTGTCTGTCATTTCGTTTAATGTCAACATTTCGCAAATTTTACTGTAGGTAAATCCCTTGTTATCTACAGTGCGTAAAGTCAAGAATTGCCTGTTCTATAGTGGTTGTAGAATCGTATTGACCGATTATTTCATTTGAATTTAATTGTTTACCCTTCTATGGCACTTGATCCAAACTCAGATAATATTAAAGGTAAGTGGAGCCGGCCTGGCTCAGTCAGTAGCGCGCTTGACTCTAGATCGTAAGGTCGTGAGTTCGAGTTCAACCGGCGGCAGGTTGGTTTCCTGTCTTTCGGATGAGACAGTAAAAACTGGAGGTGCCGTGTCACAGTAGGTGTCGGCACGTTAAAGAACCCTCACTGCTCAATGGCCGTAAGTGCCGAGGATAGACGAAAATTTGAAGCCCTTCACCGGTATTTGGTGACGTCTCCATATGAGCGTAATATTCTTGAGTGGAAAGTTAAACAACAATAAACAAACAACAAACATTAAAGGTTAGTTTGTGTCCAATGTTCATTTTATGTGTGTGTTGTGTCGTGAATTTTCTTTCGATCAATATTTTTGCATTTGTGATTTTCACATTGTATGTTACCATGGAAACACTGGGATTAAATTGATATAGAATTGGTTATATATGTATAAACCAATTGTAGTACATAAAATTTTGACTGGAAATCCCGAAAACAGATAATCATTGGCTTTTGGACATTGGTAATGTGTATCCTTTAAATCCTCATAATGGTTAAAATAAACATCCATCAATAAAAAGTTTTGTTCAGAAATGTTGTATGAGCTTATGTCATACCCGAAGTTATATTTATTTAAACATTTCAAACATTCTCTTACGCGGTGGATTTAACCTTTCGCAATGGAATCTGACAATATATCAGTAATTTTTATCGGTTAAATGGGTGATGAGTACATGTATTTGAAAAGTTATATCATTCCTGACCCGAACTCTCTTACTCTCAAAACACGCTACGCCCTAACTTTTTCACCCCAGAATATCTGAGTGGTATGTTTTTTGTATCTTTTAAGACCAGTCTATTATGGTCCGTAGGGATCAAAGGAGTGAATTGATATTGAATGTAATACGAACCTTTGGTTCTGTTTCGGTGGATAAACTGTAATTTCAGTATTCCTTCAATATTCACAGTGAAAACAATGGCAAAATGTAGAAACTATCTCAAAAAGATGAAGGGAAACTAAGTGAATTTTACATGGCACTGGCTGGTACATCCACTTTACTGCGTAAATTGCAAAATTGAGCTACAAAAGAAAACAACTTGTTTGAATCAGGAACAGTGCGAGTTATGTGTACTTAACTGGGCTATTCAGACACCAAGAAGTGAAGAAAAGGTATCTACAAAAATGGCTACAGGCTATAATATTACTCTATCGATGTAGGGTCTGACCACTATAGTAATAAAGTGGCTGAGCGGTTCTCATCATGACAAGTTTGGATGTCACTACAGATCAGTGTTTATACTTTATTAGAAAAGGCAGTAATGTTAATTCGCTAAATATTAGAAAAGTCGAAGTGAAAGTCACGACTTTTTCGTATGATACCTAAAATAATATACGTGTGTCACGTAACTTCACGCCCAGTGCCTTGTATAAAACAAAATCATAAATAGCAGGTCTCAGTATGTGGTCAATATTCTATAAATGGTGACTTCTCCATTTTCAGAGAAAATATTTGGCGTTAGTGAAACAGAATCGAACAGACAAACACAAAAAATGAAAAGTTTGTAACTTTAAACCCATTTCCTTGTAATTGGCAGGTATGAAATCCACTTCAAAATAGTTCTTATACATAATAAATTACGATGAAATATCTTCACTAAACGCTCTTAATGAGCAGCAACGAAGACATTTTGGTATGATACTGAAAATGATCGTGGTCCGGCGTGTTACTGAACACTCATGCTTAATAAATATCAATAGCAATTTAAAGTATGTGGCGTATCGTCTATAGATGGTGACCTCTCCCGGTTAAAGAAATATAGAGAAGGACGTAAAACAATATTGCTCAGTCAAACAAGACTTTAGATGTGTAGGTGAAACTAGAGGCTCCCAGGAGCCTGTATAGCTCACCTAGGTAGAGTTGTTGCAGAAAATGAAAATCAACAGATTGTCTAATGTTTAAATAAATGCTTGAAATTTAATACACAATATTTATTTCTATCACAAAATTTCAATATTTCCTTTCAAAACTAAACCATATTTCAAAATTTTTGAGACAATACATACCAAGTATCATCGACTATCTCTTAAAACCCATACAGGAATATTATAACACTGTCATACCACTATCCATACTGAGGGCATTCATACTTTTGTACAGTGTTTAAAATTAACTAAATCATTTTTTGTTTATATGTAAATTAAAATTTGAACCAATTCCCATAGGGTCCAATGTTAAAATATCTTCTCCACTGACGGCCATCTTGGATTTTGTGCGGCCCTCAAAAACACCAATGTTGTAGGGGGGGCCACCCAAAGACTGTTGTCGGCCAAGTTTGGTTCCAATTGGCTTTTGGGGTTTTAAAAGAAAAAGATCTTTGAAATTGTTGTTCCCATAGGGTCCAATGTTAACCTATGTTCCCCGTTGGCGGCCATCTTGGATTAGGTGCAGACTTAAAAAAAACACCAGTTTCAGAAGGTACCATCTAAGGACTACTATAACCAAGTTTGGTTCCAATTGGCTCACTAGTTTCAGAGAAAAATATCTTTGAACATATTTTCCCATAAGGTCCAATGTTTAAAATATGTTTTACACTGGCGGCCATCTTGGATTCGGATGTAGCACTCAAAACCCCAATGTTGAAGGGGGCCATCCAAAGACTATTGTGGCCAAGGTTTGGTTCCCATTGGCTAAATGGGTTTTAGAGAGGAAAAGATCTTTGATATTGTTCCCCATAGGGTCCAATATTAACCTATTGTTCCCCGCTGGCGGCCATCTTGGATTAGGTGCAGGACTTAAATAAACACCGGTTTCAGAAAGATACCATCTAAGGACTACTGTGACCAAGTTTGGTTTCCAATTGGCTCAGTAGTTTCAGAGAAAAATATCTTTGAACGTATTTTCCCATAAGGTCCAATGTTAAAATATGTTCTCCGCTGGAGGCCATCTTGGATTTGATGTGTCCCTCAAAAACCATAATGTTGTAGGGGGCCATCCAAAAACTATTGTGGCAGGTTTGGTTCCCATTGGCCTAAAGGGTTTTTAGAGAAAAAGATCTTTGATATTGTTCCCTTAGGGTCCAATGTTAACCTATGTTCCCCGCTGGCGGCCATCTTGGATTAGGTGCAGATTTAAAAAAAACACCAGTTTCAGAAGGTAACCATCTAGAACTTCTCTATGACCAATATTGGTTCTAATTGGCTCAGTAGTTTCAGAGAAAAATATCTTTGAATATATTTTCCCATAGGGTCCAATGTTAATCTATGATCCCCACTGGCGGCCATCTTGGATTAGGTGCGGACATGCCGGACACAATTTTTAACGTAGACCACCCAAGGACTGTTGTGACAAAGTTTGGTTGCAAATGGCCCAGCGGTTTCTGAGGAGTTGATCTTTAACGAGAGAAAAAGATCTTTGATATTGTTCCCATAGGGTCCAATGTTAACCTATGTTTCCCGCTGGCGGCCATCTTGGATTAGGTGCAGATTTAAAAAAACACCAGTTTCAGAATGGTACCATCTAAGAACTACTATGACCAAGTTTGGTTCTAATTGGCTCAGTAGTGTTCAGAGAAAAATATCTTTGAATATATTTTCCCCAT
The DNA here is from genome assembly GCA_030159075.1 of Atrina japonica. Taxonomy (NCBI): domain Eukaryota; kingdom Metazoa; phylum Mollusca; class Bivalvia; order Pterioida; family Pinnidae; genus Atrina; species Atrina japonica. Next base: position 867,731 of record BROG01000156.1, read on the forward strand.
AGGGTCCAATGTTAATCTATGATCCCCACTGGCGGCCATCTTGGATTATGGTGCGGACATGCCGGACACAATTTTTAAAGTAGACTACCCAAGGACTGTTGTGACAAAGTTTGGTTGCAAATGGCCCAGCGGTTTCTGAGGAGTTGATCTTTAACGACGGACGGACGACGGACGACGACGACGACGACGACGACGACGACGACGACGCCGACGCCGACGACGACGACGACGGACGCCAAGTGATGGCAAAAGCTCACATGGCCTTTTAGGCCAGGTGAGCTAAAAAGCAGACTTATCTATGATCTTACAATATTCCAGGGCCCGGCACCATAAAACTTGAGAATTTATTCAAGTCTGAGAATATTCTCAAATTGACTTGTTTAGCCAATCAGATTTCAGGATCTGTAACATTCGTATAAGATTTTTAGACTTAAGTAATTCTCAAGTTTTATGGTGCAAAGTCCAGGTCTTTTTAGTACTTATTGATTTCAACAAAAAGCATTTGATTCAATAGCATGGTCTATTGTATATAAAGTATTAAAATTATTTGGTTTTGGACAAAATATAATTAAGTGGATACAAATTTTAAATACGTATATGAAGACTTCTATTATACAAAATGGCTTCCCTTCGGAACATATACGTATTAGACGCGATTGTCGTCCAATCTCGCCATATATCTTTCTCTTGCGTGCAGAAATTCTTGCTATTTAGATTAAGAATAATGTGAATGTAAGTGGAATAACTGTTAAAAGATGTAGAACATATAATATCTCAGTATGCAGATGACACTTCTTTTATACTAGATGGATGTAAAACAAATCTGTCTGCAGCTTTAGATACTTTGGATTATTATTCACAAATGTCTGGTCTTCGAATTAACCATACAAAAACATAAATTACCTGAATAGGTTCAAAAAAGATTAGCAGTAATGTTTATCATCATAGTAAATGGGGCCAAACTTTTTTCAATGTTGGGTATAGAATTTTCAAATGATCTTGATAAAAAGAAAGAAATGAACTTAAAATTACAAATGCCTAAAATTGAAGCATTGTTTAAACAATGGAATAGAAGAATACTTACTCCAATTGGTAGAATAATAGTTGCTAATACATTAATAATTCCAAAATTAAATCATCATTTTATAGAATTATGTAACCCAAGAAAAGAAGAAATAGATTGTCTTATTTCATGTATTTATTTTCTTTGATATGTGATAAAGTTAAACGAGAAATTATGACACAAAATACAGATAATGATCGATTTAAAAAGTTTTATTACTTCTTTGAAATTACCCTGGGTAAAAAGAATAATAAAGAGTGGACAATCCTGGCTACATGTTTTGCAGGCAATGCATGGGAACAACATAGCTACAAAAATGTCTGACTTTGAGATAACTTTTTAAATAAACGTAAAGAAAATAAAAATAGGTTTTGGAAAGACACTTTTTTGGCATGGCAGAAAATCATGAATAAACAGTTAGAAGTAAGTATATCTGAGGTTAATTTCATGTTGCTAACAGTATGGTATAATTCAAACTAAAATTCAATAACAAATCTATTTTTATCAAGTAATGGTATCAGAAAGGCGTTAAGGTTATAGGTGACTTTATTGAAAAAAAAATCCTGATCAAATAAGTTTCAATTCAAATCCGATTTACATGAAATGTAACAGTTTAAATGTTTACAGTTTAATGAAATACAAAGTACAATATCAAAATATCTTAACTCCCCTAGTATTGATGTGGGAGAATGAAAAGTTGTAAATATGCTTCTATATATTCCATTTCATTTAAATACCTTGTTTCCATATGATAAGGGAAATAAAAATTTACTAAATTTGAAAGAGACTATGCACACAGCAATTATTAAATGGAATTCCATAGATAATTTCAATTTGAATGTTAAAGAGTTCTTTGAAACCTGCTTCAAAACAACAACTGACTTATCATTACAATGGCGTCAGTTTAGAATATTCCATAGAATTTTATCATTAGGCAGTTATTTTAAAAAATAGAAGTAAAATTTTTAAATATATATGTGAATTTTATGATAAAGAGTTAGAAAGATAGAACATGTCTTTTTCAATTGCACAAAAATATTCAGAATATGGAGAATATTATCTATAAGAATATTTGAAAAAATACAAATATTAGTGGATTTTAACAAAAGAAATATTCTTTTTGGAGATCAGAATTCAAAACGGAACCATGTAACAAATTTCATCATTCTCAGTACAAAACATTATATCTTTAAGTGTCTGAAACAAAAGAAAATCCCTAATTTATCAGGTATCATTAAAACCCTATAAAATTATATAACAGAAAAATTTATTGCGTCCAAGAATGACAGAAATGAAGTCTTCACTAAGATATGGTCTTCATGGAACAATTTATTCATAGATTCTGAAGCAAATCCATAAAACCTTTTACATTGTCATTTGAACATAATATTTACAAAACAGTAGTTACCTCCCTTACAAAAATGTTTATAATCACAACTTTGTATTTGTACATTAAAATTTGTATGGACAAGTACATATACATGCATGGGTAATGCAGTATGCTCATACAAATGAGAAATCAATATTTTTGTGTATATATGAGTATGTATGTGTATATATGAGTATGTAAGTGTATATATGAGTATGTTTGTGTATATGTCTATGTATATTTGTGTGTTTGTATATATGTATATGTGTATATGTTTATATATGTGTATACATGTATGCGTGTATGTGTATATACATTCGTATGTATATGTGCATATGTACATGTATCGATATATATGACATATAATGATTACATGCATACATGTAAATTTTCCTCTCTAAATATCAGACAGGAGTAAGTTTCTTTTTTCTCTCTTATTTTTCTGTTTCTTATTTTTCCTTCACTTTGACTGTTTATCACCATTCTGCTCTACCTTTCTTCTTTCTATTGCCCAGGAAAAATCTACATTTAATATACTCAATGTTTTTGTTTTGATTTAAAATACTTAATAAATGTTAAATATGCAAAAATTGAAATTAAAAATCATTACACATATCTATTCTTATTTGATTAATTATACAATAAATATGTGCTATATTATATCTATATTATTTCTAACAGTTGGAGTTGTATGAAACATTGTGATCAGTCTGAATCCAGGACCCCAACCCTGGCAGACTGAATTACTAATATATCTGAGCAATAAACTTTCTTATATATTTTATAAATCTATAAATAAAAGAAAACACTTTATATGTGGTCGGCAATTGCAGCTTAAGCTAATCTTAATTTACAAAGTTTCAATATAACATATCAACCAGTAAGTGAATTATATCCGATAAAATAAAGATATATAATAATTCATGTGTAGTATTATATCCGCTGTAGATAGTTTGTTGATAAAATAAAATTTGAGAAACATCTAATACATATTTCAGGAAATTTATCCAATACTAATCTTGAGAGACAAGATTCATGGAGGAACTAGCAGAAGCATTGTCAATCGACGAAGATAAAATAGGTCTGATGATTGATTTCGAATCTGAAGAGAGAAGAGCCATTGCAATGCTTGACCAGTTCCGACTATCTAACACTCCGGTCGAACACGGAGGCGATGTTGGTCATTTCTTTTTTAATTTTGCAGAACAAGCAAAGTGTGACAACGATGTTACCAAATTTATTCGAGAGAACATTCAAGGAAATTAGCAACTAAGCTATACGACAAACGCGACGATTTCGGCTTTCCCGTCGTAAATTGTCCACATTTAAGTAGTAATATCCCTCAGTCACCCGCATATGGAGTTTATATTTCACAAATGATCCGATATGCCAGGGCGTGTACAACATATGAAGATTTCATATACAGAGGTAAACTACTCACTGACAAATTATTGACACAGGGATATCGAAAACCGCGTTTAATGTCAACGCTCCGCAAATTTTACGGTCGGTATAATAGTCTTGTTTGCGACTACTCTGTTTTACTAAGTTAAATGTTGAGTTGCATTTTCGTTGCCGGTTGTTGAGACGTCTGTACCAATTGTGACGAGGATACACTCCTCACGTGTTTCATTGGACTCGACTGTGGATTCACGGCGGGTGTGACCGGTCGACAGGGGATGCTTACTCCTTCATGGCACCTGATCCCACCTCTTGGTTTACAGAGGTCCGTGTTTGTCCATTTTTACAGGATTTGTATCTATGTCCTGGACATTCTATTGATTTATACTTTGGTATCTGAATTTTTTTTTATTTAAGGTTTTCTTTGGTAGATATTCAAAAAGTGCAACACCTGACTTATAGAAACCAGGTGGTATTAATAAGGAGGTTCGACTGTAATGTCATGTAGGAGAGTGACAATTATTGTCTGTGAAAATTGCTTGGGAAATCCAGTCCGACAACCATTCGCCTACAAATGATTAATTCAACCTTACTATTTGTATATGCATACCACATTGAACGTGACCTTATTTTCACACAACGTATAGAAATATGAGAATTTGAGAATTGTTATGCCTGTGTTTATCTCCCATTTGTTATTGTACATTAATCTAAGTAATAAAAATATAAAAAAGTCTCAGATAGCAGGGTATAAATCATAAGGATATATATTTTTTCAAAACACAGTTAATGCCCTTTAATGTTTCGTTTAGTTTTCCTACCGTTATTAACATGCTAGACAAAATGAGTTTTGTATCTGTATGTGTGGTTTTTATCGCAATCTTCACAGTAAAATAACGTTGTATTTATTTTATTTCTTGATAAAATGGTTAGGTTTCTTAGAGAGCACAACTCGAATGGGTCAAAGGCCCGTTCGCGAAGCAAACTTAGTGGTAGAGTAAAAATAAACTAAAACTCGTACTAGATACCATCAAACAATTTAATCAAGTGTTTCAAGTGAGAAATACTGTTAAGTTAAATTCTGTGTGGGAAACATCATTACTGTATACACTGGTCGCCGCCATTTTTTATGGTTAATTATCATTGTTGTATCTTGAACCTGATTAGATAATCTAATCTGCCTACTGATATCAATCATGAAACAAATTCTATTTGAACTGCACTTTCTCATAGATAATTCCTAATCATATTAGACCTATAAGTAAAAATGAAGAAGTTTCAATGGATACTCGAAAATCTAAGTCCATTAGAGTACGAGAAATTGGATATATAAAAACGGTATCAACATAAATAACCAAACATGATAGGAGCAGATGTCAGAAAGGAGTCGACGTTACATGTTAGTATGATACAGCTGTCGCAAATGTTCCATGGAAACCTCGGTAAAATTGTAAAAAGTAAAAATATCATCAAGTAGTTTTGCATCTGATTGGTCGTGGTCCAGAATTATTGAAATTGACTGTGGACTCGCGGTGGGTGTGACCGGTCAACAAAGGATGCTTACTCCTCCATGGCACCTGATACCACCTCTAGAGGTTCGCGTTTGTCCAGTATTCACCAGATTTGTACATGTATTCTGTACATCCTGAAGATTTATACATTGGTATATGAGATTTTTATATCTAACATTCTTGACAGGAGATTGTTAACAGGATCCCCGTATCGATCATAATATTTCCTTGATGACGATTACCAATGTTCAACAACGTATCCCTGTTTGAATGGGAAACCAGGAAGTATGAACTGGCCTGTTTGTTACTATTGTCATTATACGTGCCACTTTTATTACTTTCTAATTGTCATATCTAAGATCTAAGTGGGTACTCTTAAACGGATTTGGCAACACATTTTGATTTATTATTTGGTCTCGTATATAGCACTGCAATCCCCTTCGAAAAATATTCAATGTGATACAGTAATTTTCGGAACTTTTCCACTGTACTTCTTTCGTCGTTACTAAGTAACTATAGATTGTATGCTTCAAAATGGCAGACATGGTAAAGCCATTAAAACATCTATATTCTGTAGTAAATGTATGGAACTGTTCAGTTTTAGTAGAACCCTATGGATGTTTTCACAATCATGATTTATTATTTCTTTGTTTTCCATAATAATCAGTCGAGTATCATTCAGGGAAACCAGGTCATCAGTTTTCATTCCGCGTTACCGATCGGGAGGTTTCCCGTGTGTTCCTCTCATCGGTCGGGATATTCACTGTGTTCTTGTGTCAACAGAAGTTAGTTCTTCAAATTATTGCCAGTCTTTACACCAATATTTAATTACATATAAAAATGTAATTATAACTACGCATATTTGTTAAACATAATTGCAATATAGTACAATCGACACTTTATTTTACAATGACATGAAAGTTAAAATTTGGGGCAAAATTCGATACCACGTGTAAAGCGGTGGTGACATTAGTGTAAGCCAAGTCGAAGAGCTAGCATAGACGGAATCGCCGCTGTTTTGGAGTTTGATGAACATAATGATTGAACCCCTTTGTCATCTTTACTTATAGCTCCCCTGAACCGAAACTCAAATGAGATTCTCATATTAAAAGTTGTCAATCGTCATTTAAGTTCTAAACTCTTTAACAATTTCAATTTCTTCTCCAGAATTAAACCAATTTCAACCAATTTTGCCACTAAGCAACCTATTCATATATAGTAGACATGATTCAAGTTTGTTCAAAGGCCACAAAGGGGGATAGGTGAGAATAAGTGAAATAGGTTGTTGTTTTAATCTTCTTAAGAACCACTAAGCTACGAATAATAAAATTTATGCAAAATAATAACTATATGGTACAAATTCTAGTTTCTCCTTAGCATGTAAGTGAATCCATGTTGGGACCACAAAAAGGGTCTTAAGTTAAAGGAAGTGAAGAGACTACCGATATTGTTACAATGTATTAAAATCATACATAAAAAATACTGGGAATGGTCCTTTTAAATTCACCTAAAATCATTACAACATTTACTGTGAAATGTTGTATCCCTCGTGCTTATGTGTAAAGACAAGTTTAATTGTTCCTATTGAAACGCCCATATGGTCATTACAATCCCCCGGCTATCAAAAGTGGAAAAGTAGATTGAAAACATATAAGATCAGTAAACGGTTAAATTTGTAATCATTTTCTCGCATTTTAAGTGTACAATTCAAGATATTTTTAAAAGGGAAAATATTTAACGGATCATAGTTTTTGTCAGTTTGTCCCGGTATTATTTTAAAATAATATATTGGTCAAAAGTGAATGTACATACATGTCAATAATTCTGACTTCCCTATTGTTCTGAATACATGGGTACTGACAAATGTTTACCCTCACAAGTACCGGCACTTATTTGTTTTACGTTCGTTTGTTGTGAATCGGACAATAAAAGGCACAGAATGTCCCTTCGCCATACGATCAGCATAAGTGTAGGTCACGCATGCTTTAGATGAGATTTTAGATCTAACCCCGTGTTACGAACGATATGATGCATATTGGCATAAATCAACAGGTCGAAATATGTGGTATTTCACGCATTAATATCAGTAATATATTCTTAGCGGGAAGTAAAACAAAAATAGTTTTGTTTTTAGAAAAAAACAAACAAATGAAACAACAGATGTTTTAATTAGGTAATGGATGTAAATAAGTATCTTGAAAATGCATAAATGAATGAACAAATGAACAAACAAGAAAACAAAAACAAAACAAAAGAAACAGTAGATGCATATGCTCAAAGTTTTAATTGCAGAAGATTTTCAGTTACAAAATTCGCAAGATCAGCGTTTCTGAAGCTTTTGATGAAAATATATAGCAGATTGAAACAAATGAACTATTTGATATAGAACAATATGCAATAATGTGTACATTTGTAGGTTAAAACAAGATTTAAGGTATGTTGGTTGAGCATTCCAAATATGATGTTTGTGACAAATGAGGCTTGTTTGTGTGTGTTGCATTGAGCTTGATTTAGGAATACACAACTATTGATTTATCCAGAGAATACATGTAGTGTGTATTAGAAAGCGAACATGATGTTTCATGAAAGCAGGAAGTACAGGTCTACCAAGGTAAAGTCTGTCAGTCAAAAGCCAAAACAAAACAAAAATAGGAATGGACAGGTAAAATGTGACTTCATGTTATTACTGTAGCTCTAATACGTGTGATGCTTGTCACCCCTGTTATGATTTAATTTAGACTCGATGGCGACAAAAATAATAAATTTGACATTTCGACTGAGATTTTCTAAAAACGAAAGTGTATAAGAATTTTCAAAGTACTGCACACAGCTGTATAAGTACGTTGTTTGCCAATGTTTGATTTATATGACTTTTTATATGGAAGTGATTTATTTTTAACTCAAACAAATTTAGAATTTACTGTGAATTTACCTAGTGACAAACATCACACGAGTCAATAAATGTTTTTAATATACAATATCAATATTGAATTCGAAAACTACAGTATGCTCTGAGATAAAAGGGTAGCTTTACATGTTATTAAAGTCAGCGATAAGGTGGTTTATAAACATTGTCACTTTCGATGTCAAAAAACACCCCGAATAATTATTGTCAATGTTTTAAAATATGTATCAGCGATATATAAAGCTAATAGGGATTGGTGACTCGACAGTTTAATATAGAGCAACGCGCATATCACTGGCGTAGCTGCTTATTAGCACTGTAAGCACGTGCTTACAAATAATTTTGACAATTTTTTTTTTTTTTCAGTTGTTGATTATCTTTTGTAATCTGTTCTAAAATAATTATTTTTAATCCTACTTTCCCACAAAAGTATAAAACACGTCGGTAATATGTGAAATTAAAAAAAAATGGGCTGCTCCATTATGGGTAATTATCGCTTTGTAGCTCCGACCAGAGTCGAAGATATATTATTGTAGGCTAGCTATCTTTAGTGGTGTTACCCTTAAAATTGTTCCACGTTCGATTTTTTAAATAACCCTCCCAAAGCAACATTTAAGTTTACTTTTGTTTATTTTAATGAAAAGGAAACGTTTGTTTTTTATCCTGCAGTACATGATCAACAATGAAATTCATCGCGCAATAAAAGTCGTTGAATCTTATACATTTATAAACAATGTTCTTCACTGTAAGTCTTCGGTATGTTTATGTAAATGTATAAAATCTTGTAATTAACTATTGTTTATAAATAATTTTATAAACAATAGAATCAAGATCTTGCACGATCTTGAATTTCATGACCGGATAAGAACGCTAGTTTTATTCTGCGGTCATTGTTGATCTTGAATTTCATATACTAAGTATAAAAATCTAAACGACGCTGTGACACAGATAAGTTGGTTTGAGCGTCATTTTAGCGTTCAATCGAAGACCGTTGAAATCACGTTCGTGCGACCTATTCGTACCATTTAAAAAAAGTTTTCCCAGATAACATAATCAGTTGAAAGCAAACCAAACAAAATGAAGAGAAGTAAATCTTCCGATTTATAAAAGGGACAAAGTAAAGTGACAAAGTATTTCTCTAAACCGAAAAATGTTTCATCCGCTAGTCCCGTCACAAGTATTGATGAGCACCTCGTAGAAAAGCAAAGTTCATCAGAGTCCGTCAGTCTTGAACAAGATGCTGCTCAAAGCATCGATGTCGCAGATAGCGATATTGCATCTGTTAGCCCCCCTACATTGGAATCAGAGTCCGTCAGTCTTGAAAAAGATGCCACTGAACGCATCGGTGTTGCAGATAGTGATGTTGCATCTGTTAGCCCCCCTACATTGGAATCGGAGTCCAAATCTGCTCAACCCAGAAACTTAGATATGGCATTGCATAAAACAAATGTTGATGACAAACAAGCTTTTCCTGTTAAAACACAATTGGGTCATTCCAACATCGTATGTTTTTCCCCTTAGAAAAAATTCGCAGGACAAATAGGGCATTTAACAAAACATGGTTAGACAAATACCCTTGGCTCAGGTATTCAGAATCTGAAGATGGCCTGTATTGCATATACTGTGTTCTGTTTAACAGTACAGAAAACGCATTTGTTTCGGGACCCTGTGCATGACTGGGCAAACTTAGGAACTCTGATTAAACGTCATTTAAAGCAACCTGGTCATGGAAACTGTGTAGAAAGCAGCGAAAATTTTGCGTCCGTTGCTGAGGGCAATAAGGAAGATGTTGTTTCGATGCTGAGTACCTCTTTCCAGCATAAAATTTCAAGAAACCCGCGATATACTAAAGAGCATCTTGAAAACTATCTATCTGTGTGGAAAACAGAATATCCCTCTCCGTGGTCATACGGAAGACAAGAGTAATTTCATTGCCCTGATCAAATTCAGAGCTGAAACTGATAAAGTTTTGGCTGATCATCTGAAGAATAGTCCCCCAAATGCGAGATATTTATCTCCGCATATACAAAATGAGTTGATCAATATTTGTGGACAACAAATACAGCAACGCATCGTTGATGAGTGTAATGCTGCTAATTGCTTTAGCATTATAGCAGACGAAACTATTGATGTTTCAAACCACTGAGCAAGTCGCGTTATGCCTTCGTTATGTAGGTACTGATACCGAGGAGCACTGAAAGTGAAACAGGGGTCGTCGGATTTGCGGAAGCCAGCTCTACAACTGGAGAGGCTCTTGCAGCAACCATTATGGGTAAACTTAATGAATATGGTATAGTCACACAGGCCATGAGGGGACAAGGATATGACGGAGCTGCGAATAATGGCAGGTAAACTTTCTGGGGTGTTCGAACACGCATTCAAGCTGAAATTCCAGAAGCCCATTATGTACACTGCTATGCACATTGCTTGAATTTGGCTGTGGTAAAATCGTGTCAACTACCTATTATCCGTAATACCGTTGATATTGTAAAGGATGTTTCGTTTGCGTTTAGTTATTCTTCAAAACGAACAGGAAGGTTTAAAACAATGCTGGAGCAGGCTGACCCAGAACAGAGAGAGGCGCTGGACGGTCGGAGAAAAATTAAGGGCATGTGCGAAACCAGATGGTCTAGTAGGGCTGACGCTTTTGAACACATTCAAATCAGCACATTCCATCATTGCTGATACCTTAGACGACCTGGCGACCGATGGTGATAAAAAATGCCAAACAATTGAAGCTTGCAATTCAAGATTTCGGGTTTATGGTTGCACTTGTTGTAGCAGAGCATGTTTTACAGTACAGTTTAGCTCTTTCTAACTTGCTACAGAGACCCACTCTTGACCTCGTAGAGGCTGCATCTGAGCGAAGACCGTCATTGCAAGTTTCAGAAGAATCAGGCAGGATGACAATATTTGGCAAGAACTTTACAGAGACATCCTAACGCTTGCCGAGAAACAAGATGTACAACCAAGTAAGCCTAGGACGGCAGGTCGACAACAACATAGAAACAATATGCCGGCGGACACACCCGAGCAGTACTGGAGAAGGTCAGTTTTCTATCCAATGCTCGATCATATGGCCAATGAGATCGAAGAACGGATCGTAGTTCCCAAAGACAGGTTCCTTGCCCAATACTTGATTCCGTCTAGACTTAACTCGCTTACTCGCGATATGGAACCTGACGTTTTTGCCCAATCGTAGCAGACTTGCCAGAAGGCGATTTAGCAACATCCCGAACGGAGTTGGTCAGATGGAGGTGCAAGTGGGCGAATACCAATGACAAACCCAGTACCTTGATTGAAACGCTACAACATGCTAAGCGTGAACTTTATCCCAACATCCATACAGCCGTGAAGATTCTTCTGACTATGCCAGTCACTTCTGCAACAGCGGAGCGGTCATTCAGTGCCCTGAAACGTGTAAAGACCTACCTTCGATCAACAATGGTAGAGGACAGGTTGAATGGCTTGTCACTGATGCATGTGCATCCAGAAATCGAACTTGATTTTGACCAAGCCATCAATACTTTTGCATCAGATGGTAACCGCAAAATCCATCTTCTGTTCCCTTATTAAACGGACGGTGGTTACAGTTTTTGGAGTATTTTCCACATTGACCTGTCGCTGCTCAGGCCTATGTCTTATATTTGAAATTGTATTGTTGTATATAGCTTTGTGCCATAACGTCTTAACGACAGTTCTCAGAAAAACTCAGAAAAAGTAAAAAAAAAAAAAAAAAAAGACAAAACACAGAAAAAAAAAACTAAAAAAAAAAAGAAGTGTCTTGAAGACATTTCCCAGAAAACAAAACTCAAAAAAAGTAAAAAAAATAATAATAAAATTGTTTAAAAAGGAAACAAAAAGAAAAAAAAGAAAAAGAGAAAAAAATCAAAGCTTACTGTGATTCTTTGCTATCTGATATCCTTGTTTCCATGCATATTTTATATAACTAGCTCAATAGCTAAATGTGGGGATCAAATGCCGGGAGAGGGCCAAATTCATCCTCTGACATTCAAATTCTGCTCAGCTTATGGGGGGCTGCTGCCCCCCAGACCCCCTGCTTACAAATTCAAAAATCTTGGCTACGCCGCTGCATATACGCGATGTCCTCAGGCGTCTCATAGGTCCTGCTTACTGTGGCAACTAATCGGGGGAAATCCGCCATTTTCAATTTACGCTTGGAGTAGCATCACCTCAGAAATCATAGGATAATTAGCCATACAACAATCAGAACAGGTGAGAAGTTGTTATTATGATAAAGTTTATATGTCTAGGTAAGCAAATACACCGATTTAGCGATTTGAAGTAATTAAATATTTACATAATCAAGGCAGTTTAACCGAAACAATAGGAGTTTGTTATGAAGCGAATTACATCAATCGCCGAGAACCATACCATATTGAAGAGCTAAAAGCATTGAAATTATTGAATCACTTCGGATGAAATGCTAATTATTTAATTGCAAGAATATAACTATTATGAAGTGAGCTATTCTAAAGCAGAAAGTTCGATGATTTTTATTTAAAAACTTAGATAGAAAATCACCCATTTATAAGCCTCATATGGTACGCTACTTTTAAATGTGGAAAAATCAAATGCAAAGTTTACTTATTTCACACTTGATCTTATCAAAGTACTCAGTAATTGTGAAGCACATATGCTTATTCTGTTTATTGATTTGAAATTTACTACGATGTACCGATTTTTAAGTGATTAATCGAACATTTATTTAGAGCTACGACGAAGACGAAATGGCGGAATGATCTGCTTGAGTTTTTATTGATATCAGTTGTAACATGGTTGGTTAAAAAACTTTTTTGTTTCTGCATAAAATAAACCTGTTGCTTGTCATTTGTGAAGTTGAAATATTAACATTTTGAAGTACGCGATTATTTTTTTTATTAATATTTTTCTTTTTTCTTTTTTACATTTTGAAATTTAGGGATTTTAACGTCCATTTTAAATTATTATCACCTCTGATTTTCTCAATTACCCTGAAGAATGAATTTTTACCAATTTTAAGAGCAAAATGTGCTTGATTATTGTGACATTAACTTTGTAAATAGGCACATTCATATTTAATTGCAGTTTACAAGGTTTAAACTTCAAGGAATTAACAGAAAATTGAAATAGGACTGGCAATGTCTGAATGGCAGATTTGGCTGTAAAAATGTAGGTCTTAAAAACTTTTTTTTTCTGCATCAAATAAAACTATTGATTGTCAGTCGTGAATTTGATATATATTAAAATTTTAAAGTACTCAGTTAATTCTTTATCAATATTTTTCTCCATTATTTTTTATATTTTAAAGTTAAAGTATTTTACCATCCATTTAAATGATTTTGAGACGAAAAAATGACACTTTTGATTTTCTCAGTTACTCTGAAAAATAAAATTATTTACAATTCTAAGTGCAAAATGTAATTGATTATTGTAACACTAACTTAGTACATAGGAATATTCATATTTGATTGCAGTTTACAGGATTTTGAATTATTGAAAATAGTATTGTGAAAATATCGGGATGGCAGAGTTTACTGCAATGTTATATTTTTATATAGTTGTAAATTGTTGGCCTAAATGTTTTGTTTTTTTTTTAATTCATGAAGTTAAAATATCAAAATTTTGCATTACATTTCTATATGAATTTTTTTTGTTTTTATTATTATTATTTTTTTTTTTTTAATTTTGAAATCAAGTAATTTTATCATCCATTTAGTATGGAAGGCACTGAAAGAGACAAAAATTGTCGATTATGATTTTCTCAATTACGCTGAAGAATAAAATTATATACAATTTTTAGAGTGCAATGAAACGCTGACTTAGTATACAGGCATGTTCATATTTTATTGCAGTTTACAGGGTTTAAGCCTTAAAGGGATTAACAGAAAAATTAAATAAGACTGAAAATGGCAGAGTTGGCTGCAATGTTATATTTTTATACAGTTGTAAAAAGGTTGGCCTAAAAACTATTTTTTTAATGAGAATAACAGTTTAATGAGATTAGGGAATAAATGTGATGATACATTAAGTTAAAAAATGAATAGAAACCTGACATGTAAATTCAATAAATTCTCTTTATTTAAAATTGTCATTAAAATACATGTACTCGGTGTATTTGTTTTTTTGTTTGTTTGTTTTTTTTCAATTTGAGAAAATCGGTACATCATTTGAAAACATCACTATATTCAAAGGATAACATATTTATGGATTAACAATAAAGAATATTATTATATAATGTTTATATATCATTGTATAATGTCAAGGACAATCCTTAGAGTTTATTTTACTGACATGCATTTTTTCTCTCTTAACAGGATGCTCAAGAAAGGAAGACTTAATGTTGTTTGGCTGGGAAAAGGGAGATTAGAAGTGTTTAATGAAGAAAAATTTTGCAGTGTGACAAATAACAATAAAATGATGAGACATGTGTCCCATAAGATACAGATGACAAAATAATAAATATGATTGTGAGTGAAAGTGATTACAGATTTATGTATCTTGATGTTCAGTTACATGTACATGCACTATGATTATCTTGGACAAGGGGAAAAAGTTATAGAAGGATAACTGGACGGCAGTGATGAATTGTTGAGTTACAGTGACTATGTAACAATATTGTGGAACTACATGTATGCAATTCATTGCAGAACTTCATGTATCTTAAATGAAATAAAATCCAAGAAATTGATAAATTGTTTTTTTATTTCATGTGTGTGTTCTTCCAAGAGGTCACTTTTTAAAGTGCAGTGTTACTCAACAGGATTTCAGTACGCAAACATGTTTCTTTCATCCAAGCTCTGCACATAGTTATACCTTTATTAGCAGACTAGAAAAAAATAATACCCTTGGAGTGACATAAATAAGTTTGCAAAATTGATTTTCATTAATTTTGGGTATGTACCAAATTTGGAGGACAAATAACAGAATGCAGGATTACTAAGATTATATAGTGAAATTCATCTTTGCGAACTCATTTATGTCCTAATACTGAACATGTACATCATTTGGAAACAGCAAAAATCTGACATGGTGATGCAAGAATAATCCTTACTATTCAGTATTATGCAATTAATCCACAAATATAAAAATTTAATTTTATAGTAATGAATCAAATTCAACCAAACAAACACAGGTTTATAATTGGAAAAACTTATCAGGATCTTCACTTGTACAATAATGTCCATACTTTTTCATATTTTAAAATTAAGAACCCAGGATAATCAAATTTTTGTTTTTCTGTCAAAATGACAATAATTGTTGTTTAAACAGTGTCAGAAATGTGTATAAAAATATAAACATCATACCAAAGTTACAATTATTTCATTTCAGATATGAGCTTAAGTATGTTTCATTTTTCAACTGTCTGAATTGTTTAAATATTTCCAATATCAACTTATTTCCCCCAAATTTAAAAGAAATCAATTAATCTCTAATTGTCTAATAGATCTATTTAGATACTCAATTTTCAATTCTTCCTGCATGTTTGGAAATTATTTATTACACCTACATGGCTACATGCTTAACTCAGGAAGTGATCTGCAGTATTATTACTCAGCGGGAGTTCAACACCCAAAACGACTGTCCTTTATCTGTGTTTACTGCAAATACCACATATCAACGCTTTTATCAAAACAGATAAAGCTAATCCCCTTGATGTTTAAATAAATGTAGGTGCCATGTATTTTCACACCTTAGTGCTAATCCCCTTGATGTTTAAATAAATGTAGGTGCCATGTATTTTCACACCTTAGTGCTGTGGGATTACGACATGTTCCTGATAGAACTGAAATTATACACAAACGTAAAAACAAGATATTTTGCCGAATTACATCTCCGAATATGTTATACATTACATCTTTTTGTTCGGTTTGAAAATTCTTTTTATTTGTTAATCTAATAAAATTGGGAGGGGATTGCGTAAATATCAAAAAGATTTTGATTCTAGACTAGTATTTACTTTAGTAGATCAAGAATCTAAAAATAAAAATTTGCTGACATTTCTGAGTCAATTTCTAATATTTTTCTAGGTATTCATTTATTTTGAGTTGTTACAATGGTACCTTTTTCGGTTATGTTTTAAAACTCGTGACTTGTGAAACATTTAATGTTCTTTCCTTGCTCTCAAATTACCGAGTAACATTTTCACGATACACATACGAATGATCAATCTAGTTGTCGGTCCTTGCTGGTGCCAGCAGCTTCTCAACTTTTACACGACCGACAACTCTGTATAAGAGATTTGTCTCGATTACGTCCCTTCTGACTGTTTGCGTGTTACTAACTGGTTTGCGCCTGCGCGGCGAGTGTCGATTTAAACTGGGTCACTTATTTGCATATCAAAAAGGAGACATCCGCTCATAACTGAAGAAGCGCGAGTCACCAATCCCTATTAGCTTTATATATCGCTGTATGTATCAATATATTCTTTTACATTTGAGTTCCATTGGTACCATCATCTGTGAATTCGCATAAGAACGGAAATAATCATGGATATACAGGCCATTTCTATTCTTAAAAATGGAAAGCATACACTTGAAAAACTTCCTGATCCAGCTTTAGGAGATAACAAATTCGTCGATTTCAAAACTTTGGTAACCAAAGCAATACAGGACACCTGCAAGGATTATAAGAAAGTAGCCGATTATGTGGAGAAAATCAAAGAAAGGTATTAATGATGTTGCATGCGAAAAATGTAACAAATGGTTCCACACAGTGTGTGAATGTCTGGTCTCGGCAGATTTTTCTTTTCTAACGAACACTGCCCTTGAATATATTTGTTCTTCTTGTTGCAAATTACCTGATGGCACATTTAATTTTGATGCCTCTCTTGCTAGGCTTGGTAAAGCGGTATCTGAGGGAACTCTTAAAGAAGCGGCAAATTTAGAAAGAATTTTTTTGCGTCGTTCCCCTGTTGCTATAACAAGAGCTAAATTTGATAACTGGTCAAATAATGTAGATAAAGTTGCACTAGGCTTGTTAGGAAGTGACTGAATGAAGACATTCCAGTTTTCGTCTCCGGTGACGGCAATTGTTTATTTAATGCGCTGTCTATGGCAGTTTACGGTAATGAATATCATGCTAGTGAATTTCGCGTAAGAGTTTCAATTGAACTGTCCCTGCATAGTGATTACTATGAAAATGTAAATGTTAATTCTAGGTTCGATTACTGCTCCCCT
Source organism: Atrina japonica (assembly GCA_030159075.1). Lineage (NCBI taxonomy): Eukaryota > Metazoa > Mollusca > Bivalvia > Pterioida > Pinnidae > Atrina > Atrina japonica. The sequence continues at coordinate 885,159 of BROG01000156.1, forward strand.
ACTATTCAGGAGGCAATAAATACTTGTCCTATAGACCATGAATATTCTTCAATATGGACTATGCATGGTCGCCAGTTCGGTGATAAAATCTCCGATAAATTCAATTTACCCTGTCGCAAATGGCCCACTTGATAAACACATCGGGATATTAAACACGACGTTGGTTCCCCGAGATGAATCTGACAAACAGAAATCTATACAGATTTTGTGGTCTGGCCCCAAACCATCTCCAAATAAAATATGGCAGCCTAACCATTTTTGGTTCCTCTCATGAAAGGATTTCGAATAAAATTTCCGAAAATGTAATCAATGTAGATGACGAAAATGATTTTCCACCTTTGGCATCAAGAGTACATTTTAAATCAATTTTGGAGAACCAATTTGACGAAATTGAATCATTAAAGAAAGACCCAATAGAGCCAAACCAAACGAACACAAGTATATCGGATACTGAAGGGCAATCGGATTCTCAACTTTTGAATGATACTGATATATCAATTACATATCCTTTTAAAAATCCAACGGACAACGGTCTCCACAATCATTTCCTTAACACCGAGGAACAATATAGCATTGTAAAAAATTCATCTGTCACAGATTTAAATGAAATTCCTAAAGGAATCAAAGAAAACGTTTACTTTTTGATAAATGATGAGAGAAATGTAGCACGACGTAAATCTGGTAAAAGTCCGATTATCCTGATGACTGTGGGGCATGGGATAGCGCGAAAACTACAACAAAAACTGATTATTTTAAAGAAAACGATTCAAAAGTCGAAATTATTAAACGCGGAAAAGATGAGTCTTACTTTAAAATCATTAAAAAGGAAGAAGTCACCACAACCCTCCCCTGATGACGTTATAGTAGTTAAGCGGCTTTATTCAAAACTTAAACGAAATCCTAATTACAAACGTCGTATTACTTGGTTTATTTCTACAAACCCCATTAATACAGCTATCGTGGAATATATAGGCGCCTATTCAAAAAATATTCCCCATGGAAACTCTCTTCATGATGATGCTCCTTATAGAAGGTTAAATTCAAAACAAAAAGACATAATCAAAAACGAGGTAGAAAAGGGTAGTCTACCGAGAGAAATAAAAGAACAAGTAAGAACGCTGATGCCAGACGATGGTATTTCTCTAAGAACAGCAAAAAAAAAACAACAAAACAAAAATGCCCGTTATATACAACAAAAACAAAAAGACCCTAGGGATAAACAAAACCTCGCGGATGAGGTTCTTTCAGTATTAAACATGAAATACAATCAAAGTTTCGTTAGAGAAGTAATTTATACAAATTCAGACAAGCCACCCTCAATTATCGTTTATTCCAACGAGCAAATTTTATCATTGAAGAGTAGTGTAGCCAATGGGGGGATCATAAAATAAATGCATGTTTTTCAAATTCTGTCCATACGCTTTGTACCCGCCATTTAAAAGAAAACCTTCTACACCAACTGAAAAGCGAATTACCGATGAACGATGTTACATTAATAGTAAATAAAATTTTCAAAAGAGAAAGCGGTCTATTGTCAGTTGACGATGAAGTAACCTACTGCGAATTAGAGGATGAAATATTAGACATGTGCTCCACCACACACATGGTAAACTTTCTTCACAAAATTAAACAATTTGTATTTAAATCACGACAAAAGGCACCATTCATCCCAAAATTTTGGACCAACAACAACAGCGAATCATTGAATAACATCATTAAGTTAAAAACAAATTGGAAAATTCAAAAACTGCCAAACCTAGTTGAAAAATTAATGGAGTTAGATATAACTCAAACAAGAAATTTAAGAGATGCTATTCATCATCGCGGTGACTTTAAAATTGCAGGAAATGCACAAATGATAACGGTTTCCGATGAAACTTGGCTAGCAATGACCCCAGAACTAAGACAGAGACGACTATTACGATTGTTGAATTTTAAAGCACAGACTGAATCCAAAATGATTTGTGCCAGTCATTCAGATTTTAAAGTTCCAAAAGTATCAAACGTCGCAAAAAAACCAGGTCAGACTAAACGAATTAAATCATGCAAAACAAAATCTATAAAGAGACAAAAACTGAACTAACAAAATAATGCAGTCCTGTCGCACTTCAAAAATGTTTGCTCCCATCAAATTAACAAAAAGTTTGCTCTGAAATGCAGAGTTCCGCCGCACTTAAAAAAAGTTTGCTCTGAAATGCAGAGTTCCGCCGCACTTAAAAAAAGTTTGCTCTGAAATGCAGAGTTCCGCCGCACTTAAAAAAAGTTTGCTCTGAAATGCAGAGTTCCGCCGCACTTAAAAAAAGTTTGCTCTGAAATGCAGAGTTCCGCCATAAATATTTAACAATAAAAATAAATAAATAAATAAATAAGATACAACAAAAAATAAAATAAATAATAAAATAAAATTAAGTGAAAGATGATAACAGGGGAGACAATTGTGACATTTGTAACACTAACAGATGCAAATTATTTAATACAACCATGTTTGCAAAAACAGAAAAGGAATTCGAACTGTGTTTTATTATTTCCTTTTATAATTATATAAAAATATTAAATAAATTATTTGATAATAACAGCTATATATGAAACCTAATATATGCTGACAATAATCTATTAAAGACTTTGTAAAAATTTGTATTTATAAAAGAAGACTGTGAAAATAAAAAAATTATTTCTTTGAATTAAAAACTTCTAAACAAAATGAAAATCAAATTTACTTAAATTTAGCACTTAAAGTCTTAGACAAAAGATTTGACAAGGTATTTAAAAAAAAACAGAATACGATGATATTAAATTTTTGTATTTTATAGGCAGTGGTACATAGAAAAAAATGTGAGATTTCTTTGGCTTTTTTTGTTTGATCTTATTTGATATTCCAAGTAAATGGAAAAAAAATTCCTAATGCTAAGTTTTTTGTTCAGCACTTAATATGTGTAACAATTGATCCTGTTTCCCCAATTTTTTTTTTGGCTCTTGAAAGAGGTGGCCTCCTCGTGGCAAGAGCTGGAAACGTTGTCCAACTCCAAACAGTTGGACAACGGCTGACAACCTCTATACAACAATATTGGTCATAAATCAGTTGCCACATAGATATTTATTCAAACATTTTTACCTAGATGTGGATATATACATTCGAAGAAATCCTGGAAGTCTATTTTCAGCATCAAAGGAAAGAATATAATGCTGAGAAACAGGAAACAGAAACATCTGTCCTTCCCTTTTCAAGAATATAGAGCACAGTAAGCTGAAAATCTGTCCATATATTGTTTTACAAATCATACCTTGCATTTAAATAAATACTCAAACCTAAACATTTGTTTACAACATTGTCAAAAATATTATTTAAAAAATACTATTTCATTGGTAACTGATTGGTAATGTGTCAAGATATACTTTTAACTTTTTTTAAACACAACAGGATAATACTAATATATTAATTATATTGCTTTTGTTCTACTAAATTGTATGTATTTTCTGTTGTTTTCCTATCAGATTTATATACAATAACAGTATACACATGCTGTTTGTAGATATATATGTTCAAATACACACTGGACTTTTTCACAAAATATAGCTATAGCTAAGACAGCTTATGTCCGTCATAAAATAATGCTTAAATTCTACTTCCAAAAATGATGTACATAAGCTAGTTTTGGTAAGTGGCTGTATTAACATTGTATTGACATAAATAAAACAGCCTCTTCATCCCGATCCCGTATATTCCAGACAAAATGGCGACGACCGTCCGCCACAGGTTCGGTATCAAACACGTTCAATTTTCCTTTAATGGGGCGATCATTTCTGATATTTTTTTCATGGAATGATAGATCTGATATAACTGAAATATAAAACACACATAGTTATACAAAATATTGCAAATTAAACATAAAAAAGCATAGGTTCGGCTAGGTTCGGTTAGGTTCTGTTAGGTTCGGTGTTTATACCCACCCAAGAATTAGAGGGTCTAGGAGAAATAGCGAGGAAATACAACAAGCTCTTAAGTGAAAAGATACTAAGAACATTTGACTCCGGATTAGTTAAAAGTAAGACATGTCTTCTGAAGTATTTTTCTCAATGCATTGTTAGTTTTTAAAGGGGAATTAGCTGTGTGTTTTCTAAAACAATTTTCCTTTTTAACTACATAGATTTATATACAAATACAAAAAGAAATTCTTAAATTCCTATATATTTTGTGAAAACTGAATCAGAAACTAAGGTTTAGCACTTTTTCACTTGCGACTGAAAAACTTAGCCTCAGTATTTGTATATGAATACCACAATGGACCTGACCTTATTTTCATAAAATATAGAGCAATATAAGATTTTTATATGTCTGTGTATAGCTCTTATTTGTTATTGTACACCAAGTACAAGTAGTAAAAGTAGAAAAAAACTCAAAACTTCAAAAGTATAGAGTTTCATACAATAGCCAAAATGAATGCTTATATCGATCGTTTCTGTCAATAAGACTCCCATTACTTGAGTTCAAATTTTAAATAAGATGAATAGGTCCGAAGGAACAAATACGAGACAAAGCCAGATGATACTAAACCTTAATAAATTATCAGATTTGTTAAATAGTAACCGGAGCCGGCCTGGCTCAGTCGGTAGCGGCGCGCTCGACTCATGGTCGTGAGTTCAACAATAAACAACAATAAACAAACAAACAAACAAATAGTAACCGCTGTAAAAATATGACTATCTATTATTTAAGGCTGTTCGATTTTTCACATTTTAATATAAATATTATAAACATAATACCAAAGTCATAATTCCCATGACGATTGTTTCCGTTATTTAAACTTCATCAGTTGAGCTCCAATTTTAAATAGATTTTCTAAAGGAAAAGTGGTATAGTACAAGGCCAAATAATAAATCTAAATGCACAGTCAAATCCGTCTAAGAGTAACCACTGTAAAAAGATGACTATCTTATCTTTTGAATAATTTAGAATTTAATTGTGTTATCAATTCCAAATATTACTTTAGTATAATATTATCAGCTGAAATCGAAATACCAGGTACTAGGTTTATGTATACCCTCGGGGATTCGAATTAGCTATTATCGTAACACCGGGCTACTAGGTGTGTGTATATATACCCTTGGGTATAAGAATATAGCACTGACCAGTGCAAGTCAAGTGACGACGCTGATAGTCACCTTGAAAGAAAGAGCGGAGTATATTGTTTCATTTTTTTTTCACATTTCTCCAAGAATTCTTCACTAATATTGAAATATCACCTGCTTTCGAAAAAATGTCACAAATTATTACCTATGCTATGGACTGATAGCATTAATACAGTGTGAATGGTGTTTTACGTACAATGCCTACCGTGTCAGCCAAAAGACGCCATGTCTTTCATTTCGTATGTTTGACCAAGAAACAGTACCATTTATGCCTAGACTCGGTACCTTCCGCTTGCGAATGTCATGTGTTCTACCACTAAATCAGCGCAAGCGGTATGTTCTGGCCCACGTCAACAAGGTAGATTATTTGTCATCATTTTTCCGCATACTTTCAAATATATTTTTTCTAAAAGCTACGCTGAAACTGTCATTATTACTTCACAGATACACAGCGGACTGATAAAATCCAAGTACATACGTCACTGCAACAAAATATGTTTTGATACAGACCATCATGACCATAACGGATACATTTCCTCTTGATTTAATAGAATAATGTATCCGAGATGAACAGAATACCAACTTTTTATTCCCATTTTTGGACTGCGTACGCATACATAAAATGAAAGTGTCGCAGATATTGATCAGTCACCATTTTGATATGTCCTGAACCAAAATAAATCACGTACCTGTACGCTGTGGGTTTAATACCCAGATCACCCGTAAACATATTATACGAAGTATTTGCACACTGAGTTACAAGCTACCTGCTAAAAGAAAGTGATATGACATGGTGTTTATACTCTATCTTTAAAATGCTTTTATCCTACCTCTAGACAGCGCGGGACCTTGTCCCATTTGAACCTAGTCTGGTTTTTTTTAATTTTGTCAGTTTACGTGCGGATTCCCAATGGTCTCTTAACAAACTACTTGTAGCTCATTTGCTTGAATTAACTCACCAACTCCTGAATAACAATGAACTCTTCTGTAAATCAATGGCTTAGATCAGTCCAAATGTGTCAATAGGGTGAATGGGTTAAAGAAAAATGTCGTATCAGTGTATTCGTTATTATCATTATTATTATTATTATTATTATTATTATTATTATTATTATTATTTTTATTCACTTTATTTGTGTAAAATAATTACAAAGGAAAATTTCAAAAAATTAGGATAAATATATAACTGCATTTTTTTCCCTCGATTAAAGATATCTTCGTGTTATATCAAAATTTTAAAATACTTTAATACATTCTTTACGGTAAGCTGCATTTTCTCTCAAGTTTAATGTAGGTTATCTTGGCTAATATATATTTTGATCCGCGTAATGTAAGTCAGAGAAAAAAATGGGATAAGTGGAGAAAAATTAGGTTCAACTTGTTAGTTTAATTTACTAGAGCAAGGAAATGGGACTTTTGTGCAGTTATTCAATTAGCTTGGTTTTTAAATATTCACACACAGAATGCTTGTGTGGGGTCACTATTGTTTTTTACTTAATCTTTTATTGTCAGTTATCATTTGATAACTTGAGCATAATTACACAATCTGAATTTTTGTGTGTATTTCGGTTTAATTCTGCGTAGGTTTTATTGGATATATAAAACTCATAATTATACATGGCACGACGAAATCACATAAACGAGTTAAAACTAGGTTCTTTAGTTAATCAAAGATTTTCACCAGCTGATTTGAGTTACGAGAAAAACTAGGTTTAATTCATTGAAGTGATTTTGAATTAAACTGCAAAACAAAACGTTAAACGGCGCCAGAATCACATTAATACTCATAAACTATCTTTAACTGAGATAGGTTACCTAGTCTTTCTCAGTAAATGTAGGTAGGCTTAATTGGAGAAAAATTAGGTTTAACTCATAAAGCACGCTAGAATTACTATTTGTATAATCATACAAAACTGGACCTTGTTGTTACAAAATATATAGGGATATAAGGATGTTTATGGCAGCATTAAGTTTCCAGGAAATGTTTGTTACCATGATTTTATTAGATACAGCAATTGTTTTTACCTATCTTCTGTTGTATCCCTATGTACAAGGCATTGGCAAGTTATATTTATTATATAACTTTAGTTACTAGCTTTCAGTGGATTTACAGTCAATTATTGTTTAGTCCGACAGGTATTCTGGAAATATAGTTTTTTGTCATCCCGACTGAAATATACTCGGCTCATCCCCGGGAAAAGTTTCATATTTTTCAAACATTGAATATTGTTTTATTTATATTATCAAAATAACTGTAGGCTTATATTTATAATTGATTCACGTTCTGAATTGTAGATGTAATTCCTTATACAGGAAATGCTACGACCACTGAGTAAGTATATATCTGCTTTTCTGTCCAGTTTGTCCCTCTACTGAGTAAGTATATATTTCTTTATCTGTCCAGTTTGTCCGACCAGTGAGTAAGTACATATTTGCTTATCTGTCCAGTTTGTAGACAAAAACCACGGCTATGATGACGAGTTGGGACAATTACTCTTGTAATCTTAATGCATTGCCTAAAATTATTTAAAGTTGTTCAGGTCAAGGTTATTTGAAATCTACCAGATCATTAGGGTAACCAATTGCAGTACCAATGAAATACTTGCGGCAAAAGGTCACTCAATGTGTTGAATACCAATACGTACGGCAAATTGCCTAAATTTGTCTCTACTCGAAAGAACAACACGACACAACATGTATTTGCATACGTAACACAGCATGCCTTTATATATGTCTTTACAATCAGACGTAACACAGATTTTTGAGCAACAATATGCTTTCAATTTTGTAGCTTTTTCTAGTTTCACATAATTTTGTTCATTTTGCGTGTACTTCGTGTGTGTGTGTGTGTGTGTGTGTGTGTGTGTGTGTGTTTTGATATTACTTTACTTGTATTCGTTTGCTATATGTAGGAAATATGATGATGACAATACAAATGAAACATAAAAGTTTGATAATTTATAATCGATTACTGTAAATCCGCTTTTATTTATAAAAGAATTTTATTTACCCGTAATTTCGCGAGAGCACTTGCTCGCAAAAAATATCGCGTAATGAAGAATGACAATAGTATGACGAAGTGTGCATACGAAATCACGAAAATATTATCTCGCGAATAAATTTAGAACTTGTGTATCACGAAAATAAAGTCTCGCGGAAATTTCCGGATTTACAGTAATATGTATATTACAAATGACAACGACTATGTGGATCATGTTGAAAGATAGAGAAACTGATAGAAAAGAGAATATTGCGATTAAGCTTCTTTTGCAGATTTAGTAGACACAACTTTGACAAGGAGAAAGCTCAACGTATTCTAGAAATGGAAAAAATAGCAAAGCAGCAACAAGATTTGATGGAGATTATAGCGGATATGAAAAATCTTATTAACAATTTTGCTGAATTAGGAACATTCACATTGGGAGATATCAAGTCAATTGAAGACAATTTAAAATTATGGGCAAAGTCTCTTGAAACGGAAGAGGAAATCAAGCAACACGAAAAGAAAGAAGAAGAAAGACGAGAAAAAGAAAGAAAAGCCAGAGAGCGGGCAGAAAAGCTAAAAGAACTAGAAGAAAGAAGGCAAAGAGAGGAAGAAGAAAGAAAAAGAAAAGAAGAAGAAAAACGAATAGCGGAGGAAGAAAAACGACAAAAAGACGAAGAAGAAAGACGAAAACAGGAGGAAGAAAGACGAAGAGAAGAAGAAGAGAGGAGACGGAAAGATGAGGAAGAAAGAAGGAGAAAAGAGGAAGAGGAACGCAAAAAGGAGGAGGAAAGAAAACGCAAAGAAGAAGAGGAAAAAAGACAAAGAGAAGAGGAGATGAAAAGAGCGGCAGCCGAAAAAAAACGTAAAGAGGAAGAAGAAAAGAGAAGGAAGGAAGAAGAAAAAAGACAGGAAATGGAGCGCCAAAGAAGAAATCCTGAAAATTGGCCAGTTTTTATGTAAGGTTTTATTTCGTTTTATCTGTTATTTTGATTTGTAAGCATTTCATAAATATTCGGTAAAACGTATACTTTATTTGATAACTCTTAAAGAAAAATTCACAAATTCAAAGTCACTAAAGCCAATAACTGGTGCTTTGTAGTCATTTTTCTTAACAACAATACATTTCCATCGAACATGGGTAGGGAGTATTTCAATGGACCCCGATTCGTTGTTTTTCAACAAAAGGCTAGATCTACAGTTTGTCTTTTACGGAGGTAAAAAGATCTCAAACTTTGTTAATCATCCTCCGACCTCGTGGTATGATGACATTTTTTATCTTTAAGAAAATGTATACAAAAAGGAATCCTTCGGCAAACAATTCAGCATAGACGCTGAATATTCCCGGAAATATATTACAGATCCTCGTCACAACTGGACAGACGTCTCAACAATCGCAAACGAAAAGGCAACTAAACATTTCACCCATTGAAACAGAGTAATCGCAAACAAGACTATTATACCGACCGTAAAATTTGATATGTTGATATCAAACGCGGTTTTCGATATCCCTGTGTTTATTATTTGTCAGTGAGTAGTTTACATCCGTATATAAAATGTTCATATGTTGGACACCCCCTAGCATATCGGATCATTTGTGAAATATAAACTTCATATGCGGGTGACGGTGGAATATAACTACTTAAATGTGGAATATTTACGATGGGAAAGCCGAAATCGTCGCGTTTGTCCTATAGCATGGTTGTCAATTTCCCGTCTGTGTCTATAGTAAGTAAAATGTCTAAGTATGAAGCATGTGTGCTTGATTCTGTTGTGTCTTTAATTTCTACTTCGCTGTGATAGATCGCATTGACATATATATGATATGTGAAATTAAATGACACTGCTAGCTTTTTCTTCTTTTGATTAAGCAGTTTCTGAATGAAGTCTGCTTCGTATGAATAAAGGAACATGTCGGCAAATAAAGGGGCACAATTGGTTCCAATAGGAATGCCGACAGTTTGTTGAAAGGCCACGTCTCCGAACATTTCAAATATACTGTCTATTAGAAATTCCAGCATGTTTTTATATCAACTTCAGTGTATTTATGTGTAGAATCGGAGTGGTGTTTCACAAAATAAGTATCATGATAGCCAATCACTAGATATTTAAATTTTCGGGCACCACCTTTAGTAGAAAAACAAATGTCTATAATGCTAAAAAGTATTTCTTTTAATTTTGTATGTGGAATACTTGTGTAAAGAGTAGATATGTCATATGTTTTGATACTGTGAATTTGAGAAAAATTGTGTGCTTTCAAATTTTTTAAAAGTTTATTTGAACTTTTAAGTATCCACATCTAATTTACACCGCTTCTGGAATAAGCAACTGTACAGTATTGCTGAAGTTTCTCCTTAACGACCGTTCAATTGAGTTATTGGTATAACGAATGAACGTGAAAAAATGTGGTTCTTCTATCAAATCAATCTGCATACTTAAAGTCAATAAAATCATGTTTGAATTTAGATACGAAAGAAGCAAAGATGGGAAAGAATTCCACAAGGGAATATGCTGTGTAGTTTCAGCGATTCAAGGTCATGGTGGTTTACTGAAGGACGATCTCTGTTGTACCTGGTCCGATGGTGATGATGACTTGTATGGAGCCTTGAGTTGCAAAGAAGAAATGATTCAATCATCTCTTATAACCGCGAAATTCCAAGGGGCATCAGACGTGACATTAGATGTAAGTAAACTGTTAACGAGTGAGATATTGCACAACATTAGGTAAGTATAAAGTGTTTGGTATATGTCAACAAGTGACATCATGGATAAAATTAAATTATATTATACCTCTTCATAAAGTTTTGCGATTTCATAGGGTATTTTCAACTATCTTGACCATTCCAGGGTGATATTCAACAGTGATATTCAATGAAAATATCCATACGCAGAAATTAATGCGCGTCCGTTTCGTTTTATTTTCTATATGGTAATTAGGTGCAACCCCTATATGAGTTATGTAACAGTTATTTCATCGATGCAGACTGTAACCGAGAGAAACAACATCCGACAGTGAATGATTTGACAGAATTGATATATCATAATCAATTATATTTACTGAAGTCATCCAAACAGACATGCTCGCCTCGTTGGAGGCTTAAGATTCAAAACCGACACAAAGAACGGTAAAGCACCGATAGTGTTGAGTATCGAATGGAGTTTTTATTACGAACGTGATGAACTAACGTAGGTTTTTTCATGAATAAAGTATAAAAATAAAACTGCTGGTGCAGTTTATTTTGTGTTTTAACTAATTCAATGGATAATATATGCTTCAATACAGTGGATCGGTACAATATAATAAATATAACATTCCTGATCGGGTGGTAGTGGAAATTGTCACCCCTTGAAAATTATTTTCAACCTCGGCTTTGCTTCGATTGATAATGTATTTCCTCGGGGTGACAAGGTGTCAATTTCCACTATCACACTCTCAAGAATGTAATATTTATAAAATTATAAACTGTTTTGTATTTACTAACAAGTGGTTTAACGTAAAACATTACATATATGTAAAAAGTGGTTGATACCTGTTAACAAGTGGTATCGAATAAAATATTGAATATCAGTAAACTATTTGCTATCGGTTAATTTATAATACTTTGAATCAAATAATAATGTTTCTAAATTTGATTGTAGAAAAGATTACAATCACACTTAAAGGTATGCACTGCTTATAAATCCTTTACATTCTAGGAACCTATGCGAATTTATATCCCATACAATAAATCGACAAAAGAGAGAGAAGTGAAACTTAAAATTTCGGTCAACGACAGAGGATGGGAATCAGCTCAGCAATTAAAGATGACATACTGTGAAGAAATACCGGTGATAATAAGCTTAATCTGTACATGTGACACTAACTGCATAGATTTTAAACAGACATCAAATTGATTTGCAATTGTGGAATATTTTACAATTTTGAATATAAGCAATGTTTGTGATGAAATCAGATATTTATAGATATTCCAAGTCTTTCATCGGTACATATAGGTTATTCGAATTTATCAATAATTGGATTATATATTTCATCTTTATAATTATTTACACACAATATATATAACTGTACACGTGCACTGCATTCTAGAAGCACATAACAGACACTCTATGTCATAAATTGCATTGTGACGTCATAAGGCGTGTAGCTTGTAAATACACTAAGGATTGATAAGGATATCATTCCCTGTAAAAAGAATATTAGAATCAACCCCTGCCATGAGGGTATGACAAAGGATTCTCAATGCTCGGTATAAGATTCTTGAATGACAAACACTCGGCAATCCTCGGGTTTGTCTTTCAAGAATCTTACCCTCGGATTGAGATTCCTTTGTCATACCCTCAAGGTAGGGGTTGATTATTTTTCTCCCATGTCTTAAAAACAACATTTCTATGTACAGGTCTACCAAGGTAATGTGGCACATGTTTACAAAGACAACGTGTCTAAATAAAATCATAACAGGGGTGACAAGCTACTTGTTGTCACAAAAGTATTGGAGATTCAGTAATTCTTGTAGTCCGTGCAAGGTAATATGTTTTATCTGTACAACCTATTTTTGGAAAGTAGACCGCATTGTTTTGGTTTTTGACTGAACCCGGATGTGCCACTTTACCTTGGTAGAGCTATACATCTACGCAGATCTATGTCAAGTTTGACATAAACATTTACTGCATTCACAGAAGTTCTACGTCATTTTCTGTAAGCTGATCATTTTGCACTAATTATAAGGATAACTCCGAGAATTTGGGAGAAAAATTTGTGAACCAGGATAGAAAGATAGATTATACAATAACATTAAACAAAAGAAAAATTATCTGCTTGTTCTTTTTTTCAGAAGGACATACATTTGGTCGGAACAACTGTAAACAATTTCTCCACACTACAGATAGCTTTAATATCTCGACCAATCAGAGATAACTTTATTGCTCTCGTAGGTGGAAATAGTATTGAGCCGCCTAAAGACAAGAATTGTAAACTGGTCATACCTCCCAACTGTTTCAAAGAAGATACAGTTGTACATATCAAGGTTAATTATTTCATTAATTCGACTTACCCCACTCAGAAATTGTAATCCCATTCTATTCTTTCTATTCTGATAGTATACATGTAATCTGTCTGCGTCATTGCACTAGTACGGTCACTTGATTATAGATTAGATCATTTTAGTTTGACTTCACATGTGTAAGTTTCTGATCTGAACATTTCACACTTGAAAAGCTGGCTTGGCTCAGTCGGTAGCGCGCTCGACTCTTAATAGTGAGGTCGTGAATTCGAGTCAAGCGGGCGGCAGGTTGGTTTCCTGTCCTTCGAATTAGACCGTAAAAACCGAGGTCCCGTGTCACAGTGGGTATCGGCACGTTAAAGAACCCTCACTGCCTAATGGTCGTAATTGCCGAGCATAGGCCAAAATTTGAAGCCCTTCACCGGCATTTGCTGACGTCTCCATGTGAGTGAAATATTCTTGAGTGTGACGTTAAACAACAATAAACAAACACACGTTAAAGGTATTATATACAGACATGGCGATTTGACTTACCGACAGGGGACGCCAACATTACTCCTGAATAGCACTTGACCTCACCACTGGATCTTCACGAAGTCAGTGTATATTAAAGGTACACCATACATTGGGCTTCCGTATGGTTTAAACTTTGGTAACATTTTTGCTCCCCTGGCTGCCATTAATTGGAGTACCTGATCGTCGGCGCGTTAACGTTTTATAAATTCTACTCTGAGGGTGTTTGAACCAGACATGACCTGATTGGTCTTTGGATGACCTGCCCCCTTGAAATTTTGCGTGAAATATCCAAACCCATCATCCATGATCTTCGGAAACATTGTTTCACTCTTTTTACATCAATTCCAATCAGTTTTCAAATGTGAAATATACTATTTTGAGAGAAATTATACTTATAATTTAAATCTTTTCAACACTTTATATTCCCTAGACTGTTGGAAATGTTAAAAATATGACAAAAGAAGCAAAGGAGCTAAACAATATCAAAGTTGCGACTTCTCTACACGGTATCCAGTTCGATCAAGCTCTTGAGAAATTTGCAAGATTCCAAGTGTATCCAGACATCCAAAACGTCGGTAAGAATTTAACAAAATGCCTCAATACTTTTTATTAAGTCTTAATTGATGCAGACTGTAGTTAACATTTAAATATTCCAAACACATCACACAAAGATGTTAAAACTGTTCGAGGATGCGTTGAACTGACACGCAAGAAGACGACTCGGACTGTCGATTCCAAAGACTACCCACCTCAGACCAGAAAAATGATCATCCGTTAACAAAATCGCATTTGTCATGAATAAATGCAAATTAATGTAGTCAAAAAAACAATAATAAAATGTGTTCCCGACAACATTCAATTTTTTACACCAACAGGGCTTATCTAAGAATTTGTTGACTTTATTTCATTTTTCATTAATATAGTTGATTATACCTAAATATGGTAACAGTAAAATGATTGGGTTAAATCAATCACGTGTTTATAAAATCAACTATGTTCAACATTTCATCGAGTAATGACAATAAATATATATTATTTTAACTCTTTGATCACGTGACGTTTGTTGATGTCTTTTTTCTTTTGCAACAAGCGGTAGGATCCGACCATCAGAAAGCACTTGCGCGATGTAACAGAAAGCTGGTAACTGACATGTCCATTACCAATGTTGTAGCCGAATTACAAAAGATTGGTGCTCTTAGTGACAAAGCAGTTGAGGACATAAATGTAACTATTTACCTTTTCACGTCTCCTTTAATTACAATGTTCCTTATTTTCTGCGATATTTGAAATATACTACATGAATATTCTCGAGGGTTGACTTTGAAATCAAAAGTATTTAAATGAAGTATGATTGTAGGAGATACATTTTAATTGTTTTGAGTTTACTGTATCACTGGGTAATTAAGATAATTACGAAAAATAATCAGTCACTCTCTTTATATATATATATATATATATATATATATATATATATATATATATATATATATATATATATATATATATATATATATATATAATGTATAGATATATAATGAGTCACTGTACAACATGTTCTTTACTGGCGATCCCCCAATAATTATCTATATACCCGTAATGAAGATTTCTTACGAAAACCAAAATCACTGCTTGCAGTGGTCTAGTCGTAGAGAGTTTGCCTCGCAAATGTCGCAGGTTCGATTCCCTGTAGCGGGTCATAACAAAGACTTTTAAAATGGTAGTGACTGTTACTTCGCCAAACGCTCGGCATACGAAGTGAAAGTCACGAGTCTATAGGATGAGACTGAAAACTGAGGTCACGTGTCGCGGTAGATATGAGATCCCTCACTGTATCTGCGTAAGTCCATAGTATAGTCAAAATTTGTAGCACTTCACCTAAAGCCGGTGACATTTCAATGTAAGTGAAAATTCCTGACAGGATGTAAAGAAAAAAGACAAACGCAAAGGTTCTGCTATAGAGAAAAAGTGATGCAAATCTTATTTTTTATATTTTAAGTCAAAGGACAGCGAAGGGGAAAGAGCCAGACGGCTGCTGAAAGAATTCAAAGATTGTGATAACAGCCAATTTGAAGATTTAATTAGCGCATTGGAAAAGGCTAATCAAGGCCATCTTGTCATGCTGCTTAGGAAAACGATGAATGACATCAAGGAGGAGGATACATCAAACGATTATCTCGGTAGTTCTATTTCTGTCTCATATTACGACACAAGAGTATATTAATAGTCGTCAGTTTCAGCTCTGTCTAAAATTTACACGGTATTGGTGAAAATAGTATGAAATAAAATTGTCAAAACAAAAAAAACATCAGTGAATATTTGAATTACAATAATAAAATAGGTCAAAACTCTGAAACAAAATACTGGTATCATACAAGGCCAAAACATGACCCAATTGTATTCCAAAATTCATCTAAGAGTAACCACCGTAAAAAATATAACTATCGTGGTTTATTTTAAGAGTTTCGAATTCAAAAATGCTATCCATTACTAAATATTACTTAAGTATAAAACAATCAACCTGCTGGTACCGGAATAACAGTTACTAGGTTTATGTTTTTGAGACTCAAATGATCCACCAGCAAAGGCAATGACCCAGTGGTTGTAAATAGTAGGCACATAATACTATACTTTTAGATTACATAAATGCATTGTCTTGGTCAAAATGATATAAGTGAAGAATTATGTTTGAATTACAATTATCTAGACAATGCAATATTTATATTGGAACATAAACACTGAGGAAAAATGAACAAGATGGACAAAATGCCTTTTCATGAATATCAATTTGATTCTTTTGAGATAATTTGGAGTGATTTAGATACTCCATTCAAATTCGAGCTCAACTGATGAAGTCTAATTGACAGAAACGATATCGTCTTGAGCATTATAACTTTGGTATTATGTTTATAATATTTATAACTACTAGGTCGTTGCCACTGCTGGTGGACCGTTTGAGTCCCCGAGGGTATACACAAACCTAGTATCTGGTATTTCGGTACCAGCTGTTCATCTTATACTAAAGTAATATTTGGCACTGTTAACACCATTTAAATTCGTAAAATTTTTTAAAGCTAAGATAGTCATTTTTTTTCAGTGGTTACTCTTAGACGGATTTCGGCTATACTTTTAGAGATATTATTTGGCCTTGTATGATACCACTTTATCTTTAGAAAATACACATCTACTTTTCAAATTCGAGCTCAACTGATAAAGTCTAATTGACAGAAACGATATCGTCTTGAGCATTATAACTTTGGTATTATGTTTATAATATCCATTACGGTTCGTATACTACATATACTGGCTCCTGTATTTTCCGGAAGAGTTCTAGACTTGTATGAAATAAACAGCTGTTTGAATCTGTTTTCTGTATACTTTCTTCTTATCATAGAAATTTCAAAATGTGTGGTTTATAGAAATGAATAGTTCCTGATGCAATTGTCTATTGAACCATCTTTTATTATTTGTTGTGTACATCGTTACATAGGGTGGGGATTCCTGGCTCAGTGTTTAAAGCAAATTCGTTTTTAACATCCCATAAAGTGTCTCATTTATTATCAGTGTGTTTTCATGCTACAAGGAGGCCTGGGAAGTCTGCCAGTTTTCTTGCGGGAGGCCAGTGAGTTTAACCCGGGTACAAAATGTGATCTCCCGCATCATTAAAACTGGTCGCCACAATATTAGTAAACCATATTGAATATAATATTGACCATTGTTTAAACAAACGAACAAACGATTAGATTTGAAATATGCCCCAGCATTAGATATGAAATATAAAAAAATCTCAGATACCAAAATATAAATCCTCAGGGTGTCCAAGGTACAAGTCCGGTGAATATTGGACAAACACGGACCTCTGAAAACCCAGAGGTGGAATCGGGTGCCATGGAGGAGTAAGCATCCCCTGTTGACCGGTCACATCCGCCGTAAGTCCATAGTCAAATTCAAATGAAATAAGTGATGAACAAATTCTCGTCACAATTGGTACAGACGACTTAACAACCACTGTCGAACAGGTTACTCCACGTCTCATTAATTGAAACAGTAATTGCAAAGAAGGCTGTTATATCGCCCGTAAAAATCTCCATAAAGTTGGAATATTCATTACAAATTATAAAACAACTCTTCACAGGTCCCGTTGTTGATGGCAAGCTTCAGATAGTTTCCTCGCAGGATTATGGTGACTGGCAAGTTATGTGCACGGAAAAGATTCAGAATATACCAGATGCAGTATTTGTGTCGCTGCCAAAAGGAGGGAAATCCTTTGAGTGAGTAATTGAAATAAATTTTATCCGACTGCTCTTATATATAAGACAGGTAAACATTCCAAACAGTCCAAGGCTGGGCACCAGTCTGGAAATAATACCAACTTGCTGACGTCAAACACCTGTCACTAAAGCAACAGTCGGTTGTTGAGCGGGACTTTCTTACGAAACACCTCATTATTCAGACCTTATATACAGTTAATATACCTTTTTATCCGCGTCATATTGTACTTATTATATTATGAAACATGGCAATGACACATTATTTCGTTAATCGCACATCGCACATTTAGCACCAGAAATTTCTGAAACTAGATTTCCCAGAAATGAATTACACTGTCTATACCCAGACCTAGAAGACGACGTTGACTTCTCAAAGTTTGGAATTGAAGCCACATATGTCGAACCACTTCCTTAACCCCAGGTTGCAACAATACCCTGCCAAAGCGACGCATTTAGCCCTCTTTGATATTCAACTTTAAGGGATGAAATATTCAATATCAAAATGAATCATTCTATATTCACTTTATTTTCGTTAGAAATAACCTTCATATTTATCTCATCTATCTTTTGTCAGAATCATTGGGTTGGTGGTACCGAAAAATATGGGTCAGGATGACATTTGCAGAGCCGCGGAGACAATATATAGCATTGTTAACCAGACTGTAGTAAGACTTCTTTGCAAACAAAATGCGAAAGAACCTCATGAAATGCTGATGCATTGTGTTGGATCGGACAGAATTGACGCAACATTTAAAAAAATGAAAAGTCTTGGATTTACTGAAGGTCCGTCTGAAAGTGCAGAATTTGGAGTATGTGATGGAGAAGATATATTTATAAGACCGGCTGGAAATTTGCAATTTGACATGGCAGATAAGCAAATTAAAATGAAAATATTCATCAATATGGACTCTGCAAAATCTGATGCATATATTTGCCCTGTTAATAAGAAAGTTCAAGTAACGGATAAAAAATACCACGGTCAGTTATGTTACAACATTGGTATAACACCAGAATCTCCACCACGGAGCGGATCATTTATAGTGTTTTTACCGAAGGTAATTTAGTATTAGAAAATATTGAAAAATATTAGAAACGTTGATGTAACAAAAAATGTAAATGGAATTCGTATTCTTTATTTTAAAAATAAGTAAAACAAACGTTTGAGGAAATAAAAGATGTTCGATCTTATATTTCAGGAAGAACAGTACCAGCGGTATGCACCACTAAGTCTAAATGTTTCACGTAAGTACAAACTAACACTTACCTAGCACATATTGTGCACCTATTTCAGTACACCTGTATTAGTTGTAAGTCACTAACCATCTAGTGATCAGATATTGATACTGTTATCACCAAGAACATTTAAATTTGGTTGTAGACTGTGAACCAGGTATTGTTCGAATTCCTAAAAAACCCACTCCTCAAACCCAGAAGCAAACTAAAATGATTGATATATTTAAATACCTAATTAACTATCCCAGCGTTTTCATCTTGTGATTCAAAAGCTTCTGAATGAATGAAACGTTTTGCCAATAAATAGGAACAGCTGGTTTACATCGGAATGCCAAGGTTTTCTGAAAAGTTTGGTCCCCAAATACTCATATATTGACTATCAGTAATTCCAGCTTTTTTATCAACATAATTTCATTTGTGTGTTGAATCAGTGATGTTTGGACGAAATAAGTGTCATGAAAACCAATGACTAGGTACGAGTGTGTGAATATATGGGTACATTTTATTTATTAAAGAAGTTGTCGATGATACCAAAAAGTATTTATTATAATAAGTATTAATTATTATTTTCATATAAAGAGTAGAAAATGTTTTTGATACTATAATATTTATAATATACTGATATAATATATTGATTTAATATATTGATGCGAACTATGTAAACATCAAAATATTCCATGTATGCTGTTATTAAAATTGATTGATAATGCATATCTCGTCAACCAAATTTTGACTCTCTTTTAAGCCAAACAAATTGTACTTTCCTTATATCTTCAAAGTGAAAGCAATGGCAAAATTTCTGGCATTGAAACTTTCTCAAAAAGATGGAGAAAAACTACGAGAATTTTACAAAGCAGTGGCTGGTACACCCGCATTGCTACGCAAGTTGCAAAATAGAGTGACAAAAGAAAGTCAGACTGGTCTACAAAGAGAACAGTGCGAACTATTTGTACTCAACTGGGCTAATCAGAGACCAAGAAGTGAAGAAAAGGTATCTACAAATATGGTGACAAGCTGATCCATATATTATAATTTTAAACGAGTTATTTTTTTATATTTCAGATCAATGAAATGTCCAATAGATATGAATATCTTAAAGATAAATGGGATGATCGAACTTAAAAAATAAATAAGAATTTTAAGGCGGTTTCATATGTAACTGGAGTAGTAAAATATTTATCTAATCATGATATGTGTACGTGCATGCATTAATCAGTTAAATTGTAAAGTTGTTTACATGTTACTTATTTTGTATATTAGGTTAAAACATTGATCGTTTGTTTACGTGGCATTGACATGGAAACCGTTGCAGAAGCCGAAAAGTTTCATCGCCATTACCAAAAAGGTATGAATATATCCACGCTCTCTCTCTCTCTCTCTCTCTCTCTCTCTCTCTCTCTCTCTCTCTCTCTCTCTCTCTCTCTCTCTGGTCCCGACATTTTTTCTTATGATACTGGAAATCGTGATCGTTTATCGTAATACTTATCCTATGTATAAATCAATACCATGTCACAATTTGTGGTAAATCGCCTATGGATGATGAGCTGTCAATGTTAGAGAAATTATTTGGCGTAACATAAGTAAGTATTTGTTTGTTTGTTTATTGTTTCGTTTAATGTTCAACGTCCCACTCAAGAATCTTTCACTCACCAAATAATCGAGTGCGCTACCGACTGAGCCAGGCCGGCTCGTAAGAATTGAACAAACAAACAAATTTAAAGTTTGTAGCATTCACCAATTTCCTCGTATTTGGCTTCTTTGGATTCCACTTCAGGCCAGTCCTACTTTCTTTAAAAGTCAGTGATCTAGATGAAAACATTTTTGTGTAGCATTATATCTGCTGTAGTTAGTTTGTTGATAAAATAAAATTAGATAAACATATATTGCATATTTCAGGAATTTTATCCAATACTAATCTTGAGAGGCTTGGAAATCTGATACAAGATTCATGGGAGGAACTAGCAGAAGCATTGTCAATCGACGAAGATAAAATAGAAGGTCTGAAGATTGATTTCCAAGATGAACAAAGAAGAGCCATTGCGATGCTCGACCAGTTTCGGCTGTCTAACATCGATAGAACACGGAGGCGATGTTGGTCATTTCATTCTAACGTCTGCACAACAAGCAAAGTGTGATGACGATGTTACCAAATTTATACGAGAGAACATTAAATAACATTTTACAGTTTTTTCTACATAGTATTTTTAAATTCTATTCATTTTTATTTCATAATTTTATTTTCTGCTGACAGGTAAATTGCAATGATTGTATTCTTTTATCGTTGTGTCCACAGTTTATACATCGCGAGGGAGTAGGTTTGTGAGTTGTTTGTATAAACTATATACAGTGTAATCACGCCTACAGACACCACGCTTTGGAGATCACCTAACAACAGCGACTGTAAATATCAAGTCTCTTGAAAAATCTTTAATAAATATTCAAAACCTCCCTTAAAAGACCACCTCCTTATCAAACCACTTTGAGTGAGCCAATTAAATGGTTTCATTGTAATGCCATGGAAGTACGTGACAAGTATTTGTTTTTGACGTCTGTACCAATTGTGACGAAGATTCGTTCCTCGCGTATTCCATTTTTATTCGACTGTGGACTCACGGCGGGTGTGACTGGTCGACAGGGGGTGCTGAATCCTCCATGCCACCTAATCCCACCACTTGATTTCCAGAGGTCCGTATCTGTCAATTTTTACCAGATTTGTACCTATATCATGGACATCCTGAAGATTTATACTTTGGTATCTGAATTTTTTATATATTTTTCAGTTATGTGGATGTATTTTACAAACGTGTTTTTGATTGGATAAGCCAGTTTTTTACGCCTTGAAACATATCTACATAACCTATGCAAAATCTGTGAATATCATGTCTAAAAAGGAATATGGTAAATTCCTTTTTACACAGTTGGAAGTTCTCTGATCATTATTTAGGACAAATTTGTAACGTCGGGGAAAGAACAAACAAAGCCTGGTTACCGTATATTTAAGACAGTAATAACAGACTATAAGTCTCTCCCACTTGTCCCAGCTCATTAGAAGGTGATATGGACAGACACCACCAAATATTTTCCCATAGGCCTCAATGCTAATTTACAAAACTTCAGGTCACTGTCACTCCCATGTTTATTATCTGGGTCAAATCAGCACCCTGTGCTGAAAGATCAATATTTTTGATAACAAAATATGCAATCAAAAGTATAGGTTGCCGTTGCATTTCTACTTCAAATTTTCACTTGTTTACAACTCGTAGTATTCCGCACCAAGGAAAATATCTTTCATGTATGACCCCTCCCTTTCAATTTTCAAACGTCAACCCTATAATTTCCAAAGTACTACCAATATTCATGTATCTTTTTTATCAAAATTTCACTTATTAATGGCAAAACTAATTTTTTTCATTTAATGACCAATCAGATCTCTGGGCTCATTATACCCTCCGCACAACTTTGGGTGTCCAAAATGTCTGCGCCCATGTTGTAAACAAAGCAGGTGTTTTTCCTATAGATTTATCCAAACATTGCCAAAAATGGTCATTTTGCATTTTTTGGAAATCTCATTAACTGAAGCCCCCTTAATAATGAGGGATGGGAACCCAACCTTTCAATCTATAATGTGTCACACCATTACTCAATCCCATTCATTGATATTAACAAATAAATACATTATTTATATGAAGAAGTTGTCTGTTTTTCTTTCATGATTTCCACAGAATTGTTGTAACACTACACTTCATTATTTCTGATTTCATACCATTATTTACCAATATTGACTATGATATCTGGTACCCCTTTAATAATGGGAAAAGTGACAAAATATTTTTCTTCACAAAAACTTATGATCATTTCTGCATTGAACCAATTAGTCGCCAGAAGTAAAGTGAATTTCTGAAGCTCACTTAAAAGTAAACCATGTCATTTTTTATATCATCAAATTGCTTTTTATTGACAAGGAATGAATGCACCCTTAATAAAAGTGTAAAATTTCTGGGAGGGGGATACCCTTACATACAACACATTTCAATAGAATTATTGTGTTCATTTATATAAAATATGTTATGTAATCATTTTCAGACATGTCCATGTTTTGTTTCATCCCTTAATTTACAGTCTCATGATGTACTAATTAAATACGCAGATAACTGAGTCCGACTTTAAAATGGCTGACACTTAATGATGCAAAATGCTAGTCAAATTGCTTTTAAAAGGATAGACATATTTATAGTTCTGTTTCAGGAAAAACTAAGTCAAATTTTAAATTATACTAAGTTTTGAAACCATTAAAATTTTTTTGTGTTAATTGTCTGGTTCGTGTTTTGGAAGGGGGGAGGGGTGAAAAAAGTGATTCAAAAAATGCAATGACTGAATATTTAGAAAACTTATGAAAACATGCAACTTGAATGAATATTAGATGAGTTTAATATAGAGAAAAATATAATTGATACTTTATAATTATCTTTACAGGTACTTGAGTATGATAATTAGATAAAAATCTCTTATTTGACAACCAAATTGAAATATTCCTTCTACAGGTTAAAATGTTGATAGATTATGAAAAAAATGTTACAACGCTATTTCTACAGAATTTTTTTTATTTACAAATTATCTACATGTATTACTCCACAATATGACCTAACCACAATGTGGAAATTCTGTGTACAGATCAGCATTGGGGGGGGGGGGGGGGGGGGGGTATTTAAATTATTTTTTATACTGTTTTCAATATGGCATGAACAAATATTTTACTGATGAGAGTTAAATGCTGAAATGCATTCATACAATTTTCTTAAAAATGGATGGTTCTTACCCTTTGATACAGATTCAGCTAAAGGTACAAAATCGAGTAAAATTGACATGGTCCAATATGTAGTCCTACAAAAGAAGAAAATCAACCAGTCATTACCTTAAAAAGGTCTGATTTTAATTCAATGAGTTAAAATTATAGAAACCAAAATTTTTGTGTACTATGCATAACCGCATTATGATTTTTTATAAAAGCATGTGCATGTTTGTAGGAGAGGGTTTATACATGAATTTTAGTACAGATGGAATTTTGAGAATAAACATAAAATATTGTTCTAGGTGTAATATTTACAGGAAAATTAAGAGGTCTCAATATGCAACAAATGCATAATAATGTGTGTAGAGGCAGCACACCTATTAAATTTGCACCTTGTTGGACCCCCAAACAGGTGCTCCATTTCATAGAGATTTGTTTAAAAGTATGAGTAAAAGTGAATTAATTCAACCCTTAGGTGATAAAAATGAGAGAAATGACTTATTTTAAGGCTTCATCCAGCCTAATGTGTCAATGTGCATTTCTCTATAGGATCAGACACCACCAAATATTTTCCGATAGGCCTCAATGCTAATTTACAAAACTTCAGGTCACTGTCAATGTTTATTAAATTCTGGGTCAAATCAAGCACCCTGTGGTGAGATCAATATTTTTGATAACAAAATATGCAATCAAAAGTATAGGTTGCGTTGCATTTCTACTTCAAATTTTCATGTTTACAACTCGTAGTATTCCGCACCAAAGGAAAGAATATCTATTTCATATGACCCCTCCCTTTCAATTTTCAACCGTCAAACATTCCAAAGTACTACCAATATTCATGTATCTTTTTTATACCTTAATTTCACTTATTAATGGCAAGGCTAATTTTTTCATTTTAATGACCAATCAGATTTGGCTCATTTTACCCTCCGCACAACTTTGGGTGTCCAAAATGTCTGCACATGTTGTAAACAAGCAAAGTGTTTTTCCATATATCGTTTTGACTCTGAATTGCATGGAAATTGACCAAATTATTGACAGAGAAAGAGTATTGAACACACGGAAAAGGGTCCATCTCTTATATTGACATGTTATTTACAAGATGTTGCCTTATTTTCAACTAATGAATTGAATTAGTTTTGTATATGTACAATTATTGTTAATAAACGTTAGTTATAGATAATTGACAATATTTTATATTTACTACACAGGTTTATATATAATCAATGCAATAATGATCAAAATACCAATATTGACCTCGGCTTTCACATCGGTCAACATTGTTTTCACAGATTATTATACATTTATGGACCTGCGTAGGGTGATATGTAGGTCCTGCATATTTCGGGGTTTTTTTGTTTTTTGTTGTTTAACGTCCAACTCAAGAATATTTCACTCATATGGAGGACGACATAAATGCCGGTGAAGGGTTAAAATTTTGACCTATGCTCGGCACTTACGGCCATTGAGCAGCGAGGTTCTTTAACGTGCCGACACCTACTGTGACACGGGACTCTACTGTCTCATCCGAAGGACAGTATTCCCTTCGGGCGTACATTAATTGTTTATTATACCGAAAAAAAAGAATGAGGTCAAACACTTGACCGAACTTTTGGTGGTTTTCTAAGTGTTTGTAGAATCCTTATTGTTCAATAGTTTTTCATCGTTAACAACATGGAAACGCTTCCTACCGTCGTCTTCGTCCATTTTGTTTGTTTACATGGAGGCGAGAAGAAAGACAACTTTTGCGAGAATCAAAGAGAAGCTCGCCATGTGCTTCAGAGACGACACGATGTTTTGTAACATCGTCATGTGATGTATTTTAACGAATCAGCTTCAGAGTAATACAGATACAGTATAATAATACACCTTATGCATCCACTCAAAAGTTCATAGCTGTATAATATTTAATAAACTGACCATCAAAAACATATAACTTTTGTTACGCTTGTGAGAAGTGTGTCTGTAGTCTCCCATCCATATCCAAAAGATTAAAGATATTCCTTATGTTATTTACCTAATTGCAGACACTGCATTAGTGACAGAGGTGAATGAATTGTCGTGGAATACTTTCAATTCATTTTCCTTGGTCAATAAATCATACATTTTGATTCTGTGAATTTGGGAAAATTTAGACATTTTACTTGATATAGACACAGACGGGAAATTGGCAACTAAGCTATACCACAAACGCGACGATTTCGGCTTTCCGATAGTAAATTTTCCACATTTAAGTACTAATATCCCTCAGTCACCCGCATATGGAGTTTATATTTCACAAATGATCCGATATGCCAGGGGGTGTACAACATATGAAGATTTCATATACAGAGGTAAACTACTCACTGACCAAATATTGACACAGGTATATCGAAAACCGCGTTTAATGTCAACGTTCCGCAAATGTTATGGTCGGTAAAATAGTCTTCTTTGCGGTTACTCTGTTTCACTAAGTGAAATGTTGAGTTGCCTTTTCGTTGGCGGTTGTTGAGACAGTCTGTACCTATTGTGACGAGGATACACTCCTCACGTATTTCACTGGACTTGACTGTGGACTCACGGTGGGTGTGACCGGTCGACAGGAGATGCCTACTCCTCCATGGCACATGATCCCACCTCTTGGTTTCCAGAGGTCCATGTTTGTCCATTTTTACCGGATATGTATCTATGTCCTGGACATTCTGTTGATTTATACTTTGGTATCTGAGATTTTTATATACTAAGATTTCTTGTTTTTTTATCTTTTGTATGCATGTCTGATTAACACTGTTCCCGAAATACAGTATTGAACAGTACATCTGAGACTTTCTCGACGACACAGTATTCTTGGTAATTAGTTTTTCAATAAATCTGCAAATTGCATTGTGAAACTTCTATAACAGCAAAGATGCTGTCAGATATATTACATAGGAAATAACAGACGTAATCATTACAAAAAGGACAGAAACCACCAAATATCCCATAGGCCTCAATGCTAATTTACAAATCTTCAGGTCACTGTTCACTTCCATGTTGGGTCAAATAAGTAAGTTCAATATTTTTGATAACAAAATTTGCAATCAAATTAGTATAGGTTGCCGTTGCATTTTTACTTCAAATTTTCACTTGTTTACAAATCGTAGTCCGCACCAAAGGAAAATATCTAGATGACCACTCCCTTTCAATTTTCAACCATCAACCCTATAATTTCCAAAGTACTACCTATTCATGTATCTTTTTTATCGCCTTTATTTCACTTATTAATGGCAAAGACTAAATTTTTTCATTTAATGACCAATCAGATCTCTGGGCTCATTTTACCCTCCGCACAACTTTGGGTGTCCAAAATGTCTGCGCCCATGTTGTAAACAAAGCAGGTGTTTTTCCATATATCGTTTTGACTCTGAAATTGCATTGGAAATTGACAAATTATTGACAGAGAAAGATGTATTGAACACACGGAAAGCCACGGAGGGTCCATCTCTTATATTGACATGTTATTTGCAAGATGTTGCCTTATTTTCAACTAATGAATTGAATTGAAGTTTATGTACATGTACAATTATTGTTAATAAACGTTAGTTATAGATAATTTGACAATCATTTTATATTTACTACACAGGTTTATATAATAATCAATTAATCAATAATTGATCAAAATACCAATATTGACCTCGGCTATCACATCGGTCAACATTGGTTTTCAGGTGATTATTATACATTTATGGACCTGTTGGTAGGGTGATATGAAGGTCCTCAACAGTCATATTCCCCTCGGGGTTTTTTTGTTTATTGTTGTTTAACGTCCAACTCAAGAATATTTCACTCATATGGAGACGACACCAAATGCCGGTGAAGGGCTTAAAATTTTGACCTATGCTCGGCACTTACGGCCATTGAGCAGTGAGGTTCTTTAACGTGCCGACACCTACTGTGACACGGGACCTCGGTTTTTACTGTCTCATCCGAAGGACAGTATTCCCTTCGGGCGTACATTAATTGTTTATTATACCGAAAAAAAAGAATGAGTCAAACACTTGACCGAACTTTTGGTGGTTTTCTAAGTGTTTGTAGAATCCTTATTGTTCAATAGTTTTTCATCGTTAACAACATGGAAACGCTTCCTACCGTCGTCTTCGTCCATTTTGTTTGTTTACATGGAGGCGAGAAGAAAGACAACTCTTGCGAGAATCAGAGAGAAGCTCGCCATGTGCTTCAGAGACGACACGATGTTTTGTAACATCGTCATGTGATGTATTTTAACGAATCAGCTTCAGAGTAATACAGATACAGTATAATAATACACCTTATGCATCCACTCAAAAGTTCATAGCTGTATAATATTTAATAAACTGACCATCAAATACATATAACTTTTGTTACGCTTGTAGAATTCAGTGTGTCTGTAGTCTCCCATCCATATCCAAAAGATTAAAGATATTCCTTATGTTATTTACCTAATTGCAGACACTGTGCATTAGTGACAGAGGTGAATGAATTGTCGTGGAATACTTTCAATTCATTTTCCTTGGTCAATAAATGTATAATTTTGATCTGTGAATTTGGGGAAAATTTAGACATTTTACTTGATATGACACAGACAATTGGCAACTAAGCTATACCACAAACGCGACGATTTCGGCTTTTAGTAAAATTTTCCACATTTAAGTACTAATATCCCTCAGTCACCGCATATGGGTTTAATTTCACAGTCCGTATGCCAGGGCGTGTACAACATATGAAGATTTCATATACATCTAAATACTCACTGACCAAATATTGACACAGGTATATCGAAAACCGCCCTTAATGTCAACGTTCCGCAAATGTTTTGGTCTAATAGTCTTCTTTTGCGGGTTACTCTGTTTCACTAAGTGAAATGTTGAGTTGCCTTTTCGTTGGCGGTTGTTGAGACGTTGTACCATTGTGACGAGGATACTCCTCACGTATTTCACTGGACTTTGTGGACTCACGGTGGGTGTGACCGGTCGACATAAGATGCCTACTCCTCCATGGCACATGATCCCACCTCTTGGTTTCCAGAGGTCCATGTTTGTCCATTTTTACCGGATTTGTATCTATGTCCTGGACATTCTGTTGATTTATACTTTGGTATCTGAGATTTTTATATACTAAGATTTCTTGTTTTTTTATCTTTTGTATGCATGTCTGATTAACACTGTTCCCGAAATACAGTATTGAACAGTACATCTGAGACTTCTCATCGACCGACACAGTATTCTGGTAATTAGTTTTTCAATAAATCTGCAAATTGCTATTTGTGAAACTTCTGAGTGTGTTAACAGCAAAGATGCTGTGTCAGATATATTACAATAGGAAATAACAGACGTAATCATTACATTGATAAAGGACAGAAACCACCAAATATTTTCCCATAGGCCTCAATGCTAATTTACAAATCTTCAGGTCACTGTCACTTCCATGTTTATTATATCTGGGTCAAATAAGTAACCTGTGGTGAAAGATCAATATTTTTGATAACAAAATTTGCAAATCAAAAGTATAGGTTGCCGTTGCATTTTTACTTCAAATTTTCACTTTGTTTACAACTCGTAGTATCCGCCAAGGAAAATATCTAATTCTCATATGACCACTCCCTTTCAATTTTCAACCATCAACCCTATAATTTCCAAAGTACTACCAATATTCATGTATCTTTTTTTCGCCTTTATTTACTTATTAGAGGCAAAACTAAGTTTTTATTTTAATGACCAATCAGATCTCTGGGCTCATTTTACCCTCCGCACAAGGTCCAAATATCTGAAAACCATGTTTAAAACAAAGCAGGTGTTTTTCCATATACGTTTTCTCTGAAATTGCATTGGAAATTGACAAATTATGGACAGAGAAAGATGTATTGAACACACGGAAAGCCACGGAGGGTCTTCTTATATTGACAATGTTATTTGCAAGATGTTGCCTTATTTTCAACTAATGGATTGAATTGTTTATGTACATGTACAATTATTGTAATAAACGTTAGTTAGTAGATAATTTGCCTTTTACACAGGTTATTGATCAAAATACCGGACCTCGGCTATCACATCGAGTCAACATTGGTTTTCAGGTGATTATTATACCTGTTGGTAGGGTGATATGAAGGTCCTCAACAGTCATATTCCCCTCGGGGTTTTTTTTTGTTTATTGTTGTTTAACGTCAACTCAAGAATATTTCACTCATATGGAGACGACACCAAATGCCGGTGGGCTTAAAATTTTGACCTATGCTCGGTACGGCCATTGTGACAGCGAGGTTCTTTAACGCGCCGACATTTACTGTGGGGACCTCGGTTTTTACTGTCTCATCGTAAGGACAGTATTCCCTTGGCGTACATTAGTTGTTTATATACCGAAAAAAAAGAATGAGTCAAACACTGACCGAACTTTTGGTGGGTTTTCTAAGTGTTTTGTAGAATTCCTTATTGTTCAATAGGTCATCGTTTAACAACATGGAAACGCTTTACCGTCATCTTCGTCCATTTTGTTTTTTACATGGAGGCGAGAAGAAAGACAACTTTTTGCGAGAATCAAAGAGAAGCTCGCCATGTGCTTCAGAGACGACACGATGTTTTGTAACATCGTCATGTGATGTATTTTTATCAGCTTCAGAGTAATACAGATACAGTATAATAATACACCTGCATCCACTCAAAAGTTCATAGCTGTATTATTTATAAACTGACCATCAAATATTTAACTTTTGTTACGCTTTTAGAATTCAGTGTGTCTGTAGTCTCCCATCCATATCCAAAAGATTAAAGATATCCCTTATGTTATTTACCTAATTGCAGACACTGTGCATTAGTGACAGAGGTGAATGAATTGTCGTGGAATACTTTCAATTCATTTTCCTTGGTCAATAAATCATACATTTTGATTCTGTGAATTTTGGGAAAATTTAGACATTTTACTTGATATAGACACAGACGGGAAATTGGCAACTAAGCTATACCACAAACGCGACGATTTCGGCTTTCCGATAGTAAATTTTCCACATTTAAGTACTAAATCCCTGCACCCGCATATGGAGTTTATATTTCACAAATGATCCGATCTGCCAGGGCGTGTACAACATATGAAGATTTCATATACAGAGGTAAACTACTCACTCTGACACAGTGGTATATCGAAAACCGCGGTTTAATGTCAACGTTACAAATGTTATGGTCGGTAAAATAGTCTTCTTTGCGGTACTCTGTTTCACTAATGAAATGTTGAGTTTGCCTTTTCGTTGGCGGTTGTTGAGACGTCTGTACCAATTGTGACGAGGATACACTCCTCACGTATTTCACTGGACTTGACTGTGGACTCAGACGGTCGACAGGAGATGCCTAAACTCCATGGCACATGATCCCACCTTTCCAGAGGTCCATGTTTGTCCATTTTTACCGGATTTGTATCTATGTCCTGGACATTCTGTTGATTTATACTTTGGTATCTGAGATTTTTATATACTAAGATTTCTTGTTTTTTTATCTTTTGTATGCATGTCTGATTAACACTGTTCCCGAAATACAGTATTGAACAGTACATCTGAGACTTCTTATCGACCGACACAGTATTCTGGTAATTAGTTTTTCAATAAATCTGCAAATTGCTATTTGTGAAACTTCTGAGTGTGTTAACAGCAAAGATGCTGTGTCAGATATATTACAATAGGAAATAACAGGCGTAATCATTACATTGATAAAGGACAGAATTTTTCCCATAGGCCTCATAATTTACAAATCTTCAGGTCACTGTCACTTCAATGTTTATTAATCTGGGTCAAATTAGTAACCTGTGGTGAAAGATCAATATTTTTGATAACAAAAATTTGCAATCAAAAGTATAGGTTGCCGTTGCATTTTTACTTCAAATTTTACTTGTTTACAACTCGTAGTATTCCGCACCAAAGGAAAATATCTATATTCTCATATGACCACTCCCTTTCAATTTTCAACCAGTCAACCCTATAAAAAGTATACCAATATATGTATCTTTTTTATCGCCTTTATTTCACTTATTAATGGCAAAATTAATTTTTTCATTTAATGACCAATCAGATCTCTGGGCTCATTTTACCCTCCGCACAACTTTGGGTGTCCAAAATGTCTGCGCCCATGTTGTAAACAAAGCTGGTGTTTTTCCTAAAGGATGGACTGTAGAACTTGTAAAACTGAATTTTCTAGAGATTTGTGGTGATTCACAGTGCCGCTTCTACCTTTATTCACAAACTTGATATCGATCAAACGTCGTTTGCAAAACTTGCATACCTATGACGTATTAGCTTAAAGTAAAAACAAAAAGTTTATATAAAGTATATATGGACAATTTTATTTTCCATAAAAAGTAAGGACTTTCATATAATGTACAGTGTATAAAATATGATAATTTTTGTACATTAAAATCAGATTCGCCACTGCAAACTGTGCGCTATATAAACAACATACATAAAGTGAAAATTATTTATTTATTTTGATCTAGTATACGTTTCGTTACTTTGTCATACCTAAAGCTTATCTAGAGTGGTTTCAAATAAAATTGTCATAGTGTTAATTACAGTGATCAAAAGCGGCTTGAAAACGACCAATATACGAAGTTATATTTTACATGTCATAGGCGTCGAACCGGGGGCGGGGGGGCTTTTTTGCAAAGATAGACATATGTGTTGAAAATTGGGGCTTAGCCTCCAGACGTTTCTGGCGTGTGTGTGTTTTTTAAGTTGGTTTAGCCCCCCCCCCCAATTTGCTTCCGACGCCTATGCATGTATTATCATTTGGATACAACCGTGTGGTACACAGTCTGTCGTTTTGGTCTGTCGTGGCATCTACTTTAATCAAATTATATTTAACAAAACGTAGAAGTGGTTTCTTTTCTCATCAACGTTAACATTTTATCGTTACAACCTGCATATTCAGCAGACTTAAGGAGAAATAACCAACGGCATTTCCGTGTTCCACTGAGGTGTTAGACAGTCAGAACTGATCAGGCATTGCAACGGCTCTTCTATGCTGATCTTAAAAATCTACTTTGTCTGATTCAATGTAGTCACTCTCCCAAAATTTCCCATCTGTCACCTATAAGAGTCACTATCGTCTCCAGGTAATTATTTGATAAAATACCTGAAATAAATAGACAAATAGATTATGAGACATTCTGTCAATAAATGTCATTTTGTACGTAGAAAATGTATTTGATATTTGTGGAATATGGTCGATGTATATAAATAATTGAAAGAAGATGCCAGTTAGAATTAATACCACCCTAGACAATTATTCTTCATATGAAGATGAAAGACATACAACTCGTCCTATTCTATTCTGTTTGCCTACTCCGACATTCTCAAAGATACTGAAAAACTTATGTTTTGAACCATGATATTCATCCACGTGTCAGTTACTGTGTAAGAGAGAGAGAGAGGAGAGAGAGAGAGAGAGGGGGGGAGAGAGAGAGAGAGAGAGAGAGATTTTAAAAGTAGTGAAAAATCTACGGTACCATTTGAGTAATGTCAATGGAACTTTTCAGCTTCAACAACAATTTCCGTGTCAAGTCAATGTAAACAACCAATCAAAATGTCGACTTACGGAAAATAGATCATTAACAAAAATATCAGTTACTTTTCTCTTCAACATTGATTTTATGAGTATTACAGGTGTATATCAATACAAATAAAAGTTCTAAAACCTATCGTAAAATACTTATTAAACAAACAAGCGATAATCATGTATGTATCAAAGACCATTTATATCTAACATTTGTATATATTTATATTTATTACATTTTTATAGTGTTATGTAAGGATTTGTCAATTTTTATTAAATTTGTAATAGTGAAAAGTAATACTCAATACAAAATCAATGCAACCTGCTGTATTTTTCATTTAGCCAATCAAAATACTTATCAAATTATGAGACTACTTTTTCTTGTTTTTTCTGTTTTGGGAATATCTGAATAACTAGATGTTGCCCCTTTTGCAGTACTTATGGGTAGTAGCCTATTGTCATTTGCAAACATTATATGACTTTCCATGGATAAGTTTCTACAATGTTTGGATACAATTGAACCATTGATTGTTCATAAGTAAACCAGTGGCTGCAGAAAGGCTGAATTGTTCACCGTTTGTAAAAACTTCAACTTAGAAAGGAGATGACAGGAAATTTCTTTCTTAACATTTTGGTACAATACTTTTCAAGATAATGACCAAAAACATAAAAAATACACTCAAAAGGGGATATAACTCTATCAGCGTTGGTCGTTGAATTTTTATATTTTTTTGCATATCGAACATTTCACTTTCTCTCTATCTCTTATACTTTACAAGATAATAGTCAAAATCATAAAAAATCACATAAAAGGGGAAGTAACTTCCATAAGCATCAACCAGACAATTTCGGCCCTGTTGACATTTTTGTAGATCTTTTGTAGATCCATTTTTGGTAAATTGGCCCAATGGTTCTTGAGAAATTTCTAAACTTTGAAAAAAACAACTTATATTTTACTTATTTACTTAGGTGCCTGTAACCTTGACCTTTGATCCATGACCTTTAACAAAAATTTAAATGATCCTTAGATAATTCTAACAACTTTCTGATATATCTTTGTATACAAAAAGTCAACCAGTTCTTGAGAAGTTCTTTAAGAAGTCAAAATTCAAATTCAGTGAAATCGTTTCAGAGAGGTTTTGAGCTACGTTGTGAAAATCTGCTTAACATACATCGAAAGTCAATTCTGTCTCTCCCTTGTATTTCACGGTAATAACAGATGATTGGATCATTTCTTCCTTACAACTCATGGCTCCATACAAGTCACCATTACCATTGGACCATGTACAACAGAGGTTGTCCTCCGTTAAACCACCATGACCTTCAATAGCTGAAACTACACAGACCCTTGTGGAATTCTTTCCCATATTTGCTTCTTTCAGAAATAAATGGCAACGATTTTCTCATGCTAATTCTATTTTGCAAAATAGTTATTCCTAATTTTTTTCTGATTTAAATTTGTGACACAAACCTTCTTGCAAAAACTAACGTGTACATATATAAAATCTCAGATACCAAGTCTTCAGAATGTTCAGGAAACATATACAAATTTTGTGATATTGGAAACCCAGAGGTGGGATCAGGTGTCTCGGGGGAATGAGCATCCCCTGTTGACCGGTCATACCCGCCGTGCGTTTTACATTTAAAAACCGAGTTTTGCATGTACAAAAATGGATGGAGTATAAGATGATAAATCGACATGAATTAGTTTAGAATTTTAACTTTTTTGCATGCACGTTTCAAGGAAATCAGTACAAAGATGTCTGATGTAATTTACAAATCAGTTGACTTGTTTCATCAATAATAAAACAGCAACCTGATATCGTAATACATTTTCATCAGTAAAAAAGAGCATGTATTAAATACGGATAAAGTTTCGTAATTTTTTTTATTATCATAAATATATCTAATCTATAATCTATATCTAATATTAATATATCTAAAATGTAATCCAAGTAATGTCATTCTGCTTAATAACCCTGCTATTACAGATTATCAAAAGTTGTCTTTCTTTTAACATATTTGTTAGAGTAGTCTCCCTTTACTTTCTGGCACCTTACATTATGTATTATTTCACCGTATGACATTCATATATATAATAAAATGTATTCATGCTTAAGACCTTAAGGACTAGGTCGTATTTTACTTCGCCAATAAAAATCTATAAAATGTTTATGTTTCTAAGAATTGTTTCGAATGGTCAGAATGTTCATCTTAAATATGCATGAGTCATTATACATGTATTCATATGTGATTCTCCCTGCCTACAACAGTTTCACAAGTAATTCCAATAGGTAATCCTTCTGTTTAAGCATTGATCTGAATGCAGGTTAGATATAATTTTGACGTCCATATCATAATGTTTACAGAAATTACAATTAGTCCAGGGGTTTGAAAAATAATTTCCTCAAATCAATTATACAGACCTTCTATAACATTACAATTTTAATCTTTTTACTGTTGTTGTTGTATTGTTGTTTAACGTCCCACTCAAGAATATTTCACTCATATGGAGACGTCACCAAATGCTGGTGAAGGGCTTCAAATTTTGGGCTATGCTCGGCACGTACGGCCATTGAGCAGTGAGGGTCCGACACCTACTGTTACACGGGACGTCGGTTTTTACTGTCTCATCCGAAGAATATTTTTTTAAGGATAATGATACCTGTCAGGAATTAAGTGACAGTAAAGTCAAGTGGATCTAAACAATTATCTTGCTGTCTCTTGTAACAATTTTTATCATTCACAAGAGCCGGCATGCCGGGTCAGTCGGTAGCGCGCTCGGTTTTGATCATCAGGTCGTGAGTTCGAGTCCAGTCGGCGGCAGGTTGTTTCCTGTCCTTCGGATGATACAGAAAAAACTGAGGTCCCGTGTCACAGTAGTGGGGCATTAAACAACAATAAAACCAACCAACCAAATCATTCACAATTTTCAAGATGAATATTGTTCGTGATAGGGTTTACCTTTAATGTAATTAATCCTAGAATTGTTTATTCTCGATGAAATTCATTTTATTTATAAAAAAGAAAAATACTCTCACATAAAGAGACGGCTGGTTCTCTGGTCGTCGCCGTTTACGTTCATCTTCCTGTCTAATTTCCTCTTCTCTTCTTTTCTTTTTTCTCTCTTCTCTCTCTTTTTGCGTTTCCTTTATGTGTGCATTCTTTTTCTTTCTTCATCTTTTTTCTTTCTTCTGGGACCAGGTGTCCGGAAGGAATCAGCGTTCCCTGGTTAGCATGGCACACCAAGTATTCCAAAGAAACCTGTCGAGGTCGGTGAAAAGGTCAAGGTTGCTGAAGTTGTCATCAGTTAGTTTTAGATTTGACTGGCTAATAGGAGTCAATGTATATGGTCGTGCACCAGAATACTATCTATTACTCTTGTGAGGGGAACTCCGTATTGTTTAACAAAATCAGCAAATGAAACTTGTGTGGACGATATCTAGCATTGCTTTAGGTAAGAATTGGAATAAAAGAAGCATTGGTTTTCTAGGTCATTGAATGACTTATACGTCCGTCACTGAATACAAACCAATATTATTAACAATACCAAGCTATAATATTAAAAGTTCGTTTTAGAAAAGTGTTCAAAACAAATGCCCAAGACGACACCCCCCACCCTTCAACAAGATCCTTCCAGTACAGCCTGAATTTAATATAAATCTATATATACGAAAGAAAAGGTGGGACCACAGAAGGCCAAATAATAAATCTAAATGTATTGTCAAAATCCGTCTAAGAAATACCCAATGAATAAATGAATACCTTAGCCTTTGAAAAGATTAAAATTCAAATGGTGCAATCTGAACGTGATATTACTTAAGTATAAAATAATCGGCTGCTACCGAAAAACCAGGTATTGGTACACAAGCATTAAAACTTGTTAAACACAAGCTGTCAACAGCATCGCGAAATTTACAACGCGTTAATGAAACATGTAAACAGTAATTCATAATTTCTCTTACAAAGCCAAAGTACTGTTGATAGAGTGGTTTTAAGGATTTGATGTTTATCTTCTTGCAGATCAACTATAACCTTTCAACAACAACAGGTACGAACAAGATACCAAAGACTAGAAGGACTTATTTCAATTTCTTGGCCTTTTCTTGCTAAAACTCATCTTATACTCTAAACAATGTCGGTGGCATGTCTCCGACATATTTTGTTTTTGTCGGGGAGGTGTCGCCGACCTTGTCAACAAATAGGAAAATCAGGTCACATACCCAGATTTGTCTTGGTATTGTCTTGTATTGCATTTACATCGACATGTTCCCGAAAAGCGTAGGACCCTCAAGATACAAGTAGGAAATTCAGGGCATGTCTTTGCTCTTAACTCCAACGTCAATACGATTGGCAAAACAAATCGGCGACCTAATAGAGATTTACTTCTGAGGACCTACAAACGTAAAGGTTTGTCTCTCAATTAATTAACAGTACGAAAATATCGATTAACACACCATTGTTGAACTCTGCTAGGTGACTATGCGAAATTTTAGACTTCAAGGTTTTATAAGTATGCTTCTTCATTAGGTGCCTCCAGTCAATATCACGATATCCTCGGTTATAAGCAAGTAAAGGACTCGATTGACCGTCAGAAATATGTCTCGGTCACTTTCGACGATAACAATATAAAACGTTTATGTGAGTTTGAATAAACTTATTTACCTAGGTTTCGAAAAAGTACATGTAATCCATTTCTTTATTTACTTTTTTTTTATTTTTCGGTCTTAATATATTTAAGGATTGTTTTTCATTTTTTGAAAAGCATGGAGTATATATACAATGGATCAAGGAAAAATATTATGTTCAGCACGAAGTGCTGTTTCGTTGGCAGCGTGTTTCAATTATACCTCTGCCGACTTGAGAGCCGCAAAGTGACTTGTTGTTTTTTAACTTTGTGACTGCCATCCCGCTCCCGCTGAAGTGTCTTAGCTTCATCTTGACAGTGTACTGTATGCGTATTTAAATTAGCGTACTCAAATTTTAGCGCTCTTAGGGGGCATAAACTTATTAGCGCAATCTTGGATTCGCGAAATTAATTATTTGTTTTGTCGTGTATAAAGAATGCCAGACGGAGTAATTTTAGCGCTGCCCTTGAATTAGCGCAATGACTTGATCTCGAAAGGCGGTAATATTAGAATACCGATAAAATAAGTATACGTACAGTATGCCCTAGCTCTGTCTGGCATGTCACAGGTGCTGGGAAAGACCTGAGATATTGACAACAGCACTACAGCATTTCCGATAGTTTTGAAACAGCGGTTGGAGAACGGTAGGACAACGATACGAGTTACAGTAAGTCGTAATTGCCGGGAATTGGTTTAACATGTTTACAAATGTTGCCAATACACATCACCTTCCGGAACACTGTCAAAGACGATAAGACACTAGTAAAATAAAGCTAGGACACGATTATTTCGAAATTTTTGCTTGTGCCTTCCATAGCTGTATTGTATATGAGACTCGATCCTTACGAAAAACCAAATAAATACCAATATACTGGTTTTTATTGTGCTTGCAAAAACAGAATGATGTGTAATGAAGGTAAAATTTACCGGTACATGTTAATTTGCCAACTGTCGTCGTAATACAATCATTGTCTCATCATATAATGTTTAACTCACCCACCTGTTAAGACACATTTGGACTGGTCGAAGGCATTGATATACAGAAGAGTCCATTGTTTTTCCAGGGTTTGGTGAGTTAATATCGATCCAAAGATGCGGAGTCTTTTTAAACCACCTCTTAACTGATATATGTCAAGTAAGCACAATCAAGTATAGCTCTTATTTGCTATTGTACACCAAGTACAAGTATACCTCTTATTTGCTATTGTACACCAAGTACAAGTATACCTCTTATTTGCTATTGTACACCAAGTACAAGTATACCTCTTATTTGCTATTGTACACCAAGTACAAGTATACCTCTTATTTGCTATTGTACACCAAGTACAAGTATACCTCTTATTTGCTATTGTACACCAAGTACAAGTATACCTCTTATTTGCTATTGTACACCAAGAACAAGTAGTTAAAGTAGAAAAAAAAATCAAATTAATTTTGGTAAACAGCTTTTTTCCCTTTAAGTCATACGTGTGTCTTTAGACCAAGTCTTGAACGTATAATCTTTATCAATTTTACCGAAGGGTAAACATTCTAAGAGAAATACACTTTACAAACATACTTACCTCGTATAGAATCTTCTGATCTGCAACTGCTAGTTGCGAGGTTCGTGCACAGCTTTTTTTCAATGTAAACTAAAACTGCGTAGAGATTCCTTTTGACAGATTACACAATCTAGTGTGTGCTGGCTGAATCGATTGCGAAAATTTTATATGTGTACATAGAGATTTCATTCAAGTTATTTCATTTTATTTCATGTCTACTCTTATTTATGTATGATATTTAACATTTTTCTCAAACAGTCTTAAAAATAAAGTAAACGGTATCTACAGCTTCTTGAATATTATCAAAAATAGGCCAAGTTATAGTTTTGTAATTGAGTCCAAAATAAATGCTGAAGACAATCGTTTAAGTCAATAAGACGTCATCAGTTTTTCTCGAATTTAACATCTGAAATGATTTTTTCCAAAATAAAAAGCCGTGATTTTAAAACACAATAAACAGAAAAAGTTATGAACGTATCACAATGCACAAAGGTAATGATAACTTTTGAAGTATGATGCACAGAATGAGTTGTGTATTATAGTTGTGTTTTGCTTTAGTTTGCTATAATTCAAAATCCGACTAATATTTTTATTTTTTGGCGCTAGGATTGAGATTTCGCATGCCGGTCATTGACTAACAATTTTTTGCATGAGGACTGAGATTTCGCCATCCCTCCCTCAACGTGGTGTTTGACTGTGTTTTCTCACGTTACAACAGTATAAAGAGCGACTGAATCCATATTCCTATAAGCAGACGACAAAAATATATATTAATAGTATACTAGAGAGTTTGGCATATCTCACCCTGCAGAAGAATTATTATCCCCTCGCGACGAGCCGCCGAGGGGATATAGGGACCTGTCCGTACGTAAGTAAGTACGTACGTATGTATGTACTATATTAGTCCGGAGCATAACTCTCAAACCATGCATGATATTTTCATCAAACTTCATACACTTAAAAACCACAACGAGGCGGAGTGCAGTGTGCAAGAAATGTAACTCTTGCTTCCTTTTTCACAGAGTTATTCCCCTTTGTAAAAAATGTGTTACCTTGTCCGGAGCATAACTCTCAAACCATGCATGATCATTTCATCAAACTTCATACACGTCAACACCACATCGAGGCAGGTGTGTAGTGTTCAAGAACCGTAACTTTTGCTTCCGTTTTCACAGAAATAGTTGTGTATTAGAGTTGTGTTTTGCTTCAATTTGCTATAATTCAAAATCCGATTAATACTTTTATTTTTTGTATTTTTTTTCCTCTTTTTTGGCGCTAAGATTGAGATTTCGCATGCCGGACATTGACTAACAATTTTTTGCATGAGGATTGACATTTCGCCACCCCTCCCTCGACGTGGTGTTTGACTGTTTTCTCTCACGTTGCAACAGTATAAAGAGCGACTGAATCCATATTCCTACAAGCAGACGACAAAAATATATATCAATAGTATACTAGATAGTTTGGCATATCTCACCCTGCAGAAGAATTATTATCCCCTCGCGACGAGTCGACGAGGGGATATAGGGACCTGTCCTTACGTAAGTAAGTACGCACGGAAGTAAGTACGTACGTATGTATGAACACTAACTATTCCGATAAAACTTAACAGAATGGAACAAACCGAAAAATCATAACGGGTATTCATGATTCCTATGCAGAATAATGATCGAGCCCGGGTAGTTTGTCTATGTGCTTGAGAACGGAATCATCGGTGTAACCATAATTCCTACATTATTGTGTACAAATCAATAAAATGATGGGTACAATTCTTCTAGTTTTGGTTACGAGTCAGTCGACCGTAGACATGACTTAGCCAAAATGGTGATGGGCACGAATTGGGCACGAATTGAGGTGGATCCGAGTTTACCAACATTTCACAAAGAAGTAAATACGTTGCCATACAGGTGGCAAATAAACAAAACACAAAAGACTGAAAAAGAAGGGAGATAGAATCGATCAAGAAATGGTGCTGTGCGTTTAGGAACAGAAATAGAGCGTTGATATGCTTTGAGGAAGGAAATGAAGCTGAAAACAAATTAATAAGTTGCCACCCTTCTTTGAGTTTCCCCTGAAGAAACCTCAAACTGTCAAGGCTATTTATATAACATATCTGTTCAATCGTGGAGTCTCTAACTGATCGGAGAATACCAATACTTTCTTTTGTTTTTATCTGTTTAACTTGATAAAAATACAATATTTTTATTTAGAAAAATTAATAATTGCAGTTTTCAGTGAAATACTTTCCGCAAATACATTCATGTTTGACATTCTTTCCGTATTGATGTAACAACAGTCAACGGTACACGTGCGATCGTTAATAAGGGGCGTTTGTATCACATTGGTTTTTTTCATTTTCTGACTAATTGCAGTGTATGAATGCACTAGTTTTGATTAGTATGTCTTTAAATTAAATAATGTGTGATTCTGAGAAGTTCAATTGAAGCGGTCATTGGCCTTTAACGATTATAATCAACTCGTATCAGTACTTTGATTTAACTAGTCACATGACACAGAAACTTGGCCGACTGAAGGTTAAGTAGTTTAATGCGTATTATGTTCATTTTTATGAGGCGCCGTTTTACTTTTCAATACCATTTAGTGATATCACTCTTTCGAATAGGTGATATCACAAATTCGAATAGGTGACATTACTTATTCGAATAGGTGATATCACTTTTTA
The DNA here is from genome assembly GCA_030159075.1 of Atrina japonica. Lineage (NCBI taxonomy): Eukaryota > Metazoa > Mollusca > Bivalvia > Pterioida > Pinnidae > Atrina > Atrina japonica. Next base: position 927,451 of record BROG01000156.1, read on the forward strand.
AAATCTTTAAGTGATATCAATTATTCGAATGAGTAATATCGCCTATTCGAATGAGTGATATCACCTATTCCAATAAGTGATATCAGCCATTCAAAATTAATACGTGTTATCGCCTATTCGAATAAGTGATATCACATTCGAATGAGTGATATCATCTATTCGTTTTGTGAAGTGATATCACCTATTCGAATAGGTGATATCACTTATGAATCAATGCAAATGAATGCTCCCTACACAAAAATAAAATATATTCCTTGGTCTAACAAAAAATGAGTTGTGCCATCTTGAGCATTATGATTTTTTATTTATTTTTCTGTTGCTTACCTTAGGCCAAAATAATTATATAATTTGTTTTAAGTTCAACCAATTTTAAAACAATTCTGTGCGGAACTCGGACCATGGCTGAAAATGGCGGGAGTCGGCTGTATAGTTTCAGTGGCTCTCCACCCTGGGTTTTTGTGTATTTTGGATTTAATGTTTTATGACTATGCTTTGTTTTGTTTTAATTTCTCTCTAAAGTGTTTTCCCTACATATAGGTAAAGACATTTTCAGCATGTATGAATATGAATTGTCCTTTGCACTTTGTTCCCCCATAGATATAGGCCGACTGATATTCACTGCGGATCTACATTTACGGAAGAAATGGGGAGCATTAGGTTTTTACTGTTTGCAAATTTCAATAAGTGATATCACCAATTCGAATAAGTGATATCACTTATAAAAACAAATAAGAGATATCATCTATTCGAATAGGTATATCACTATGGGGCGCCGTTTTACTTTTTAATACCAGTTAGTGATATCACTCTTTCGAATAGGTGATATCATTTATGAATGCTTCCTACACAAAAATAAAATATATTCCTGGGTCTAACAAAAATATGACTTGTGTCATCTTGGGCATAATAAATTATTGATTTTTTTTTGTTTCCTCACATTTGGTCCAAAGATGACATCACGTATTTGTTTTTATAAGTGATATCACTTCGAATCACCCATTCGAATAGGTGATATCACTTATAAAAACGTATAAAGTGATATCACCTATTCGAATAAGTGATATCATCTATTTGAATAGGTGATATCATTTATTCGTTTTTATAATTGATATCACCAATTTGAATAGGTGATATAACTAATTCGAATAGGTGATATCACCTATTCAAATAGGAGATATCACTTTTTCGGTATTCCAATTTGTGATTTCACCCATTCGAATAGGTGATATCACTTACTGAATGAGTGATATCACCTATTCGAACAAATGATATCACTAAATGGTATTAAAAAGCTAAACAGTGCCCCATACATTTTCACTTTTGGTATGAAAGTTTAAACATTTTGTAGGTTATAACACACAAGCCATTACCATGTAGAAAATACATTATCTCTCTCTCTCTCTCTCTCTCTCTCTCTCTCTCTCTCTCTCTCTCTCAATTATAGAAATGTGATTTAACATTCTTCTGCAGATAGGGCCAAAGATATGCCATGAGTTTTATCACAGCACTGGCAGAAATAAAGTAACACAATTGTGTACTATTCTGCCTCTATCATATATAATCGCGTTGTTTATCGACTATCAAATAAATTACATATATATCAATGGAACAATAAACACTGTGGAAATTCCAGTTTAGTATCCGTTTGACCTAGATAGATATTTTAGGTCAAGTTGTTATGGTTCGTGTATACACAACTTCCTGATCAACAACAATTTCATATATCCTTGTAAGCAGACAGCTGTTAGGCCTAATAGCGCCATTCAAATTCTAATAGTGTCATTTTAAAAAATCCGTCAATTACACTTTAAAGCAAATGTAAAAAATCCGGGTATTCCCGGATTTCTTTTCATAATAGATCTATACATGTATAAGGTTTTTATAAATGTATTTTGTTCAGACTAAAGTATACGAACTAACGCACTTAAAACCAATTGACAGAACGTGTATGTAATAGTATACAGGGATGTTAACGAGACTGAACTTGTGTATTTTTTCACGCCCATGTTCCACACGCCTTCCTTGTCGAATATATCACTAATATTCACTCTACTACTTGCACTATTTTTAGTAGATATAGCTTTATATGTTACCGAATATATTCAAGTTTTTTATGGCGTTGGATTCTGGATGAAATCCTTGGGGATATTCATCTCTTATCAGACATGATTCTGGGTATTTAAAGCCGAACACAGAAATGAAATTCAAGATAAGTCTGTAATACGATAGATGAGAATGTATATATGTCATAGTACAGACGTCTTTACCTATACACAACACATACATGAATAGAATTTGGTTTTCCATCAAGGACAAAGACGTAAGAAATGTACATTATTTTAAATATCCATTTAAGAAGAATTATTTACAGCACATTGTTATACAGGGACAATGTTTTGACATAAGCGTGTATACACATTACTAAGCACCTATATATATATATATATATATATATATATATATATATATATATATATATATATATATATATATATATATATATATATATATATATATATATGAACATTTATCGTTTCTCATCAATATTTACTGTTTGTTTCTTTATCTAGTCACATGCTGAAACTAGGCCGACTGAAGGTTAAGTACTGTATTAATGCGTATCATGTTCATTTTTACGAGTTGTAAAGGACTCGCCGTAGATGCCCTGTGTTGTAGCATAGACTTTCCACCAGTACAGTCCTCCGGCGAATGGCCCCGGGTAAGACTTTCACCAATGGGGGGCGCCCCAGCATACTATCCCCCATACACAAAGTCAGTATAGATTTTTCCCTGGGCGGAAAAAACCACCTTGGGATATAATTTCCCTCTTGATCCCGGATTGCAGTCTAGATATGAAAATAATACGATATTCTTAAACGCTTGAAAAAGTAAAATATTTATTTTCGTGGCCGTTGAAGTTTTGAGATATGTTAGTCTTTGGTCCATATGGATTGATAGATTTTTAGTAATAGAACCAGAAACGGTTAGATAGCTAAAAATGTGATAAGGGGACGCGTGCTGTTATTTGGGGGTTCTATACTGGGGCGCCGTTTGTTTTACAATATTTATTATACCGGTATTTCGCTATTTTCTTTTAGAATTATGGCTGATGTTCACAAAAACATCCTTCACCACTACGAGTCCTCTAGCAGTAGAAAATACAACAAACATAATATCAAAGTTATATGTCTGCAGTGACACAAGGCCAAGACAATCGTTTCTGTCATTTGGATTTCATCTCGAATTTTAAACACAGAAAATAAGATTTAACAAACAAAAAAAACCTTTATTTTACAAAATGTCCAAGACAGGTAATTATATAAACTAAATATCTACACTGTTTGTATTTTATTTCACAATATGTAAATGAGAATGTCCATTGCCATTGACACTTGAATCCATCTTACACCTCGGATTCTCCGAATGGAAGGGTTTTATTTGAAATGAGAGTAAAAGAATATATCCGATTCATGACCATTAAATTTGCCGTATAATATAGTAGTGATTATACGGTTACATGTACATGGATCTTCAGTGGAAATCTAGCGGTTTCAAAGGGACTTAAACCTTCACCTGGGCACAAATTTAAAACATATAATCATTGATAAATTATAAAAATACAGTTTGAATGTTTAGATACCAAAAAGACGCTGTAAGGAACTTGCTAACTAAATAAGCGTATAATACTCAACGGAAAATTGTATAGATTACTAAACTAAAGAAATAATGACATACCGCTTCCGCTTCTTTGCCATTCAGCTATGTAACTAAATTCAGTGTAGATTCTACTGAAGTGCAAGTCTGAAACGAAAAATTACTTCATAATTCATAAAGGTTTGATATAAACAAGAAAGGAATTTATAAACTGCATACCTGGCTCCCGTTTAATTTTCGTCCTTAGATGAAAAGACGAATTTAAAATGAATTGAAGCCAGGGCATAAATAACATCCATAAGACTTTGGCGATCAAAGGCGAATTTAAGACGGGCGAATTATATTTTCTGTCGTAAAAGACCGAATATAACCAGGGACGAAAATTCCAAGGTATACAGTACTAAATTTGTAACACCTAGAAAGCAGGTGCTTTGTGGAACTAATTAGCAGCTTAATAATACATAAAGTTCAAAATATAACTACATTTTTGGAGGATCTGTGTCACCATCTTGGTCCGCCTACAGTAGTATTCCGAAGAACCGTTTGTCCGAAAGTTCTGCATTCTAATATACAAAAAGTTCCAAACCCCGAAGGTCCAAATATTCCTACGAGTCAATAGTCCGAAGGTTTGATAGATCTAAGTTTTACCGTTAAATGTGCACCAATGGTAAAGCATACAAGTTTGTTGTTTATTTAGAAGGTCTCATGCAACAAAGGTATAATAGTCCGAGCGACTAATAGTTTGAACGCTCAATAACTCGAACAAAACTACCGTTAAATGTACAGCAATCGTAAAGCATGCGCGTTTGTTATCTTTTTTGTTTTGTTTTGTTTTCGGCTTATTTTGTGAAGAAGATTTTATATATGATGTTACAATATTGATTATAATAATAGAAAGCGCAGCTCGCAGAGATTGAAAAACTGAACTACAAACCCATACTTGATACGCAGTATCAAGCAATTCAATGTGTATCAATTGGGAAATACGGTAAGTCAAATTCTGTGTAGAAAACGTCATTACTGACTATGTATACAATACACAAACATCTCTTTGCTATAATACTGATTCCTTTCATTATATTTGTTACCAAAGCGAATTATATAGTGTCCAGTGATAGCGACCGACCCTAACGACCTGTCAGTTTCACCTAGACGTCGATCGAGAAGAGAGTTCTGTTTTCGGGAACATTTGATGTTTTAACTTAAAACCATCGGACTTTCAAACTATCGAACCTTCCAATTAATGGAACTTCTAACTATCGAACCTTCGGACTATCGGACCTTAAAGACTATCGGGCCTTCGGAATATCGGGTGTTCTCTCCATTATCAGACACGCAATGGCGGGAAATAGACTTTTTCTCACCTACACACTTGTATAAATCATTGTGTAATTTTTGGAGCCCCTCGATTTTCAGATGTGAGTTATTGCAGCTATGGATGATTTGATTCATGTATCCTATCAATTCATCAATCGTCGTCTGCTCGTTTGGTGTTTGATTTAGTCCACCGCCATCTTTTCCAGTTTGGTACTTGGCTTGTTTGGGGTACTGTTCCTCTGTTTCCGCGCCGCTACTGTTTTTTATCGAAGGTGATATTTTCATCATTGTTTTCACTATTGGTTGTTTTCTTATTGTTAGAAGCATTGGTGTTGCTACAACAGGATGGCAATTCCTCCAATTGCTTGTTTTGCCGCTGTTGAATCATTTCTGTAAATTTGATTAATTCTTGCTTCACGTTATACATTGATGTATCTATGCTGGTGCGGTAGTCTGAATACAGCTTCTCTCTGAACTCAATCTTCTGAATTCTTTCTTGCAAGTCTGGAATTATAATACAATACGTTTACATTGAACCAGAAAAAAATAGTATTACACAAGCACAGGGCCGCGATATCAATGTTTTGGTGCAAACAGAAAGAATATATCGTATGCTACCATAGACACACGTGGTATCAAGTATGTACCGTGTGTCTTTCAAACTTTATAAACAAAACAATCTGGACAGATAAACAACAACAGTCATAATAATTCCTAAAATAGATACATTTGCAAATTGCAGATCAAAAGTAACAGACAACTTGTACAATGATAGCTAAATCCAAAATATAATAGAATGATGTGATAATTTATAATTGGGTAAATTGAGAAAAAAATGTGAAATTAAAGAAAAACATGTCTCTTTCGAAAACAAAATAGAATGATTGGATGGATGTCCCACAGAATTGTCCCACGTACCTTTCATTTCTGGGATTATCTTGTTCTTTTTCTCTGAGACAATGTTTACCACTATCGATTTATTCATTTGAACGTTCTCTCCAAGTTTTGCATTTTCTGAAACAAAAAACAGTGGTAATGTACGGTATTGAAATAATATAGAATCGGGATTAATGTTAACTGCTAACCAACATGAACATCACTGTTGTGGTGTTCGTTAAAGTAGAAATATATATTTAAAATTTATACAAATACCCCAAAATCACAACAACGGAAGAATACAAACAGTCCTACTGCTCTGAGGATAAAATTTGCGTTCTCTTAGACCTATGTTGAAACATAATGTTTATATATAGAAATGTTTATAAGAATTATGAGAAATTAGATCAGAAATTTAATTGAAATTTTCTTTTTTCGTAAAACTTCTGTGAGTGCAATTAAAACAATTATCTCTGACTTTAGTTCAATATTTGCAACAACCATCATCCGAGTGAACGCAGTCAAACATTTTGTGTTTACAATCTCCCCTGTATATACGGAACTGACAGGCTGCGTGGAGTTCAGCTTGTTAACACCATAATTCAGATATTATATAAAGCTGATACAATTTTTGTTCGACCCTCAGTAAACCCTACATTAAAATTAGTTTATCCTTATCCCATTTAAAACCTTGGCTTAAAGATTTTTCTAACCTGAGTTACTAAAAAAGACTTACACCTGGCTAAAATTTTACATACATGGAATACAAAAATTTTGATTTCGTGTAATTCGACAATCCGCGCTGATCATTGCGAATTCCCTATTCCTCATCTGAGGACGAAAATAGCAAAAATTAAACAGAAGCGAAAATTTCCAGGTATACAGTAACTGCCAATAAATTTGACAAAGTCACGTGTTTCAATAAAGAAATAAGGTGTGCATCTGTCTCAAGAGATGCTAATCTCTCAATCAGCCTTTCTATTAGGCTAATGATCACCATGGCAGCAGTGAACGAAAGACAAACTCCAACCAGACAGAAAATCTCCAAAGCAGAAAGAGGAAAGGAAGAAAGCATGTGCTGTAGATGAAACTAACGATAGAAAGAATAGACAAATAAATACAACAAGTAAAAGAATAAAGGATAGTTCGTCCGAAAATCTCCTCTAAAGGCATACAAGCTGTTAAAATGGATTTTTGTACTAAAAGTTTCAAATATTTGACATGATATATACAAATAAAATGTTTTTTTAAAAGGAACCTTGCGTTGAAAAAAGTGGTGATTAAACATTTGTATATTTACATGGATGACAGAAATATCAATCGTCGGCGTATTTCATTCATTCTAGACAATACAATTATGCATGGTATGTTAAAATTCCTATGGCAATGTATATCTTTTAGCCTTCTGATAAACGTTTTTGTCTAATCGCAGGATATTTTTTTATCAAAATTATGGCGTGTCAAACGTTGCAATATTCAAAAAATATAATTTGCATTCAAAAATATACATTTGCATTCAAAAAATATACATTTGCATGCAAAAAATATACATTTGCATGCAAAAAAAATTGCATTCAAAAAAAAATGTATTTGCATTAAAAAAATATACATTTGCATTCAAAAAAAATGTATTTGCATTCAAAAAATAAACATTTGCATTCGAAAAAAATAACATTTGCGTTCAAACAATGCATTCTGGGTAGACTGTTGTGACGACGGTTTTCATTGGTTGCTAAATATAACCCTCGGGGGGGGGGGATTCATTGATCAAAGAGTCCCTACTGTCTGTGAACTTAGAGTTGGTCAACGAAAAATTGTATAGATGCTCATATCTTTACAAAAAATACATTTTTGAACAGCACTTGTTTTGTCGTAACAGATTTTTAAAAAATATATATGTTAATATCGAAAATGAAATTTTTTCCTTCTTTGAGACTAGTAATTTTTTGCCGAGATTTTACTACCGAGAGTAACGTCATGACGTTACGTAATACGGCCGTTTTTGTTACTAGTCTCAAAGAAGGATTTTTTTTTATTAATGAATATAGAATGCATGTTTATTTATTTCCTATTACGACAAAAAGAGTGCTACAAGAAGATATCTTTTTGTGAAAATTGAGTGAACAACTAATTTAACGGCGACTTTTCGCCAACCAATTCTAAGTTCACAGACAGTAGCTGTGACCGAATCACTTCCAGGTTTTATGGAGGTTACTGTAGATGTAATATAAACTTATTTATTCTACAACGATTGAAAAACAAGTTCTTATAACTTATAAAAATCAGGTTCTGTGATGGACAGGCAGATCGGCGTCATCATTGCCGAGTTCCTCATGAGCACATGCCTGTTGCCGAGTGAAATGCGATCATTCAACCCGCTTCAGGCTTCTTTCTTGACACAAGTAAGAGGATTTCCCCGAGGGTTATATTTAGCAACCAATGAAAACCGTCGTCACAACAGTCTACCCAGAATGTATTGTTTGAATGCAAATGATATTTTTTTCGAATGCAAATGTATATTTTTTGAATGCAAATACATTTTTTTTGAATGCAAATGTATATTTTTTGAATGCAAATACATTTTTTTTGAATGCAAATGTATATTTTTTGAATGCAAATACATTTTTTTAGAATGCAATTTTTTTTGCATGCAAATGTATATTTTTTGCATGCAAATGTATATTTTTTGCATGCAAATGTATATTTTTTGAATGCAAATGTATATTTTTGAATGCAAATTATATTTTTTGAATATTGCAACGTTTGACACGCCATACAAAATGACAGACTGTATGTTTTTACAAGAGATCCCAGAGGGGTCATGGCGTCCACCATTGAACGTTCTTCATTTGATCTATAACAGACTGTTCTTTCATCATATTTTGTGGCTCAACAATGAATTTGAACTAAAACCCAGATATTTGTCAAGTGCTTTCTCAGAAGATTGTAACAAAACAAAACTTAAACTGCAATTAACTCTAAGGGAAACTTAACTTGAAGTCAAATTTCAAAAAGATCCATTCAGTACATTGTATTTTCTGATAAATAGTGGTAAGAAACTTCAACAGTCAAAATCCCAAATGGCCGCCAGTCAGCTATGTTGGATTCCGATCTCTCTGAAAATGTAATTTGCACAACTAAACCTCAAGGGGAATCTCCATGTAGAATTTCAAAAAGATCTCTTCACTTCAATTGTCAAAATCCAAGACGACCCCCTGTCGGCCATGTTAGATTCCGATCTATCTGAAAAATTTTAATGCACAACAAGACCTCAAGGAGAGTCTTCATGTCATATATTATAAACATCCCTTCAATATTTTCTGAGAAATAGCGATAACAAATTTTAAGTGTCAAAATCCATGATGGCCGTCTGGCAGCCATTTTGTGATCCGACTCTCTTGAAAATGTACACTGCACAACTAGACCTCAAAGAGAACATATATGTCAAATTTCATAAATATCCCTTCAGCACTTTCTGAGAAATGGCAATAACAAGAATTGTTTAAGGACGGACGACTGACGACGAACTGACGACGGACCACGGCCGCAGGGCGATTTGAATACCCCACTATCAACAATAACCATCTGTTGATGGTGGGCTAAAAATGATTCGGCTAGTCTGCAGTTGTCGCCATCTTGAATTTTATCAAAAGTCATGATAGGGTTAGAGTTTAGGTTTAGGATATTAGATTAGGGTTTAGGTCTTGGGTCTAGGATAAGGGTTTTAGTTTAGGATTAAGCCAGGTTAGAGGTTGTTTCCTTACTTTTTCTATAGCGACCGGTGAAATGCAGTTGCAACATTGAATCATATAACATTCTTAAAGATGAGTTTTAAGAAAACACTACTTCAGATCCGAAGGAGTAAGTCATTTTCTAAGAGTTTAAAGTCCCATAACTAATATAATATCATCAAAATATTCCTGGAACCTTAGTGATACAAAGCGTCATACAAAATTTGGGTACAATTTGAGGAAAAACAAGTTATATGACGGAATCCAAATTGCTGTAAACAAACTAACGGAGAAACGAAACAACCAAAACCAATCTATACCCATTCCACCTTCGACCTCGTAAGAAGGGGAGCAAAGAATATAAGCGAAGGAAACAGAGAGCGCTAGAGTTTTTGGAAAACTAAGATTTCGTTTCCTTCTATCTTCTATCGCGTGGGGGCAAAAAATCAAAACGAAGATAAACAGACTGATACTTACCACTAAATCACCTACAAAATAACTTACACTGGAAGAACACTTTGCAAGATAGTTTGCCCAGAGATCCAGTGTGATGTTTTCGTTATTCATGTTTGATTTGTTCTGTGGCTCGTGATACTGCTTGTGCCTGAAATAAAACAGAAATCAAATAATTTATTATAATACATGTACATAAAAATTCAGATATTTTTCTTCTGAAAAAAAATCCAAAATATACATAATAGTTCAGAAGTCTGGGGAACGATGAAACATAAATATGAATTTTGAATGCAAAAACACAACAAGAAAAACAACAACATCCTGTTTTATCTTTAGCCAATTTATTTGCCTACAGACTAAGTATGTTATGTTTGTGTACACGTTATTCGTGTTATGTTCACGTTTTCTTCGTTTCCGATATATTTTCACTATCAATGGAGCTCAAAATGACTAAATATGAAATAAAAATTAAAATTTTACATGAAAGCATTTTACGTGCTCCTTACTTTGCCGCCATATTAACACAGACTGACGTTACTAAAGCAACGTTGGAAATACTAGAATGCGTTATGACGCAGTTAGCGGAAATCGATATCATGCACTCGCTGTGTGATCCTTTTTGCAACATAAAAGATAAACTATACTGCATACATGCTTATCTTATTTCACTTAGTAATAAAACTCTCTTGTACTCACATAATATTCGCTTCTGATGTGTTTCCGTGTAATAAGGATCACCAAATGTTGTAGTATTGAAGCCCATAAGGACGAAATACAAGACCAAAATCAAAATTTTGTGGGAGCGCATTATTACGTGCTGGTTGCAATTTCCAATCTGACTGGCGTTACTATGCAACGTTGGAACGCTTGATGGCGTCATTAAAGGAAGTTAATATACTTTGGCGCGTTTCCAACCAAAAGATATTTCGTTGACACTTGATCATGCACACGTTGTTTGATCCAAACTGCAACATACATGCCCCTACTGTGCATACATGGTTGCAGTTTAATTTTATCTAAGTAATAAAATGCTTGAGTACTTACATTTTACTCATCACTGGTGTGTTCTCTGTGTACACTTGATTATCAAATGCTGTAGCATTGAAGTTATAATGATGAAATACAACGCCAAAATCAAAATTTTGTGGGAGCGCATTTTTACGTGCTAATTACAACGGTAGCTACTTCAAAACTGACTGACGTTACTATGCAACGTTGGAACGCTTGATGACGTCATTAACGGAAGTCAATATCCATTGGCGCATATTCAACCAATACATAGTTCGTTTACACTCGATTATGCACACTTTGCGTGATCCATACTGCAATATCTGTATTTAGACCACTTTTATAATCTGTTATAGGCTTTTTTTAAATCTGTAAAAGGCCTTCATGGGATGTCGTAAGCTTTCTTTGAAGTCTGTATTAAGACTACTGGCCGTCTTTATAATCTGTAAAATGCCTTCTTTATGGAATTTCATAATCCTTATTTATAATCTGTATATAGACGGTCACCCTCTTTAAAATTTGAAATAGACATTATTTAAACTTCAGGGTGGATCTAGGAATTTTTAAACAGGGGCGTAAATTTTTTGAATGGTGGGGACAAGACATCATACGTGTGAAAATGGTGCGTTCTTTATGCAGTGGCGTAGGTAGCAAATCAAAAGTGTGGGTGGGGCACAGTTGCTGCTATGCATAGCTTGAGGATATAAACTTGGAGTGGTGCAAATTTGAAATAAATAATTCCGAAGACCAGTGAGGCCAGTATTCGTTCTCTAGCTTCCAGACACAAAATTCACCATTTCCCCGTGGCCCAGGGTATGGTTCCCAGAAATGTTCAATTATTAAAGACCGGAGAGTTAATTACTAGTGTCCTTTACTATGTTTTAATTTCTAAAAATTAAAAATGAGTACAGGACAAATATTGTCCTGTACTCATTTTTAATATTTAGAAATTAAAAATTAGGAAAGGAAATTAGTATCACATTTCGACTCGTTTTTATTTTGGCCAAATATTGCATTAAAGTGACAAACGTATCATTTATCTAAAATAAAATGAGTTTCGGCAAATACAAATGCAGGAGCATGATGACGGAGTTCAGAATTTTTTTTTATTTTTAAAAGCTCTAGGAAGTCTTTTTCTGGATTCCCGGCGTGTTGATAATGCATAAAAATAATTGGTATGTGAAAAAGGTGTGGGGTAGAGGGGTGCCCACGGCCAACATATATGTAATGTTTAAAGTATTGGCAAGCTATAGCAAGCTATACGTTTTGATACAATGTAAATTTTCATATTCATACATGCTGAAAACACGAAAATTCCTTTACCGATATGTAGGGCAAACACTTTAGAGAGAAATTAAAACAAAGCATAGTCATAAGTCATAAAATATACAGAAAACCCACGGTGGATCCTGGACTTCAAGCTAGAGGGAAGGAAAAGTATAAAAATGGTTTTGCCGAGCGTAGCTAGGCGCGAAACTTTTGGTAATTAATTTTTTTTTATAATTTTCCAATTTATTTTGATACAAAGCAAAAATTACTCTAAAAAATATTCTTCCGACAAATAAATCTAAACACAAATTTTGGTTTTTAATAATATAATTATCATTGTTCTAAAGTACAATCTTGAAAATTTTTTACTTTGTTATCATACAAGTTTATATACTTTTTGTCCATTTTCAGGAATTGCGCTTACTATCCTGTAGATGGTCCGGTTTTGGTAAATGTATCTTGTATCTTGAATGGGTTTGTTGTTCAACTTTACACTCTCTACTACAAAGTTCGTTTCGGCCCGTTCGAGTTGCGCTCTATTATTTTCATCAATATTTTAACATCATATAGACTATATAATCCTCTTCAGAAAATAAGACGATAACAAAACAAAATAAACAACAAACATGCATGCTTTACCATTGCTGCACACTTAATTGTATTTTTTTTTCGAGCTATCAGACCTATCATTAGACCACCTCACTACTGTGCCTTTTAAAAAACTTAGATCTATCAGACCTTCGAACTATTTACACGTCGGAATATATGGACCTTCAGAATATGAGACCATTTGGACTATTGGACCTTCGTACTATCGAGTCTTCAGACAATCGGACCAAATAGTCCGAAGGTCCGACAGACCGATAGTCCGAGAGTTCGATAGTCCGTAGGCCCGATAGCCCGAAGGTTCATGGGGGACTAGTCCGAAGGTTCACCAGTCCGAAGGTTCGCCAGTCCGAAGGTCCACCAGTCCGACGGTAAAGACGGAGGCGGAGGACTGAGGTTTATTTAGAAGTAGGTGAACCGTCCCCGCCCACTCCTATCGGCCGAGTGACTGTGTTATTTTGTTATTAGAGCACATTGTATTTTAATGCAGACGAAATCAAACACTTTGTAGGATTTATCAAATGCAGTGTGTACATAACTGGAACCAATAGATAGCGTAGAACACATAGTGAAATTGTGTACAGCTAACTATTAGTATATTACCAATACAAACATAAACATATCTGGAGAAAAATTATCTCGAGAAAATGAACTAATATTCCGTTTTCCAGAGGAGATCATTTTTATCTGGGGGTATTAGGTCTTATTTCGAGAAAAACGAACTAATATTTCGTTTTCTCGATATCATTAATCCAGTCAATAAATAATTCCCATAACCGCTGTTTTGGGGAACTATGTCATGTCTTCGGACTATCGGACCCTCGAACTATCGGGCCTTCGGTCTATCAGGCCATCGGACTACAGACCTTCGATATACTAGATACTAGGTTGTCACCAGACGGACACCAAAGAGAGTGCTAACTAATTTGCACGTAGCATTGAGAATCATTCCATGTACATGTCATTGGCGTCGGAAGCAAATTGAAAGTGGGGGGGCTAAACCAAATTAAAACACACACACACGCCAGAAACGTCTGGGGGCTAAGCCCCAATTTTCAACACCTATATCTATCTTTGCAAAAAAGTGGGGGGGGGGGCTAAGCCCCCTAAGCCCCCCCCCCCCCCCCCCCCCCAGTTCCGACGCCTATGCATGATGCATGTACTTTTAAAACTGAAAACCCATGAGAAAAAAACGCAAAAGTTATGCAACTAAAACATGAATTTTATTTAGCAAGTGATTAAAATTTGCTTTTCGTTTCCTTTTCTGGAATTCCCAATTTTGAGCAAAGAAATACTGACATGAGAAGCTATTGCTGATAAATATACATACATGTATATGTATAAGTGTCGGATATTATGTATTTGAAATTACAAGTCGATTGATAAATGTAAAACACTTGTCTTTCTAAATTAAGACAGGGAAGTTGATTTTTTAGGGAAATTCCATGTTTGAAATATTCAAAATATACATATTAGATTACCAAATAAAATCCTTCCTGGTACAAGTATTAAAAAGCAGAAAACACGGTGGAAAATCAATGGCAATTCCACAATTTAAAGAAAAACTTAGTATAAAATTAAGAAATCACATTTTCCTCAGGTCTGACATCCATCCACCTTTAACATTTCATATGCTGGAAGTCACATGTTATTTACTCAATACTCAAGATCAACATTTATTTTATCATTTTTACTAAATTGTTGTTTGTAAAAGTTTTGGATTTGACTGACTAGGAATTACATTGTTATTTTCATAATTCACATAAAAATTTGAATCACACATGATTTTCCTGTAAAAAAAATCTGGAGTGCTGTACTCAAAATTTCAGTAATGTACTCGAGCGATTTTTAATATTTCTGGTTCTCTTCAAATGAGCAATGAATTTACAACTGTATGCAGTCAATATATTGTCCTTTACTAATTTTTAATTTGTAATAAATTAATTTTGAGTACAGGACAATATGAACATGTCTTAAAATCACGAAAAATTAGTTGAGCTTGAGTGACTTTCGGAAATTCAGTTTTTATAATGATCTATTGGTCCTTTACATCCTATTTCTATTTAACAAGTGTTCATAATTTTTAGGTTTTAGTTTTAATCAAGACAATCCTTACCTTTGTAGCATTTCAAAACTACGTGTATATACGCAGGGAATCGATTTAACTAATCACCCCTTGAACAACAATGGACTCTTCAGTAAATCATTGATTTAGACCAGTCCAAATGTGCTTTTACGGGTGAATGAGTTAAATGTTATGTAACTATGGAAACTTGTTTCCTGTTTACTGAAAAGATTGAAAACATATATTTAATTTCACATTGTCTTGCTTTATCTTTTTCTCAAAATACCCGAGACATTTTAGGAATTCAATCAAATCATAAAATGGAATGTAATGTTTGTTTGTGTCATACAGAAAAAAAAATGATCAGACAAATCCATCTGGCGGACACTTTTTCAGGAACTCTGTATTTACAAGTTAAAGTACAAAGACAAGGACTCTGGTCTCGTGTTCCTAGAAATAAATAATGGCTTTCCGTTCCCGAGTGGTTAGAGCATCGAGCTTTGAACAATGAAGTCTCTCACTTCTGGTCAGCGAAGAGGTTCGAGCCCCGATGAAACCTAAGCTGATTTTTGTGAGAAAGTTTGCCAGTTTACTTGCGGAAGGTTGGTGGTTTCTTCCCGAGTATAAACCGGCTTCCCTCTACCACCATTAAAAATTGGCAACCACCATATAACTGAAAAAATTGTCAAGTGTGACATAAAACACTATTAGTTTTACAATATCGAACTATAAAAAGGAGCCTCCGTGGCCAATTAATTAAAGTCGCACCTCTCAACCACTATCTCATCAACTCCCGAGAAACAATGAACTCGTCTAAAAATCAATGACTTAGGCAAGTCCAAATGTGTCTCTAAAAAATACTTTAGAGGCCACAGGCAATGGCGCTTTTTGTTACTTTAAAATATGTATCCATGTATAGAACCACCCAGTTCTTTACATGATCTGTTTAATGTGTATCCACACATTCTGCATGTACTCATAGTATTTGTCAGTTCAGGGTTTTTTTGTTTGTTTATCTATTTTTTTTTTTTCGTTAATACTTTATCACTGAAGCAACAGCTCTTTAAAATCCATTTTCAAACTCAATTCCCATTATTTCAACACCAAACTGAAAGATTAAAATTTAGAAAGCTGTACACTCATATTTTTCCAGTAATCAAAAATTTAATTAAAGTGGAAAATTAATGATCAATAAATATAGTTGTCAAAAATTTCTATGATGTTTGAACCATTCATCTTAATTTCAAAGTGGTAATCCAGAAAAATGCACAAATTATTCTATGGAAATTTATATAATTCTATCAGTAGATGGAAAATAAAAAAATACATGGCAACGCAACTTAACAAAAATCTTTTGCAATAAAAAACCCCAAAACCAATAAATGTTTAACCGTTTTGTACAGAGTGGAAAGTAAAAATCCGAAGTCACTCAAGTGTCTTATGATTGTTGACCTATGACCACTGCATTCTCAGTCTGCAGAAAATGAAACGAAGTGAAAAAGTAAAACAAGTAAATTATTTCATGTCATTTTAATACAGAAAAGCATCTTGAAATGTATTATTCATTTATAAAAACATAACAAGATTTGTGTCTGTTCAACTAAAAATAATTAACTACAGTTTATAAATAATTCATATAATGAAGCTACTCAACGTGACATCAAATTGTAAATTAACCAATACAAAGTTATATCCGTTGCCTAGAATCATTTTTCCCTTCTCTACAGTCTACTATATACACTTGGGGTTAAATATGTATGAATGAGATCACGAGTCAATGCACAACCGGAGTTCATGAAGTACTTTTCCTGGTTACGTTTAGGGATTTGACCAATCCTATGTAACCAATGTATATCATATCTTATTGCTGATTTCAAAGTACGTGTTTATCTTTCACATGACAGCATTGTTAAAGTTCAGGACGTTCCTGTTTTCCATTTGAAATAATTCATTCATTCCCTGAGATGGATAACTAATCTGTTCACATTTTTTATACTTATTTTAGATCTTTTCAAATAGTCAGTCGTCTTCACTTGAACTGTCATTAAAATATACGCAATTTGCACCATTTAATGAGAGTAACTCGACCATCTCTAGATGTCTGCGTCCTTCTGCCACCATCAGTGGTGTCGCACCACTGTACATTGATTTGTCAATTGAAACACCACACTGCGATAACACAAACTGTCCGAGTGAGACGTCATTTTTCTCTGCCGCATAATGTAAAACAGTAGCACCACTTTTACAATCCCCTGCATTAATTTGTGCACCTCTCTCCAGCAACATTTGCATAATATTTTTATGTCCGTTCATTGCTGCGATGTGCAGACACGTGTAACCGTCGAAATTTCGCATTTCCAAATTTTGGGGTAATCTCCGACACTTTGTTAAATATTCATTTTGGCGAGTTTCTTCAATTTCAACTGGGTTAAGTAAAGCTGCAACCGTGGATTCGTCTCCTGTTTGACAAGCAATGTGAAGGGCCGTATCGCCATTGTGGTCACACATTTCAATGTTTGCACCACCAACCACTAGCCGGCGCACCACCTTCGTTAATCCCATGATAGTGGCCAGATGGAGTGGTGTTTGGCGTAATTTGTCATTATAAATGTCTAGCCAGTCATACCACGGCGCAACTTGAATAAATTGGAGAGCCAGCTCGGTAGCCTCTTGAATAATAGCAATATGTAGTAAGGTATCCCCGTCAGTATCTTTTCCATAAATTACTAACGAATCATCCGTAATTCTATCTACAACAGTAACTGTGTTCGTGTCGCGATATGTGCACGAGTGGTGGAAGTCCCCAGAAACACTTATTCCCTCATCCTCATCCAGATTTTCCGAACACTGTACCTTTGAATTTATCCCAGTCTCACATTTTGCATGCACTGTTGGTGACCCCGAATCTTCTTCCAGATCTTCATCTTCCTCTTTTGTAACAGACAGGGAAGCAATTTGTTCCCGAATATCTTTTAGACAACCACTGTCAGAGTCAGTTGATAACGAGATTGACGTCGAATGAAATCCAGAGTCACATTCTGTTGATTCGAAACGCTCTTTATCGCCGTGTAAAGAAACATTTTTCTCGGTTGTTTTTCCAAATTTGTTCCGAGTTCTTAAACAGCAACCATCTACACTATCCATAATGAATTCACGTACTGTCAATCTAAATAATATAAAGTATTCAAAATGGCGAATGAATATCGCCGACAACGTCAGTTAGATCTAAAGTGGCTAAACAGTTAAGTTCGCTTTGCAACGCTCGCTACGAAGTATGTCCAAATGCAATTCAACACTGCAATTTGTAATTAGCAATACTGGAAAATACTCTTCAAAAAAAGATTGCAAATTCCCTTTTCCGCACAAGCTATTCAATGTCCTAGAACTTTGTCCTCGTTATCTCCGTTTCTGGTTTCCCAGTTGGAAATACCAACTCCGAATACAAAGCAAGTGACGCGCATAAAGGGGAATTTTACAGGGGATTCCCCGTCGGTTTTTCCCTTATCATGCATTCGCCTGATGATTAAGCTCTATATCGTAAGCGACCTGAGAGTTGAACTGTTAGAACGTTATCCTACTTATGAATAAACATGTTTAGTGTTGAACTTGACTGAGTGTTTTGTATTTCAGGTAAACATATCAATAAAGTTGTTTACAAATTAGGCCTACATGTTGATGTGAATCAGTCGAATCTATTTTGCAATATTGTAAAAAATATATTGTACTGTTGAACGGGTGTGTATAGGGTTGAATAAGTACAACATATAGACAGCAATAATTTCTGGTAGATATAAGCAGCGATATCGCTGGTAAAAAGGCAGTGTGCAGTTTTTATATATCTCTAGTAATATTAATATTACTAACATGTGGAATGTTAAAAATCATGTATGATAAGTTTAGCATATATGGCAATAAATAATTGATATTGCAAAAAATATATACATCTAATTAAAAAAAAAAACAAACAGAAAATGGAACCAAGGGGAGAAAGTCTTTTGTATTCATTTCACTAAAAATAAACAAACCAGTCAATAAAAAGTCTGTAAATTGGTAAAAAAAAAAAAATTATTTCTTTCTATTTTGAACACAACCATCTTCCCCTTTGTCTAGGTTTAACCAACATGTCAAAACATTTTCCGGTAAAAGTACAGCTGAATCCTGTTTATCGGTAAATAAAATAAATTTTCTGTATAAGAATCGAAACAGGCTTCCTTGTTAAATTATGTCTACACCAAAATTCCACATTACAAGGAAATATAAGTAGACATAAACACATTATTGTTAACAACATAGGGATGAACATGCAATAGAATTTATTACTTATATATATACAGTAAAACCCCTTTACAATACCCCACCCTGCTTAATGCCACAATTTTTGAAAGTCCACTTTTCCTATTTTCCCTATAATCTCATTAAAATTTTCCCTCAACCTATTGCCTTACCTGGGTACAATTCCAAATTTTAGTTAAACAAATGGTGGCATCATAAGGGGTTTTTACTGTATATATTATATATATATATATATATATATATATATATATATATATATATATATATATATATATATATATATATATATTATTTGTTGTACATTTATTTAGTTTTTACTATATACATGTACATGTAATACATCTGCGGATTGAGGACGTCCCATTAAAAGGTCCAGGTCGTAATTCAAATGCTTTACTAACTGAAAAGAAATAAATTTATATTTAAAATTTAAAAAAGGAAAACAAAGAAAAAGGACCATATTGGTTTTGATTCATTTTTTTCAACTTTTCGACAATCCTACACAGCATGTCTGATGGTCGTTTTTGTTTTCTTCTTTTTTTCTAATTTCCTGGATTGTAGGAATATCCAAAAACTGATATAAATGAGGGCAACTATTATCATTTTTAATTTTGTTGTTTTCGGTTAACCCAGAAGAGAGATCGAAATTAAGGCGTATTTGAAAGAAGAAATAATTTACGGATGCATTTCATCTATAAAAAAAACCATGATAATTTCAGCTCAGCTAACTTTGAAATAGGAAAGTGAACACATGACTACATAGTCATAATTATGCAAATGTTGTTCTAACCCGACCGTGGAGCTTAACAAAATAGATAGATAAATCAATAAATGAAATAAAATGAAATTAGAATTGCGCGGTTTTTTTAACTTATGGGGAGCTTTTGGCTTTTAGCTAAATTTATGAAAACATTATTAATAACCGCTAAAATATCTTCACTAGAAAAAAGATCCGTTTTCCACTAATATTCAGAATTTGATTGATAAATTAAAATCCGTTATAAGTTCCCCATCCATGTCCAGGAAGCTGTGTGACAAAATGGGACTAATGTTTCCAACATGACACTAAAGCAATACCATTTTTTAAATCCGAGATTAAAGATGAATAACCGATTTCCGACTTTTGGTATAGAACGTTGACCCAATTTTTATATTCTTTATATTGTACTGGCCTACTTCGACAATAATTAACCCGCATTTAAAACCTTAGCCCCAAACTCTATTGCGCTTTGTGCGTGGCCATGGCTATAAAGAATTGCGCATGACTGATCGTTCTGAAATAAAACAAACAATGTTAAAAAAAATACAACGGCAACCAGGTAGTATATACACGGGGAAACCCGACTTTGTTTAAAGGTTATATTCAAAGGTTCGTGACACCTGATGGTATCGGAAAATCAATTCTGGGTTTTCCGGCAACGGGCTTAAAAAAAGTATGTCATATTTTCCATTTGATTTCGACGAATATTAGTTTTGGCCACTGAAGGAATTTTGTTTAAAATAGAAAAATATACCCATTTCAGAATTATAGTATTGAATTCCCAGGGTGACTGACATGGACGATGTAACGTAAACAATTGATGTTTTTGCTATTACATGAACAATATCAGCAGACTGACCAACTAATCAACCCATAAAAAAACAATGGATTTGTCTGAATATCAATGACTTACACCAGTTCAAATGTGTCTTTAGGGGTGAATGGGTTAGTTTCATTTGGTGGCAAGTCTCTTTTGTTCAGTAACATAATTGTACACCTTTATCGCAGCGATGATGTTATAGGCTAATTTGCGAGGTTTGTTGTCGCTCTGGTCATGTAACTATCACCAAGCTAAATTAAAACATTTTTATTTTGATAATTTCTGGACTTTTGAAAACAAAATTATGTTTCTATTTTTCACATGCATTATTTAATTAAAATTAACAGCTTGTTTACACATAGGTAGTTATAGGCAGCTCCATGGCGTGCAGATTCAAATGTGCCGCCACAGGTGGCGCTTTAACGTGTTTTGATGACGTAATCAGAATGCTGGTCGACTTGGGCCTCTTCTTAAATAAACTGTGCGCACAATATAAATAAACTGCGCGCACAATATAGCTAAACTGTGCGCATAATACAGCTACACTGCGCACAATATAACTAAACTGTGCACACAATGAGTGTTGGACTGTGCGCACAATATAATTAAAATATGCGCACATTATAACTAAAATGTGCGCACAATATAGCTAAACTGTGCGCACAATTTAACTAAACTGCACAATATAATGAATGTTAACTGTGCGCACAATATAATAAATGTTCAACTATGTGCACAATATAGTTAAACCGTGCGCACAATTTAACAGTGCGCACAATATAATATTTGTTAAACTGTGAGCACAATATAACTAAATTGTGCGCACAATAAAATAAAAAATATACTGTATTCTCTGTCACTTAAGGGGCACCGTAGTCATAGCAATCGTCTTATTTTAAAGATTTTTTTTTCAAAGAAACGTAAGTCCGATAACCAATCGCAAGTCATCTAAGCCGGTTCTAAAGATGAATTTTGATGTTTATATAATATCTTGGCACACTACGCTACTTTCATCTTAATTGCATATAAACACCAAAATTAAATTTATCATTCAGATACATGTAATTAATACTTTATACAATTCCATACACACACGAAAATTAAATCATTTTAAAAAGAATGGGGAACTATTTTAATGTTCTTGATACAAAACAGCATATATGTAGCACTGATATTTCTTGTAGATTTATATTTCCGAAGATTTTAACATAGAATCTGAAAAGCCCCAGACACAAAACTATTCCAATCTTTGACTGACGAGGCGGCGGACTAATTGGGTGTCGGATTAGTGAGGCGTCGGACTAATGGGATGTTGGACAAGTGGGGCGTCGGACTAATGGGGTGTCAGAATAACGGGGCGACCCCAAATTTTTTTGTAGCTGCTGCTTGTATCGTTACTTAATTTTATAGTAGCAATGATGTTATAAGTTGCAAGGCATGCAGTCTGCCGTCATGTAAAAATCAATTTCTTTTTGTATCTGCTGCTATCGTGTACCTTATCTTAACTTTATAGTAGCGATGATGTCACAAGTTGCCAGGCGTGCAGTCTATCGTCATGTAAACGTAAACTTCTTTTTGTATCTGCTGCTATCGTGTACCTTATCGTAACTTTATAGTAGCGATGATGTTACAAGTTGCCAGGCGTGCAGTCTATCGCAGTAAACTAAACTCGTATCTGCTGCTATCGTGTACCTTATCGTAACTTTATAGTAGCATAAACTTGCTTCTTCGTCATTCGTAAACTTCTTTTTTGTAATCGTGTACCTTATCGTAAACGAGACACAAGTTTATGCAGTCTGTAAAACGTAACTTCTTTTTGTATCTGATCTATCGTGTACCTTAAACTTTAACGATGATGTTCTGCAGTCGCCATTAAGTCCATTTGTTCTAATACTTTATACTGTAACGTAACGTCGATCTAAATCTGCAGTCGCCATTAAGTCCATAGTGTATCGTAACCTTCGTTTGGTGATGCTATTACAATGTCGCTCTATTGTCATGTAGTGTAACTTCATCGTATAGTGATAATGCTATAAATTACGAAGTTTGCAGTAGCTTGTACCGTGTTCTAGAGTAACATCGATCTAAATAAATCTAATGACCTTTGCAGTCTCCGTTATCGTGTATCGTAACTTTCATTTGGTGCCGCTGTCACAATCTCCAGTCTCTTTTGTCGTATAACGTAACATTGTAGCTACAATGCTATAAATTACGAGGCTTGCGGTAGCTCATGTCACGTAACGTAACGTCGATTTAAATAAAACTAACGATATTTGCAGTCTCCGTTATCGTGTATCTTAACCTTCCTTTGGTACCAGTATTACAATATCAAGTCTCTTTTGTCGTGTAACGTATACCGTAAATTTATTGTAGCGATGCTGCTATAAATTACGAGACTGACAGTAGCTCGTGTCATGTAACGTAACATCAATCTAAGTAAATTTAACTATCTTTGCGAGCCGGCTCGGCTCAATTCGAGTTCGAGTCCGGCCGGCGGCAGGTCTGATTCCTGTCCTTCGGATGAGACTGTAAAAACTGAGGTCCCGTGTCACAGTAGGTGTCGGCAGGTTAAAGAACCCTCACAGCTCAATGGCCGTAATTGCCGAACATAGGTCAAACTTTGAAGACCTTCAGCGGCATTGGTGACGTCTCCATATGAGTGAAAGAATATTGAGTGGGACGTTAAACAACAATACAACCAACCAACGATCTTTGCAGTCTTCGTTATCGTAACCTTCATTTGGTGCTGCTGTTATAATGTCAAGTCTCTTTTGTCATGTAACGTATAACGTAACTTCATCGTAGCGATAATACTATAAATTACGAGGCTTGCATATAACATGTAAACGTAACGTCGATTTAAACAAATCTAACGATGTTTTCAATGTGATATTTTACCCAATAACTTATGGCGTCTTCTTGTAAGTAAACATGAGTTGATAATACCGCTAAACAAAGAAATGCATTTTTATTCACATTCTTCAAATAAATAGAAATACGTGTGTTTACATATATACGTCATAGTAATCGATTACTTCCTGATCCCGATAATGCAGTATACGTCAGCTTACATTATATAACGTATTTCAACTACCTTTCTCGATGTGACACTGAAAGACATATTAATACATTTTACGCAAATGAAAAGAAGACCAATAAAAGGAACGTAAGATACATGGATTTTCTTCACGCTTTGGTGCTTTTTATGCAAATATTTTCGATTTTTTAAAAAGATAATAAAAGTAATACAGACCAGTGTTATTATTAGAAGTTGGAGTCTGTGTTCAACGTAATGAAATAAAATAGAATTATTCAAGAGATCATGAAGGAACGTATGCATAATATACAAACACATATGTACTCATTTATAATTTACAAACTTTAAAAAAAAATTAGTCATGAAGGGCACACACAAGATCCTTATATAACAAAATATAAGCAAATTGTTTAAAATGTAACTATATTAAATATAAACTTCGTCCCCTACTTTTGACTTACTTTCTGCGCCACTGAGACATGTACATGTATCTATATATAAATTTTCAAGACTTTAATTTTTTTTTACAGATGTAAATGGATACCAGGTGACTACCTCGAAACCGCCAGTCAGATGAATGTATAGCCTATTCGATGATAATGAGGAAAAAAATACAAAAATAATAATGTATTATATACGAAAAATGTCGCCATGCCCCTGCAGTTCTGAGTTGATTCAACAATATCAGCTCGGATGAGCCCGTCAGCCTCAGCGGGGTTGGAGTGAACTGCCGAATGTATATCATTTGAACAATTTTTCAGTTACATATGACGGCGACCAAGTCTTAGTGGTGACTAAGGAGAAAACCCAGTTACGATGTACCCAGGAAGAGACCACGGGCCGTGTATATCACTAAAATATTTTTGTTTTAGTATTGTTTTAACATTGGCGTCATGAATTTCAATACAATGTATTGAATATGACCTCTGCAAAGGGACACACCAACCAAAACACACGCGTATGTTTGAGAGAGAGAGAGAGAGAGAGAGAGAGAGAGAGAGAGAGAGAGAGAGAGAGAGAGAGAGAGAGAGAGAGAGAGAGAGAGAGAGGTTAAGCTATAAGCTATGTTTTTATCATTATTTTGAAATATCTACCACCTATTGAAATACACGACAGATTCAGTCTCAGATAATATACGACAGGTAATTTCATAATAAATTCGACACAATCAGCTGATGTAAACGTGACATATCGTGTCAATGACTGGGACGAAATTATTCATGATGTCGTGAGAGTTATACAATGAACGAAAGAAATTCATATGTCGGCTAGACCTATTACAGGACGTACTTGAGGTTTAAAAAAAAAATCATCCCTGGTCATATTTCAGATTTCGTCTTTGTGTGTCATATATTTTTAAATCATATCCAAATATGGTAAATCAGAATTGAGTACACGGCTATATTTAGTCGTACATGTATTTACCAAATTTGGAATCTGTAAACCACATATGATAATAATTTTAAAAAGAAACGATACATATGTAAATTACAGTTTGAAAACAAAAGTGAAACTTATTATATTCTATTTTCAAAACATTATCAATATAAATTAAACGTTTGTGATGTATGCTATTTTTAACGACTGATGACATAGCATAAGCTACTAGTATTATCATCCGAATTTTATTTCCGTAACCTGGATTTCAAATACAAAAATTAATAGCCAATATATTGGTACATAAAAGCAAACGAAAAACAACAACAACAACACCGCCCTCCCAAAAAAAAAAAAATAACAAAACAAACAAACAGAACATGATGACTTTATTTCAGACTCGGAATAAATGGGTGTAACAAAATGAAAACATTTTCAGATGACTTGAGAAATTTATAAACAACAATATAACTAACAGGAGGGCTAAAATGATTCATAAGAAGCTGGATAAATCTGCAGAGTTATTTTTAATAGAGGTAAATTAGATGTATTGAATAGCGCACGTAATTTAACAGTGTTTACTCTCTTATTATAACATCTTGTAACAAACGATCCCAGTGGGATCTTGGCGCACACCATGTAATGTTCTATGTATGATCTATGACAGACTCTTTTTTTCTCTTAGTTTGTGTCTCAACATTGAATTTGAACTTAAATCCATATTTCTGTGAAATACTTTTTTTCACAAGATTATAGCAAAACTAAACTTGAACTGAACATATTACATTTTAAGAGAGAATGGAATTCAAAATGGCCGACAGGTGTCCATCTTGGATTTTGATCTCTTTGAAAATGTAATATGCACATCTAGACCTCAGGGGGGAACCTCCATAATCAATGTCGAAAAGATTCCTTCAGTACATTCTGAGAAATATATACTTCTATTGTCGAAATCCAAGATTTGCCACTTGTCAGCCATGTTGAAATCCAATTTCTCTGAAAATGTAATATGCGTAACTAGACCCCAAAGGGAACCTTCATGTCCAATTTCAAGGAAATCCCTTCAGTCCTTTCTGAGAAATAGCAATAACAAACTTCCTATGGTCAAAATCCAAGATTGCCGCCTGTCGGCCATGTTGGATTTCCATTTCTCTGAAAATGTAATATGCACAACTAGACCTCAAAGGAAATTCTTCATGACAAATTTCAAGGAGATCCCTTCAGTCTTTTCTGAGAAATAGCGGTACAAGAATTGTTCAGGACGGACGGACAACGGACGGAACACGGATGAAATATGAATAGCCCACCATCTATCTGTTGATGGTGGGCTAAAAAGCTGCAGTACGTCGTGGCGATCAGCAGGAATATGAACATGCAAAAATAAAATGAAATTCATCACCAATTAATTGATTTTCATGTAGAGCTCAAAACCTATTTGATCAGAAAGTTTCTGTAGTTCCCAGCGACCAGTTTCGATGGGGAGACAATGATAAGTTGTCCTGAATTTTGTAAAATTTATTTTTTTGTTTTGTGGACAATAAAATAAATTATGGTTCCAGTTTAAAAATAATTCTATAGAAAATTACAAATATAAAGTTCTTAACGTGACCTCAGTGAATGTATGATCACATTAATAATTTGTTAATGAGATTTTAAAATATGTATCAAATTTTTTTATCATTTTTATTTCCTTTTGGAGGCCCTATGGCCACTGTTCTATTTTCATCAATAAACCTCTTTGCTACTTCACATGCCGAAATGGTGTATATTCCTGTCCTGTGTGGTTAAAATTGGTCTAGTACTTCTAGAGAAGAAGTCGAAAATGTGTAAAAGTTAACAACGGACGACATGCAAAAGACGAAAACTTGTAGGCTCAGGTGACCTACAATAAATATCAAAATTTTTTTACAACTCTTTGATGTGGCGAAGAAGATTTTCTTAAGGTAAGTGTATCACCAAATGGCCATATAACCACAATATGGCAATACTAGCCTCGATCCAGACCTTGAACCATGGACACTTGTTTCTATCTATGGCGGTCGAGAATTACGTTTTGCCCTTATACAATACGTAATGCTCTACCCCAATGATAGAAACAAGTGCCTGTGTCCTGAACCCATTTTTAAGGGTCAGATCATTCACAATTTTGGTAGCAGGCTTTACGACCTTTCTAAAAAGTACATGTATTCATAATTTCTTTACGATTCATAGATGAAGAGAATATTTTCAAAGACGAAGTATATAGTCACTATATGGCTAAATTTACCCTGCTTTTAGGGTAAAAAATTCCATTAAAATAAGCGAACTTTTTGCTCTTTCTAAAAATGTGTTCAGTTATTTATAAAAGTAGAGAAGATTTTAAAAATAAAGTACATTATCATAGCATGATAAAATTGGCCCCGTTCTAGGGCCTAAACTCTGAAGGGCGGTCATTAATTAAACAATTTTGGTAGTGTGCTTTTTAGCCTCTCTCATGCTCGTCCCCACCAGAATGGAATTCATATTCAGAATTGGGGATGCTACAAAAAAGGACAGTATTTTATTGACTTATTTCAGTAACAAGAAACTGTGTAATACTAATACAATTTGAACCACGCTTTGTCATTTCTGGGGTAAAGAATATTTTTCAGGTTTAGAATATTTTTGGAAGTTTTCACTCACAAGGCCCAGGAGGTACAAGAATCATGGAGTTCACAATTTGGGTTCCCTTAGTCTTACAGAAGCTATTTCTTATAACATTTAAGTATTTTCGGAACTACACGGCAGAAACCGACGACGAAAGCAGATTGAAGGCACTAGGTCATGTGACGTTTTTACGGAAGATAACGACAGAAACAGACGACGAAAGCAGAATGACAGCACTATAGTTCATGTGACGTTTTGGATGGTAACATCAGTCTGGTGAAACACGGAAATTTGTAAGTTAGAGCACGTGGTGTATTCCCATACGTTCAAGATTTTACAAAAATGTCTTCACTCAGTTTCCTTCTTTTGGTTTCCATTTGTTTATCTACAGTGTTAGAAATTATAGGTAAAATCAGTACTCATTCACAAACAGGTTTTCCAACTCTAATACTCGACAGGATATCTTCAATAATTCATAGTTGTAATATTAAGTAGATATTCTGGAATAACATGGTCTGACATCGAAGTCTAATTAGCGCATGACATATGCACAAAACATGCCCTGATGTAGCCACGGTTACAAATAAACAAAAAGTAAACATTTTAAATATTACGGTGGTGATGTCTATTTAAAGTTAGAGGAACTTAACTCGTAAACACTATATATATATATATATGTATATATATATATATATATATATATATATATATATATATATATATATATATACACATGTATATATCATTGGCGTCGGAAGCAAATTGAAAGTGGGGGGCTAAACAAACTTAAAACACACACACAAGCCAGAAACGTCTTGGGGCTAAGCCCCAATTTTCAACACCTATGTCGATCTTTGCAAAAAAAAAGTGGGGGGCGCTAAGCCCCCCCCCCCCCCCCCCCCCCCCCCCGGTTCCGACGCCCATGTATATATATGTTCACAAATGTTTCTTCTTTCAAGGGTAAAATTCCTACTTAGGCTTATAAATACCATTTATAACGCTTATGGGACGTAGGCTACTCATTTACCTATCCTATTAAACTTTGGAAACTGATTATAATAAAAATCTAGATATCTAGATCTATAATCCAGTGAGTGGGTGGAAAATGAATATGCCTAAAGAGCACAACAAAATAATCGATTTAATTTTAATGTAGAATATAAAACTAGGCGTGTTTCAAAATAATAATTTTCATCTTAACTGAATATTTAGAATGAAGGCACGCCCTTTCTGATGGCTATTGTTCCTTTGTTGACTAAAACTTGGTAATTTCAGTAAACTGCTAAAAACTTGCGGTGCGTATCCTCCCAAGATATTCACTCCTTAAAATGTAGGCCCATGGCATGCACATGATGCTGAGAAATTTAGTCGTAGATGATCTAGCAAGTCCAGAGTCTAAATGTCATAACCCGGGTTTTACATTGTGTCGGATGTAGGGCTACTGAGAGTTTAAAGTGAATGAATGACACACGCATGTACACACAAACACAGGATGTATTAATGACTACTAGGATATTTCTCATTTCCTAAATGAGATTTAATCAACGCACCTTACAGTTAATTTTAGGCTACTCCGTAAATTCCGGTGATTATGTTGTTAAATATTCGCCTAATACTCGCACACAGAAACTTCGGACGCCGGATTTTCATCACCTTCACTGAATCAGTACTCACTGGACATGAGGAGGGGTGGTTTATAGTATATCTGAACTCATACATGAAGAAAGACGTGTTTTATCCCGTGTAAATGCCAAAAGATCGTGAAAATGACTCAAGATGAGGTCGATCACACTGGTGACACTACATATCGCCACGACCGACAGATATGCTCGGGATCGAGCTCTTCTGCTACACAAACACAATATTATTCAAATATGGATAGGCTAAAGCTGTCCTTGTACTGAATACCCCATGCATAGTGATTATAACTTATCATTACAACTCGCCAATTACGTGGAACATGCAAACAATGGTTATACACCCAAATGTGCACCAAATACACTTGCCGACGGAGAGGTGAATGAATATATACTTCTCAACTCCCTTTAGTACGCATCGGCCTCGGTAGCGCAGTAGGTAGCGCGTCAGTCTCATAATCACTGAAAAATCACAGAGCGATCTGAAGGTCGTGAGTTCGATCCTCACCCGGGGCATCATTTTTTCATCTTTTAAATACAAAATCTACACCTACCATCGAGCTGTTCTTTTTTTCATCGCCATTCTGTTACATAACTGTAAATACAAAATGACTTTGTATATTAGATAGATCTATAATCTGGTCAAGTAAAAAATGTCAGATAATCACCTATAGAAAAGTAGATTAAATTACTAGAATAATCCATCTATAATGATAAATAAACTTATAAAAATATATAATTTATTCAATTTCATTACATGTTAGGATACCGTTAAATTATCTGTTCAGAGAATGTCTCTGAAAATGTTGCGTCAGATAAGGCAAATGTTTCCTCGAAAATCAGTGAAAAGCCAATGACAAGTAATAGACATCATACGCCCAGTGTTTGATTCACAAGAGGGGAACCGGGATTCCTACCGATGTTCAGTAGCCTACATAGGCGTCGGAACCGGGGGGCTAGGGGGCTTAGCCCCCCCCCCCTTTTTTGCAAATATAGACATAGGACATAAACGTTTCTGGCGTGTGTATGTGTTTTAAGTTGGTTTAGCCCCCCCACTTTCAATTTGCTTCCAACGCTGATGGCCTAAATTGAAGGGTGAGTACATGTCAAAAAGTGTTTTGTTGTAACATGATCTAGACATTTTTAAATTCTGTTTATGGTTTAAAACATTCTTGTGTGAATATTTAGTGACATATCAATATAGGCCTACATGTATATGTGTAAAAATAATAGTCATTTATACACAAACTACAAAGCTTGAGTTCACTCATCCACCCCTGTGATCACATTTAGACTCGTCCAAATCAATATATATATCATGGTCTTCTGTCATAATTAAGAAGTGGGTAACTTCATATTGCATGTAAAATTATTATAACATAGGCGTGGGAACCGGGGGGGGGGGGGGGCAAAGATAGACATAGGTGTTGAAAATTGGGGCTTAGCCCCCAGACGTTTCTGGTGTATGTGTGTTTTAAATTGGTTTAGCTCCCCACACTTTCAATTTGCTTCCGACGCCAATGATAAAATTTGGATTCTAAATCACATTCCCTGAATTCTGACATTGTTCTATGTAATAGACAGGTCCAAACGTTACTTCAGGGCTTGGTGAGTTAAAGGAGTGATTCCATCAAAGGTTTGTATAAAGTTAACTGGATATGCCAGAAAAACAAATCTAACTTGAAGGTGAGGGTTATTCCCTCTTAATAAGAGATGCTGCTTTGGTTTAGATCAGATTCAGTATTTCATTGACAGATGATAAGATATCATGTAGGCGTAGTCAGTGGTATTTATGACCATTGTAAATAGTTTACCAGCACGTGCAGTGTGTAAATAATCAAATTAGCAACGCCTTGGGTTTATCAATGGTAGCAAATTTGGATGTGTTTCTTGTTTGCAACAGTAGGCCTAGTAGGGCCTAATCATTTTCAAAACTGGCTTTCTGGGCACAAGGTTGATTTCAAAATAGAGAATTATATTTAATTCAGAAATATTCAATTAACCATGGTATTTTCGGAATCTGAAAAAGTGATCAGCTGATCTTATAAATATGCATTGTATTAATAATCATTTTTGTGACAACAAAATATCCCTATTCACAAACAAAAATAAATAACACAAATAGAAATAAATAGCATTTATAACCATTTCTTGAATCTTCATTTGTTTTTTATTATTGTTCCATTGCTATTGTTTTCGCAGGGTCACCTTCAGTTATGTCTGTTACCAAACCATGCATGTGCCTAGTGTGTATATAAAGGGTAAAATTTCTTTCTGTCAATTTTAGGATGAAGATTTTTCTAAGAAGGGGCAGGGTCATTACATCATCCTGAAAATAGATAAATGACATCATCAAAAATATAAAAATAGATAAATGACATCATCTAAAATATGAAAATAGATAAATGACATCATCAAAAATATAAAAATAGATAAATGACATCTTAAAAAATATGAAAATAGATAAATGACATCATCTAAAATATGAAAATAGGTAAATGGCATCTAAAATATAAAAATGGATAAATGACATCATCAAAAATATAAAAACAGATCAATGACATCATCTTAAATATGAAAATAGATAAATGACATCAAAAATATAAAAATAGATAAATGACATCATCAGAAATATAAAAATGGATAAATGACATCATCTAAAATATGAAAATAGGTAAATGACATCTAAAATAAAGAAATAGATAAATGACATCATCTAAAATATGAAAATAGATAAATGACATCTAATTACAGAATTCAAAATTTCATGTGTCAATATATACCTTTCAAATTTGATTTAAACTATGTTTATTGGGCAACTTGGAACTAAACATTTATATATATATATATATATATATATATATATATATATATATATATATATATATATATATATATATATATATATATAACACCGACAACACTATATATCATAGGGTGTCGGATCTAAGCAATAGATACAAGTCAGGAAAAGAATGTATAAAGCACTAAACTGACTAACGACACGGACAAAATAAATGTCAAACTTTCGTGACGACCTGTCCCTTCATCAGGACAAAACATTTAAAATACGATGAAAAAACATACACATACACACTCTCATGCAAACATCCACTCACACACACAACCGGTGAGTGAAAGAAATGCTACATATTACAAATGCGGCGTGATAACGCAATAAATAAATGAAAATGGAAATCAGACAAAACGATAACTAAACAACTACTAAACTAAGCTCAAACTGCCAACGAAATGTGAATCGAACTAGATCTATGTGAAAATAACAAGAAACTGCAAAATGAATTTGGAAAATGATTCGGGGAAAACGACATCAGCTGAAAAATTAAATCGAGAAAAAGAACTGTCTCATATTTCATCCCTCCCGAGATAATTCTTTTATCTGGTGAAAAATTATCACGAGAAAACTAACTCTTCTTATTTCGTCTTCTCGAGGTAAGTTTTTTTCCGACCACGTGAAAAAAGTGTATCCTAAATACACCACCGTACCAAGACGTGCATACAGTGTATAATATGCCTGTGGGTTTTTTTCTTGTGCAAGTTACACCTCAATAAATCATACGAAATGTAACAGGTCCAGTGCGACAATGCGACCAAATTGTCGCATTAAACTTGATTAGTTTGTTTTCCCTTCGCGGTGTCCAATTAAATTACAAATAAACCTATGCATCTCGAATATTTACACGTCACAGACAAGGAAACATTACTGAATATACACAGTGACATTTAACAGGAGTCTAAGTCGATTGATTGACTTCAATACAGACAGGAAACAAAGTAGTAATTTCCGGAATCTGGATTGAAAAGCCGGTTCTTATTAACAATTTTCTCATAAATGATCCCAAATTTTCTGCATCCAGTGAATAGCTCAGAATTGTAAAATTTGGCTATATCTGGAAGATGTGTGGCTGTTGTGAAGTGGTTCTGTAAGTTAATGTATATCCGCTGATTCGATCTACATTCATGATTGTATGTTTCCGTTAGAGAATTCTACATTCCGTTTGCTTATCTATGGAGGCTTTTAACAACTTTCCATGAAATTCTATTCACTATTGTTTTCCATCATAAAATATTTCCTTTCGCTGAAATCAGGTTGCATCCCCTAGTGTTGTTCTATTTTGTTTCAAACACTACAGCATCGTGTATTACATCCTGTCAAGAAAGTTTCACTATTATGGAGATATCACCATCCTTAGGTGAAGTGCTACAGATTTTGACGTGTCCTATAGACTGACGCCAATGCAATGTGAGAGTTCTTTTACAACGACGAGCTTTTCGCGACACGGAGCATCGGTGTCATCCGAATGACCCGGTGTCTTTCACATCGTATGTCAAGTGTTTGGGCCTCACGCTTTCGAACGGTTAATATTTCCATTTTAAAAGGTATATGGCTGAATGGCCTGTTACTGGAAATCAAACCCGTTGGGACCTCGCGCTAGCGAGTCGAACACTCTACCACTTGACTTTCGGCCTACCACTTTAGACTTGGTCACTGTAAGACTAAGTAGTCCCGCTGCGGTGTCCAAGTAAGACGAATGAGCGTGCAAAAGACCTATGTAGCGTCTTCGAAGCTTTGTGCGCTCCTGGGGCCTGTTTTATCAAGAGATTGTTATTTGTTTTTAAGACAAAACTTAGGACCGCCGATTTTATCAACACTATCCTAACTCAAGTCTGAAAGTATATCTGCATATTTACAAATAAAATATTGAAAGATTAAGAACACTTATGTTTGCTACATTCACAAAGATATATTATGACGTTAAAAAAGAATGTCGTAAGCCAGAGGTCGTAATTCCTAAGTCATTTGTGTAATTCTAAGACTTTGGACAGCATGCCCACCCATTATTTCAGTTGGGTTTTTTGTACCCTCTGATCTGTAATTTTGGGGGTACAGCTTGCCCACTTATTATTTATTTCATTGGGTGTTTTTTGTACCCTCTGACCTGACATTTTGGGTACAGAATAAATTTTGGGGGTACACTGTAGCGGCATAGCCTCCAAAAAAGAGGGTGTGCGTTTTTTTACGGAAATGTCATTTAAATTTTATGCTATATAATCTTTCAATACCTATATAATTTTTAACGTGCCAAATTTTAGGCTAATAAATCACTGTGGTGGATAGGTCGAAAAAAATTGGCAAAAATTCAGATTTTTAAAAGTAGTTGACAGGCCGAGGTCGGCAGAGTTGAAAATAGGGATTGGCCATCACAAAATCAAATTCTTTATATATATCTACAACATGTACAATAATTGGTGCTAAATTTGTAAATTTTGTAGTAAATTATTAGATCTAAATATAAATTTGATTTCAAAATTTTGAGCTGCTTCTGTCTTGTACTTTATCATATTTCAGTTCTGTCACATTGATGGTGTGTACGGATTATGCACCACTGGTACTTCCAGGTAACGTATTACATCGCTAATAATTTAGTAATGACCAAATCAGCATAAGATTCTTTAATACAGTTAATATAACTGTAACACTGAACAGTGAGTATCCTTAGTTAACTTAAATTTACGGAAGCCGACACGTGCCACATGTAATAAAATATGTCGTTATAACGACATATATGTTGTTATAACGACATATTATTTATCTTGTTATAACAAAATAATTCATATCTCATAACATAATAATATCTTGTTAAAACGACATAATATCTTGTTATAACGACATATTAAGTCGTTTTAACAAGATAAATGTCGTTATAACAACGTATTTTTATTACCTCATGTGGCAGGTATCGGCTTCCGTATAAATTATCTCGGACAATTAAGTAAACCAAAGATGAGTGACTGATCACATAGATCGTATCTTTGTATGAATTGACAATGCTTCCCAACTTCAAAGACTGCCGCGCTATTCTCTATCAGTTGAAGGTCACGTACCAACAACAGTCGGCTTCAACATCACCGCGGGGTGCCGAGATAAGGGACTGTCTCGAAAGCAAAATAGTCAAGGAATAATGAATATTCACGATCGAGTCAAAAATAGAAAATTTACATGACAAGCGTGACAGCCTTTAAACTTTAACCATGCATTCAACATTGGTAAATCTATGTGCATGCACGAAATGGCCTACAATTTGGCCTAAAATAGGACCTTTCCTAAACCGAGCACCTGATGTCATGTTGTAAATTTTGAATTTACACCCACCCAGTATATCAAAACTTTACCACACAACACCAATATAAAATGTGATATACAACAGGGGCCCATTTAACGAAAGGTCCCAAGTACTAACTTTCAGTCCTACCATATCAACACATCACTGATTGGTCAGTATCGTGACAATTAGGACTAATACTTAGGATTTAGGACCTTTCGTAAAACGGGCTCCAACAAGTGCAAAAATGTCGAAACCGACCTGTCGCCGACTGGACTCGAACTCACGACCTCACGATCAAAGTCTAGCGCACTACCGACTGAGCCATGCCGACTCAAGTAAAAAAAAAAGAATGGGAGCATGATGTTTTTATCACGCCGTTTTCTCTTACTGATCAACCTCGCGCATTGCATTTTCCCCAAAGCGAATTATATTGAATAAGTGGTAGGCCTATCTATCGATCCCCATAGATTCGGAATAAAGAGCATAGGCTAATCGCTATGATAGTGATTCCGAACCGTGGTTTTACGACGATGATCGATCCCTGGAAAATAATTAGAATGTACATGTACATTGTAAATCTAAAGAATGTTTTTATTTTGTTTTTTTTTAATCAACATTCATGAAGTCATAATAATGTCGTTTATTCATTTTCAATTTTGCTATATTGAAATTGAGTACACGACTATATGATCTACTTGTATCTAGCATGTCTTTTCAATGCCTTGATCAGTTTTAATGCAACTTACAACCTTCACTGACCACATTAAAAGTAGGCTTACTGCATGTTTTTATTTTTGTAGTTGCCCATCACTGGTCATAAATAATACAAGTATCTGTATAGCCTACTGCTGGTAACATAAATTAAATAACCCAACACCACAGCTAGGCTGATTTTAATTCTAGTACTTTCGGCACCATGTATTTTCTGCACCGAGTAACTTCGGCACTTAACTTTTTGGGATGCAGGTATTTTCGGCAAATGAACAGGTAATATCGGCAGTTAATATTGATTAAAACAGCGATATCACTGGATTAAAATAAATGAATTAATATCTCACGGTGAATTTTAATTCTTAAAAATAAAGTTTCAATGCATGTTTTTGGAAGTGCCGAAAATACTTGCTTACAAATACAAGTGCCGAGTTACTCGGTGCCTAAATTACCCTATACAGACATTTTGGATTTAATGTTTATTGTAATTTATCTTTCACCATGATAATTCTGAATAAACAAGCTAAATGTAAAAGATTCCAACTTCACTGACGCTTTTAACTGTGTCTGTGTGAGAAAATAAGAATACATGTGCTAATTCCAAGTCTACAGTGACCTGCCAAAATTGATGCAACTTTTTATTTTTCTCTGTATATTTCATATAAAACCGCATTTTTTTTTATTCGAAAGTCATTTCCTATTCAAAATATATTTTTTCTACATATTTTGAAGTTCGCATGTTACTTTGTTATAAATTTCCACTGCTTTGTTTGATAGTGCTGATGTGTTTTGTCAGATACAAACTTATAACTACGTCTCTTTTTAATGTGTAAATAGGGAATGGTGACATAAAGAAATAGGTTTTCAGTTCAGATTTCTCAATTTTCAAAACAGAAAATTTGAACACACACAATGGAACTGTTAGATATTTTGAGTTTTATGATATAAGTTATAAGAAATACTTATCCGTGGATGTTTTGAAAAATTGTGATTTTTATATGAAATATTTAGAGAAAATTATAAAAGTTGCATCATTTTTGGCACGTCACACGGACTCGAATATACCATAACATTCATGAAAATGTCGGGATCAATCACAGGGGCTCGGAAAAAATCGTTTTTAGAGCCTTATATGCTAAATGAAAACTGGAGCATGGAGGAATAAACCTCCTGGCTCCAGTTTTCATTGAGCATATTTACACACATTACGCTATAAAAACGATTTTCCGAGCTCCTGTGGATCCATCAGCGATATGTATATGTAAAACCCTTAGTAACATGCTATACAATGCTGTCAAGAAAAGGAAAAAGTATATTTACATGTCATGCAATTTCCTCGCACGATGACCAGATAATCGGAAATTTCCTGTAGATATCCAAGTGTTTATAGAGAGAAATCACTGACAACATCTTCGTAGATTTCATGACGGTGCGACTCCATTCGAAGAGATTCACACTGGATATAAATAGGGCATTGACCCAAGGTGTAATTACATAATAAACCGCGTGAGGAATCATCAAAGACTGAAAGACACGTGCGAACTATATTATGATATTGAAATTACTCATGCGTGTATTTTGTTCACAGTAAATTTTCTGTGAGATGAACACAAATGATAAACTTTCACAGTATAAGTTGATGATCCATGGGCGATATGAAAGTAAAAGACATGCCAAGAAAATAAAAACTGTTATAGTCAGAAAGCTGTCCATTAATTTCCAGATAATACGGCTATGATAGATAGATAGATAGATAGAAAGCTGTCTATGTCAGGAAAATAGAAACGGCTGTAACAGATAGACAGTTGATAAATGTAAAGAAAATAGAAATAGCTGTAATAGAGAGAAAGTTGGTATATGTCAAGAAAATAAAAATGCAATATAAAGAAATCTGTACATGTCAAGAAAATAGAAACTTATCAGCTGTCTATGTCAAGAAAATAGAAACTTCTATAAGCTGTCTATGTCAAGAAAGTAGAAACTTCTATAAGCTGTCTATGTCAAGAAAATAGAAACTTCTATAAGCTGTCTATGTCAAGAAAATAGAAATTTCTATAAGCTGTCTACATAAAGAAAATAGAAACTGCTACAACAATGTATAATAGATAGAAAGCTGTCTGTGTCAAGAAAATAGAAACTTATCAGCTGTCTATGTCAAGAAAATAGAAACTTCTATAAACTGTCTATGTCAAGAAAATAGAAACTTCTATAAGCTGTCTATGTCAAGAAAATAGAAACTTCTATAAACTGTCTACATAAAGAAAATAGAAACTGCTACAACAATGTGTAATAGATAGAAAGCTGTCTGTGTCAAGAAAATAGAAACTGCTATAAGCTGTCTATGGTCAAGAAAATAGAAACTGCTGTAATGCATAGAAAGCTGTTTGTGTCAAGAAAATAGAAACCGCTACAACAATGTATAATAGATAGAAAGCTGTCTGTGTCAAGGAAATAGAAACTGCTATAAGCTGTCTATGGTCAAGAAAACAGAAACTGCTCTAATGCATAGAAAGCTGTTTGTGTCAAGAAAATAGAAACTGCTACAACAATGTATAATAGATAGAAAGCTGTCTGTGTCAAGAAAATAGAAACTGCTATAAAATAGAAACTTTTTCAGATATTTATACTTATATGGGAAGCAACAAAAGCATGTACATGTGTTTCACTTTATCAATATACTTTTTGAGTACGAAAGCCGATTGAGCTCATTTGGTAGATGATAAAAAATAATCGCCACATAACGCGAAAGTAGCGCGTAATAACGCGAAACAAACGAGTAAGAACGCGAATCATGCTATGAAATTTATGCTGGGACAAAAAAAATTCTCTGATTTTACCCAGAGTTTCCACAGAAATTACCTCAAACTTAACCCCCTTTAAAAACATCTTTTTATTTGCTTCCTACAGCACCGCATAAAGAACGTACCATTTTACGCGCATTACGTCTTGTCCCCCCCCCCCCAAAAAAAAAGGTACGCCCCTTCTTTGAAAATTCCTGGATCCGTAACCCATTCTCAATATTTTGAACGATTGTGCCTCCTACACTTTTCTGGACCCAGCTACGCCACTGTATATTGATGGTTTCAAAGTTTCAACCGACAGAAGATTTGGACAACGACAATCATGATTGACTGAAATTTACATACAAGTGAAATTATACAGTTTGTATAAAAATAACTGTTTGAATCTTATGAAATAATTGAACCATTAAACGAACAAAATATCGCAGGAAAGTGAATTAAAGAGAACAACAGAACAATATAACGTTGAATTCTTTTCTTTTAAAAGTTGCCTTACTGATTATGACTTTATCTGCCAGAGCAAAAAGCTCAATATTTCGGCTTGTGAAAGACCAAGTTCGATGTAAATTCTAACTAAACTATCGTATTCCAGGGCTTTATTCTACCAATGAAGTCAGACCGGTACATATATATGCTTTTTCGCGTTATTACGCACTTGTTTCGCGTCATAAAACGTTCTGTTTCGCGTTTTAACGCGCTTGTTCGCGTTACCACGCGTTCCGTTTCGCATTATAACGCGCTAGTTTCGCGTTACTACGCGTTTGTTTCGCAGATGTCGTAATAATTATAATATTACTTTCCTTATTGATACAAATTCGGATACCAGAGCGCTTCTCATCCTATATAACATGTTTGTGTTCCTTTTATAAAAGATTTATGTTCGCTTGAGTGAAACGAACAAGAGGATAAAGAAGAATGTGGTAACTATCA
This sequence comes from Atrina japonica, assembly GCA_030159075.1. NCBI lineage: Eukaryota > Metazoa > Mollusca > Bivalvia > Pterioida > Pinnidae > Atrina > Atrina japonica. Next base: position 967,552 of record BROG01000156.1, read on the forward strand.
ATACTCTCATCGAAAACGAATGGAAATAGTAAATAAATGACAATCTATTGTACAACTATATCTTTTAAAATAATTATCACATTTTTGGTAGCGAATTGTAAAAGTTTATTCACACAAAAATACTTTTCTAAATTGTTTATTTTTTTAGTTTTGAAAAATAATTACCCAAGTAAGATCTAGATAAATTTTCTTACTATGCCAATCAAAACAGTTATTAAATTTAGTTTTATGAAAAATAGATAGGTGAAAGATTATGTGCCGGCTTTTTTTATGAGTGATATTTTTGTTTTATTTTGTGGGTTGGATGACAACATACTTACCACTCGTGTGGAATACTGTTTTTCTGCCCAAAGAGATGAGACAGTAGTGTTGATCATCGGTGATTCTTGGGCAGCTTCATATATATTACTTGAACTATTCAACTGAGCATCCGTGTCTTTGCTTGTAGGCGAGATACGTTTGCTCCATAGTGATATCAACTTGTTTACGATATGTTCACCATGTAAATTAAACTGTATTTGTATCTGAATTTGTTAATAGTGCATTTCAATATAGAAACTGTTATATACGTGTAAATAGAAATATGTCTATTAATTTCAAGAAAATAGAAACTGCTATACTAGACAGAAATCCGTCTAATGTCAAAAATATGTCTAATAAAAAACTTATAATAGATAAAAATATGTCTAATGAGAAGAAAATAATCAAAGTACTGAAAGTACTGATACGAGGTGACGGCAATTGTAAGTTTTAATGAGGTATAATAGACTTAGTATACTGAATTCGGTAAAGTTAGGTTATACCAAAAAAAAAAAAACTAAAATTCAGTTCAGACATTTAGCCTAACGTGGATACTGATGACTTATTTAATATGCAACAAACTACAAATATCAGATAAAATCTTTGCTTATAAACATCGCTTCATCGAAATTAAATTTCTATGCGACAGGACAGTTTTATACCTTTACGCTATACTTTCTATTAATAGCCTTAAATCGTGTACATGTAAAACATTTTCCCAGCTTCAAAGACTGCCGCGAGTTTCTTATCAGTTAAGATCACGTGAATGAGGAATGACACAACTTCTATATCAACTTCACAGCCAGATCTTGCCAATACACAGTAAGGGAAACTTGACCAAAACTCATTTGCATATTAATAGTGCGCAAGAAGTCTAGCGCTTTTAATGTCAATTCTATCTTAAAATTCATAAAGGGCGCCGAACTGACCTTTACTAGCATATATTTCTAACAAGTCTTGTAGACTTATTTTCAGACTTTCGTCATTTTAAAAAGCAAAACTATACGAATAAAAGTGTGATTTGGAAATTTCAATCTTGAAGTTGAGTTAATGTTGCTGAAACGCATATACATGTGTAATTTTGCGTCAATATAATGTGTTATTAACCCCATACTGCAAAATGTGCGCTTTGACTTGTTCCCAATAAACAACTTAGCATAACATAACTGCGTTGATGTTCCTTCAACTCGTAAATGACGAAAGATAGAAAGTTGTCTAATGTAAAAAAAAAAGTAGAAACTGCTATAATATATATGTGTCACAGCATTAATGGTCCCTGCTGTGATGAAGGTACAAAATCATCAACAAGGGTAAAACTTGTTTATTGTTTTTTTTTTTCAATTATAAACAATTAACTATTCACAGACAGTAAATACTCAACAAACAACTGAAGTTTTCATCCATAACCATAAATAAAACTCTTTAATTACACACATCTTTACTGTCCATTATATATAAACTTTAATTTGCATAATTGTCAAATGAATTCTCTTCTCTCTAAACTGATACACATATCTCCTTTTAATGTTTCTTTCTGTTACATGGTCTTGTCAGGTATGCACTGTGTTATATCTGTCCTGGATACATTAACTGACCAAAGCGATCTTAATTATTACTGATACAGATCAACCCTTAAGAACAGGTTTTATCATTAATTAAAGTTTTCTCCCACTTGCACTAGATAGAAAGCTGTCTACACTGGCTCACTGCTATAGATAGAAAACTGTCTACACTGGCTTAATGCTATAGATAGAAAGTTGTTTACACTGACTTACTGTTATAGATAGAAAACTGTCTACACTGGCTTAATGCTATAGATAGAAAGTTGTTTACACTGGCTAACTGTTATAGATAGAAAACTGTCTACACTGGCTTAGTGCTATAGATAGAAAACTGTCTACACTGGCTTACTGCTATAGATAGAAAGCTGTCTACACTGGCTTAATGCTATACACTGGCTTACTGCTATAGATAGAAAGCTGTCTACACCAGCTTACTGCTACAGATAGAAAGCTATCTACACTGGCTTAATGCTATAGATAAAAAGCTGTCTACACTGGCTTAATGCTATAGCTAGAAAGCTGTCTACACTGGCTTAGTGCTATAGATAGAAAGCTGTCTACACTGGCTTACTTCTACAGATAAAAAGCTGTCCACACTGGCTTACTGCTATAGATAGAAATCTCCCCCATGAATATTTTTCAAGGTTGGCAAGTCTCCTATAGATATAAAACTGTCTACACCAGCTTACTGCTATAGACAGAAAGCTGTCTACACTCGCTTACTGCTATAGATAGAAAGCTTTCTACACTGGCTTACTGCTATAGATAGAAAGCTGCCTAATACATCTATAGGTGCGTATGACACACTGAAATTGCTTAATGAATCAGCCTTATTTAATGCAATATATAAATGTATATATATTTTTATGTTCTTATTCGATCCTCTCAATCGAACATAAATCATTTATAAAATATAAACTGCTAAGCAGGTTTTATATATATTTTTATATTCGATATAATCGAACATAAATATTTATAAAACAAATATATATATATATATATATATATATATATATATATATATATATATATATATATATATATATATATATATATATATCCAGAAATATTGAAATGATTCACACAAGTACCTAAATTAATAAAATATATCACATGGAATTAAACTCAATTGGTTTCATTTAAATTATCAAGGAGTTTTCAATATGATACACTTAAACTCCTAGATGAAATTAATGAAAGTGGTTGATTTTAATTTGGCGTTGTGATTTATATATATATATAGTAAAACCTGTCTATAACAAATTTCCTGGGACGTCCAAATAAATTTGTTATAGCAGTATTTCAAGTTTTTACAAGTGCTATGATCAATATCACATGGAATTAAACGCAATTGGTTTCATTTAAATTATCAAGGAGTTTTCAATATGATACACTTAAACTCCTAGATGAAATTAATGAAAGTGGTTGATTTTAATTTGGCGTTGTGATTTATATATATATAGTAAAACCTGTCTATAACAAATTCCCTGGGACGTCCAAATAAATTTGTTATAGCAGTATTTCAAGTTTTTACAAGTGCTATGATCAATGGATGACTAATCATGTTCCTGGTTTAAATTTTTCACGCTCAAGAAAAGATGATAATCATATATATTGTATCAATGAAATAAACATAACACAATAAAGTAATACATTACAGTTTATTGTAATTCAAAATCAAATATATTTGCAAATATTGGGAGATTGTGTTATATATTTGTTACATCAGAGACATACCACTACTAGATTCAGACATTTTAATCAAGGTATCTTTGTTCTTCACTTGACTGCTCGCGATGTCCTTTTCAGGTGTAGATTAGAATTCCAGTGTAGTCTCCGAAGTAAGATCCTTTCGTTTTTGAGGTGTTGACATTTGTAATCTAATGACTGAATAAACCTAGTTCAAAAATACTTTGCAAAAACAGTTCACCGCGGCGTTGAGATATTGATTGACAAAAAGCAACATAAAACTACGAACAACCCGGTATAACCCCAGGCATTGTATTACAGTACACCAACACGGTAGAGTATGAAAAAAAAAATCGTTAAAGCAAATAGATTTTTGTTGGTGGGCAAGAAAAGATGATTCGCCTTATAAAACATATTTTTGTTACATCCGAATTCGTTACTCACAAATATTTAACAGAGTAAGTACATTTGTATATAGGAAATTGCAGGGGATTTGTAACTGGTTAGTTACAAGCAAGAATTCGTTAGATACGGGTTCGTTATAGACACGTTTTAATATATATATATATATATATATATATAGTAGAAATAAAAAGTCCTTGGTACAGTAGAAATAGTAGAAAAATTATTATTCAGAACAACACATTCCTTTGATCATAGTAAATATAATTATTCTTCTGTTAGCGCTTTCAGCCATAGTGGCTCTTCAGACAGAGTAAAAACGTTGTCAATATATATATATATATATATATTAACACATGTATATATACTGGTATATACAGTGGAATCTCGTTATCTCAAAATTCACGGGACCACCTGTCTTGAGAGGCCACATTCTGAAAACCTTTTAGTTAAATAATTCCCAAGATAAATTCTCTTTTGAGAGATCACATGTCTTTTAAGACCACATTTCAGTGGCAGGTGGGGTGGTCTTTCAAGACAGGTTTCACTGCACAAGATAATATGGCTGAAACAGAGGTGGGTGGATTCTATTCCACATTTTTTTTGTACTCTACTTCTTTTATTTGTTTTGGGAAGAAGTAAAAAACACATCAAATTCCATATTTTGAAGGATTTTATTCAATTTCTACATGATTCCATGAAATAAGTCAAATTACAAAATTCATTTCATTGTATTACATGTAATGACACCATGAAAATATATCAAAGGGGAGTAACTCTTTTTTTTTCTTTTTTTTTTTTTGCATCAGCATTAGCATCCTCATCATTGCTGGTTTCGTGCTGTGTATTGGTGTATTCTGGGATCAAATTTTCTGCCAAGCCAGATGTGTTTGACAGCATTCTATAATTTTCAAGGTCCTCTGCCAGGACAGTAGAATATTTATTTTGATAAAATGTTTTTTTCATAATTTAAACTCATTTTATCTTGCGATACCTCGAAACTTGGGTAAACTACCTATATAATCACAGCTGTTATTTTTTTGACATTCTCAAACTAAGATTTTGATACCAGAGTTTTTGAAATTCACCTGTCTTACCAGGAAAACTGGTAAATTTTACAAAAGTCTGGTGAAATCTATCTCATAACTGGTCCAAATGACCAGTGATTTTCCATTTCTTTTCAATTAGGGGTGGGGCAGATTTTTTCGGTTCGGTTTATCTACATATCTAACAACTGACTCTTGGACCCCAAGTACAACCACAGAAGTATAAACACATTCTAGAATGAATGTCAGTTGAATGGCACATATTTTTAACCCAAATATGAGACCCTGTGGTGCAACACAGCAGTATGTGGGTTCTAGTTCATATCTTTAGCCTACCTTACACTATATTGTGAAATTATATATCTTTAAGATAAATCTGTGCATGGCTCAGTAGCATTTCTAACAAGCTTCTGATCAATGATACAGAAATACATTGTAATTTGCTTATATGGAACACTTGTGTTTAACATATTCTCTCTATTTACATCGTAAGAGAAATATGCCGTATTGCTATGTTTATTATAATTCACTAACAAATTTTACTCTTGACATCTTGTTTAATCCTTACTTCTTTGGAATTACATTTTGGAAAAAAATATTTACGAGAGGGTATAGTCTATAGAATACCAGACTGAGGTTAACGGATCAACTGTGAAAAACTTGGCCTTTCTGCAGTAGAGTAACTCTGTAGGTGTGTAGACACTACAGAGTAAACACTGCATGTCAATATTTATTATTTGAAAGTCTTGCCTATTCACTGTTGATTATGCATTGCAATATTTGTCATCGGCATCTGGTGTCAGCTGGAAATAATCCCACACGAAAGTAACTCGAATTACTCAAGCCTTTCTGTTCCTGATCCCCCTTCTTTCGAGGAATGAAGTGATCGTAGTGAGCGAGATATAACAACTCTTTAATAACACGAAAGAATAACTTCATATTAGCCTCTATTTTCAATTTATACTGATACCACTAAACACCTAACAGACACAATGTTACGAAATAGCTGCAAATTATTGAGAGGCTCGATATATTATCACATCTACATTCAAATTATATCTGTATTATAATTTATAGATTATTTTATATTCTGATAAAGAATATTACGCATTTTTTATTAGAAGTATTGGTGGCCACTTCAAGTAAATGTCATGCCGTTTGGGTCATTAGAAGGACCTTATTGAATAATAACTTTTGAACCAAACTGAACCGAAATCTGGAATATAAGAACCGAACCGTCACACCCCTATTTTCAATTATGTATATATACAGAACAGTAAAAAATTTTCTTTGACCAGTGAAATTCCTTTATTAACTAGTCCGGTTGACCAGTAATTTTTTTTATTTCAAAATGTCTGTGATACGAAGTAACTATTTGCAATTTGTATGAATATTTTTCAAAGTAGACAGTACATGTATTTGTGTTGAGGAAAAAACCCATCAGCAATGTTGTTGTGTTCGAAGTAAAATGAAAATACAGTCAAACCCACTTATGCTGGACCCTGTTACATTGAAAGCCTGCTTTATTTGAAATGATGTAAACACCGCCATCAAATTTCTTTATTATACCCAATCATAACCCTGCTATTTCAAAAACCATATTTATTTGAAAGAATAATTCATTCTCCTTTGATTTCAATATGTCCGGGTTTGACTGTATTCAGGTAATATAATTAGCCACAATGAGAATGGCATAGTTATATATCCCTTACACTGATACATGATCAGACTATTACAAAAGTAGCATTTTAACTACATGTATATCATTGGCTATTTTCTTAAGTAGATCAATAAATGTACTTTAAAATGCATCAACCTCTCCTTTTTCCCATACATTCAAATACCAATATTTTGCTGTATTGCTGATGAAAAGCTGATAATGGGTACATTAAAAATTTGGTTAGTTTAAACAAATAATATGGGTCCCCCGCATATCACTGTATAGACCAAATTTGATTATATTACATGCATAATTATGCAACTAACAAAATGTCGACCCCATTAACAAACCAAACATATAAAACAAAAGAACATTTCATTTGATGCAAAATCCGTAAAAGACAGGTGAGTATAGGAATTTCAGAGTAAAAATTCAACTTCTTTGTGAAATAGTCATTACCGTATTCAACCCGTTAAGTGTCCAGGGTGCTACAAAAATCAAGGAAAAAGGGGTGGGAGCTTAATGGGACCAATCAATAGTCAAATTGACATAAAACAGTGAAATTTTATAAGGCACAGTGGTAAAGTTGTTGTAGTTATTACCAAGGACCCTTTCAATATAATTCTGTTGCTTAAGGGCTACAGATAAACTGTTACTTACAGTTTTTGAGGTCCACATCTCATTGTTAACCAGCTAGAAAAGATTCTTGGGCGCTTATAGGGACATGGGTGCTTGATGGGTTGAATACGGTGTACTGAATTAACTATATAAATATAAATCATTACACTCACTGTATACTATATATATTATCAGTGACATCTGTAAACTATCTTTCTATCTTTCACCTCTCGTTTTCTTTCACCTATCTTTCTATCAATCACCTCTTTCTATTTTTCACCCTCTCTCTCTCATATTTATACAAAAACAAGGGAGATAAAACTCATATATTTTTCCTTTACCTGAATAATGGAGAACCTTTTTAACTTGCAACACTGTGTGGTGATTACCTATGTTCTAGGTATAGTTATGTTAAAATTGAAATAAAGTTTACGGTTATAGAACTTACCTTAAAATCAAAATTAAATTCTTGTAAATTACTGATACTCGCATGTTTTAAAATAAAATTCAAAATTAATCACATCTGCACATATCTATATATATACCTCAAAATGCATAGAAATAATTACGGCATTACAATACTAGTTTTGATTTATTTTGGTATTAATTGGATTATATCGTCTCTTTCAACTATTTGAAGTGCTTCAAAAAGTTTGGCTAAAGTCGCCTGTCCAAGCTTTTTCCATTTACGCAAAAGCTGGTAATTGACTTCAAAAACACCTTCGTCTTTGTAATCCATTTGTATCTGTTCAATTTGAGATTTACCAAATCCTAGTTCTCGGAAAAGTCTACGGAAATCTTTACCTAAATTTTCGGCTATTATATCACAGTCATTATCAGTAACATCTCTGCTTGGGGCTGCAAATAAAATGAATTTCTTATATCAGAAATGAAATATCCAACATGAAACAAAGAATCCCTCCCCCCCCTCCAAAACAAAAACAAAAATTGTTACACATAAGCTGACCAATTTTCCATGAGTTGTCCATTCTTCACTCTAACACTGAGTAGGAAAAACATCATAAGTGAAATCACAATTGAGAAGGTATGTTCTAGGTATCAATCAGCCATATCATTTTGCAAAATCGGAAATAAGATTTTTCACCTTTAAGGTTTCACCCCACCCAAGTAACTTAATGGTATGCTCTTTTCTTTTGTTTTAGACTGGTCTATTAGGGTCTGTAGTGTTGAGAGGGTTAAAGGTACTCTATCAATGATTGTCCTGTGGAGGGTCAAATTAATATTTCAAGAAAACTTGGCATAATATTAAGTGTCAAATATTTGTTTGTTTATCCTTGTTTAATGACCCACTCAAGAATCTTTAACTCATATGGAGACGTCATTAAATGCCGGTGAAGGGCTTCAAATTTTGGCCTATGCTCAGCACTTACGGCCATTGAGTAGTGAGGGTTCCTTAACGTGCAGACACCTATTGTGAAACTGGACCTCGTTTTTACTGTCTCAATCGCAAGGACAGGAAACCAACCTGCCGCCAACTGGATTCGAACTCACGACCTCGCGTTCAAGAGTTGAGCACGCTACTGACTGAGCCATGTCAGCTCTTAAATGTCAAATAGAAAAATAAATAAATAAAATTTCATGAATTTTTTGAAAGAGCAGCTTTTAAAAGAAATACAGTAAAACTTCCTTTTGCAACCACCTGTGTATAAAGACCATCTGGTCATTTGTGTACAAATCAACCTCTATATAAAGACCACCTCCATATAAAGACTGGGTTTTGTTATGTCTGTAAGAGAGGTCTTTATATACAAGTTTCACTGTATTTGGTTTCATTTGCATATTTTGTATTAAAAAGATACAAATTACAAAACCAGACATATTTCTAAAAAATTAACATTTTTCTGTATTTACGATAATTATACTATCTGGATCTCACTTCATGACAAGATTATCGTCAACAAAGACACAAGGATGGATACAACTCAATTACTATTTAACATAAACATCTCTGATCATTTATTCAAAAAGATTTTTGTGTAAAGCTACAACAGCCATACCTTCAATTTTCTTTGAATTTCTTTTGCTTTTCTTTGGTTTTTGTGGGGTAAAGTCATCCCTCATATCACTCCCACCCCCACCTACAATCATTGTGTTGTGGGATCCCACTTGCAGGTTGGGTATGCACCTCCCTGAAGCCAATGTAACTGTCGTTTGACTTCCATCAGCTGGAAAGTAAAGATGGATATAAGCACATACTATACAACGTATCATAACAGTAAATAAAAGCCTTAGTAATTACCATAACTGTAAATAACAGCTTTACTGGTTACCATAGCAGTAAATACAAGCCTTACTAATTACAATAGCAGTAGATACAAACCTTACAAATTACCATAACTGTAAATACCAGTCAAATTAATTACCATAGTAGTAAATGCCAGTCTTAGTACTCTTACTAATTACTATCACAGTAAATAAAGGCCTAACTAATTATCATACCAGTAAAAAGAATGTCCTTACTAATTACCATAACAGGAAAAAGAATGTCCTTACTAATTACCATAACAGTAAAAAGAATGTCCTTACTAATTACCATAACAGTAAAAAGAATGTCCTAACTAATTACCATAGCATAGATAACAGCCTAATTAAGTTATCATAACTTTAAATAACAACAACACTTATAACCGTCACAGTAAATAACAACATTACTAACGACCATAGCGGTAAATAACAGCCTCAACTAATTACTGGCACACTTCATTTCCAAAACTTGAAAAAAAAAATACTCTTCCAATTCTTATTATTTTTTTCATTCCTTATATGAAAATTGTGTTTAATTTCTGAGAAAAAAACATCCAATGGTTGTATACATAGAAATTACCTATACACTGTCACTGGAGAGCAAGAAATATACTGTATAGTTGCTTTTATTCGTGGAGGATTTGATTTTGCTATATTCGCGGTTAAAGGCAATTCCGCAAAATTAAATACCTGTGAATATACATGTAATACCACACAGATTCAGAAAGACAATTTGTAACCTATCTTGTGTGAAAATTAATACCCGTGAGTAAGCTATTTTAAGAAAAACGCGAAATTATTCTCAAGGTAGGGGGTTGATTATTTTTCTCATAAGTAATAAATACATGTATATGTAGATCTACACAGATAAAATCTGACATTATGTACAGCATTCTAGATACCACAGACACCCTACATTGTAAATTGTATTGTGACATCATAGCATGTGTAGCTTGTCAATACCCTAGGGGTTGACAAGGAAACCATTCCCTGTTAAAATGAAGGAAAAATCTGTGAACAATGGGAGAAATGTTAGTGGATTGTGTTCAATATAGATAAAATAAAAATCAGCAAAATTCGTCTATTCAGCAAAGTAGAGTCCTCTGTTACAGATAGGCCTACAGTGAAACCATTCATAACAGACACCTTGATTCTGAGGACACCCTCCAACAATGGACAATTTGTCTAGGTCCCAATTTACATTGTTATATAATATTAGTGTCTGTTTTAAACAAATGGACATCTCCCTCACCCAGCCAATGAACACAGTTGTTGTCCCCAAGGTGCATAATTTCTGTATTTTTAAATTTCAGTCAGCAGACAGCCTTCTGACTTTGCAGTAAAAATAAAAAACTATAAAGGGATCAGACTGTCATGGGACCAAAAAATCAAAAGACAGATTGACTGCATTATTGTGTTGCATCGGTAATTCTATCGAAACAAATCTTAGAAAACCACTAGTTATTGGCTAATCACAAAATCCCTGATTTGCGATGATTGTACATACGAATGTTTAGTTAGCAGTGAATGGTTACCTTTCATTCAACGGACATCTCTCTATACCAGACAATTTGATTAGTCCGGAAACTGTCCGCTAAACATAAGTTTTACTGTATTATATCATATATGAATAAAAGAATGTAAAATAAGTATCAAATACTATCATTAAATATTACCATGGCGATGGGTAATGACACCAGATCTTTGTTTTGAAGGCACTTTTTCTGAAAAAGGCTCTTCTGATGGTTTGGCATCCGTCTCTAACTGTAATTAGAAATTTGAAATAACAATCAAAGGACTGAAAGTCCTGAAAGGCAAGTCCTTTTTCAAATCTGAATTGGCGAATTTATAAAAGAATATATATCTGTATGAACATGCAGTTACTGTTTAACCTAGGAATATACATCCTTGATCTACTAAAATCAGAAATTTGTATAGGTTTGTTTGTTTGTTAATTTATTTTTGTTTAACATCCCACTCAAGAATCTTTCACTCATATGGAGACATCACCAAATGCCGGCGAAGGGCTTCAAATATTGGCCTATGCTCGGCACTTACAGCCATTGGGCAGAGAGGGTTCTTTAACGTGCGAACACCTACTGCGACATGGGACCTCGAGTTTTACTGTCTCATCCAAAGAACAGGAAACCAACCTGCCGCCGGCTGGACTTGAACTCACAATTAAGAGTCGAGCACGCTACCGACTGAGCCAGGCCGGCTCAATTAGTATAGGCTGTCGTATACCATGGTACATCTTTAAACCAAAACATTTATTTGAAATATAAGAAATTAGTGGATACTTATTTTTTATTATGCATCAGTATAAATTTATACATTTAATGATATGTTTACATTGTCATTACAAAACAGCAGACATACATGTACAGAGTCGGACTTAGATTTACATGTACAGTCATGGGACATATATATTTGTCACTTATGTTATTTTCTTCTTTGTTTTATATACAACCAAAAATTTTTAAATGCTGGTAAAATCCAGAATTTTACAAATTTGTACAAATTTATGGTAGATCTAGGACAATTTCATATTTTTAAAATATATATGCATTTTTAAATTATCATGTTTATTTACAGAAATGAGAGTATTTTTCTCATGGAATAATTTTGTAAATTCTGTAATTATTCTTCAGTCTAATGAAATATGTCAAAATTTACCTGAAGTAATTTTCTCCTCCACAGAATCATTATTTTCTCAAAATAAACAAAAGTATATATAAATTTCCAAATGATTAAAAAAATAATTCAATTTCCTTTATGTAAACTTAAAATATTTGAAATATTGCTCAAATTAGTGGACTTTGTGTGCATTTAAAAATTGTTGGTTTTATATAAAACAAAGAAGAAAATAATATACCGGTAAGTGACAAATATTTATGTCCTATGGTTGTAGATCTATCACGACTTTCGACAGCTTTAAAAAATGTTGCATTATTCAGTTCCCTTTACTCCCTAATTTTTTAACAGAAAAACGTTCGTTCAACAACCTTAAAATTACATTGTTATTTGGTATGTAAAAACGGAGTAATAAATGTAGATCGATGTCTCAAATACGAATTGGGTTAAAAAGTTTAAACATCGGGTCAAACTGATTTAAAGTTGAAACACCCGTGGTAACGATGACCAATGTAAAATACATCAACTAAAACCACCTGGCTAGACTTTAAAACTCTATTACTGGCAGGAATCATGCAATCGCTAGCTGCATTGATGTTTGTGCTATCCGACCAGAACCACGATCGAGTAAACTGGTCTTTTATTTTCTCACGAATGAACAGAATTTACAGCACCCCAGGAAAGCATCTTACTCAGTTAAGTAAAAATTCATGCTGTATGAATAAAAAGGAAACGATGATCGATTCAAGTTTCTAAATAACGCAAATTAAAACGGGTATGAATGTCAAAATCGTCAAAGCTGAACTGAGGGAATTCCCCTTTTCAACAAGTGTCCTTTGTCAAGTGACTATAATAATTCATCACAGCATTTTCGACTCTCTTCGTTGTTGAATTTTAGTTTCAATGAGTTTTCAAATTAAAAGAAACGGTATCCTAGTTCAGGAATTATAAGGAGAGAGTATGTGAATGAAACAAGATTCAAATTTGACACAAAGAAGTATTTTAATGGTTGAATCTCAGGTAGCTACTTTCTACAGCACAAGTAGTAGTTTGGCAAATCCTATGGCACATTGATTTTTGAACGGGGGTTGCTGACACTGCTTAATTGAGTACACGGAAAACCCCCAGGAGTTCTGAGCCTGTCATAGCAATAAGGCCTTGCTTTAAAAAACAAAAATACATTGATTGCATTCTACAGGTGATCATCTTATTCAGGTTTAAACAACGACTGAAATGTCACAACAAATTGTTTGGGGGCTACATGGCATCACACTTTAAACAATGAAGACTCTCCCTTATAATCAATATGGGGTTGAGCCCTGCTGGGACTTAAGCCAATTTTGTAAAAAAGTTTGCCAGTTTACTTGCAGAAGGCAGATTTGTCTTCGTTCCAGGGTTCTCTCTCCCACCATCGAAAAATTGTTGAGTCAAAGTGTGGCATACAATAAACAAATGATCTCCCTTGAATACTTGTTTTAACCATGAACAAATTTCTGTTTAGGTTCTAGCAGGACTTGAAACCAAGCTGACTAAAGGTGAGAAAATTTAAGTAAAAAATTAAAAGCAAAATGTTAAAAATAAAGAAAACAAGAGGCTCTCAAGAGCCTGTATCGCTCACCTGGTTATTTGCTTGAGAAGATCAGACGAACCGAGCAATTTTTGTAAAGGACCTTCCATACATAAATCCTGTAAAGTTTGGTTGAATTTGCTTCAGTGGTTTCAGAGGAGAAAATGAAAATGTGATTTTCCCATAGGGTCCAATGATAAACTAAGCCCAGCCCTGGCGGCCAATTTTGACAGATCGGAACGAAATGAGCAATCTTTGTAAAGGACCTTCAATACATCATTCTTTTAAAGTTTGGTTATATTTGCTTCAGCGTTTTCAGAGGAGAAGATGAAAATGTAATTTTCCCACAGGACAGGGCTCAACACTAAGGCACGTCCGACCGACCCTGACTAGTAAAAGATTGGTCCGGTCTAGTTAATTTGTGTCAAAGTAGCCCGATTGGTCGGGTTAAAAATATCACTTCAAATAGACTGAAGATCTATTATTAAAAAAAAATTGTTGTGGAAAACCATTTTCTTCTTTTTGTAATTTATTTACCGATAGTGGGACATTTATTTACATTACCGGTGATTGTGATAATAGATATGTCGCTAATATTACGTGCCGTATAGACTTGCTTTCATTTCGTCAATTTTGTCGCTGTAACGGGAAAGAGCGGTGATTCCAACCAACAAAAAAAACTAAGATTTAATTTACAATTAAATAAATTTATTCATATAAAAAAAATGAAATTTAAACAACAAATATCAAAGAAAAAAATCAACCCAAAAATTGATATTATGATTATTCACAATGAATGATGATATGATAATACCCAATATGAATATTTATATGAAATTTTATAAAAACAATTATTATTACAAAAAAAATCTTATTCTAATCTACTAAACTACTAATGTCAGACTAAGCACAAAAATATGATAATATGAAAAAAAAATTGTCTATAAATTCAAATCATGATAAAAATATCAAAGTCCAGAAAAACACATTCACTTCCGGTTTCAACAGTAATTTTCAGTTACCACTTCCCACTTCCCGGTATACACAATATATCGTTTGGTAGTACAATAGTCAACACAATCTACAGCACCATTTGTCCTAGGGAATCAAGTTCAGCTACCACTTCACTGTATACACAATTTCAGACACTGTAGTCAATTCCAATGAAACATGAAAAACCACTAAGTTATAATTAATTTATGCGCTGCCAACATAATTTGTGAATGAATGTCATACAAAGTTCCAGGCACTGTTTGCTTGGCTGATACATCGAATGACAAACAAAAATCTGGGGACGCTCCTTACTCTGATTTAGGCAGGCTGTAGTTCCCCTCCATAAGAAGCTACAAAATATATAAGTGACTCTACTATGGTTGCTTTAATCTTTAAAAATCAAAGTTCATTACCTTACCGACTATTAAGTGTAATTACTCACTAAATCTAAGAAAGTATTGTCATTCTCAATAGCCATACAGTTAACATGTGACTGTAGACTAAAACCATAAATGATGCCATAAACAATCACTAAACAATTGTCATATAATGACTTACATTAACGTTTACCTACACTATAAAACTGAATTACAAATAAAAAGTATTATCACAAACTATGATAATGATAGTAAAAACAAATATATTTAGCTTACCACAGTCTGTATAAAAGTGCTTCTACATCAACAAAAAAGTTTACTACGTTCTCCTATCATGGCGAGAGTGGAAATGCCACGCCGCTAAATCAAAAAGTCCGTGCAGGAAGTAAAGGTATTCATGGGTAATGATAGCATTGTTCGATTAGAATACTCGAACATATTTAGTTTTTCATTACAAAAGATTTAGGTTTAACCTCAGGGTTTAATACAGAAAAACAACAGTTATTTTAAAAGAATGTGTTTGTGACAATACCTCCCTTCATAAAAAAAACATTTTTGTTTTTAGAAAGTTCACTAACACAATTCTAAATCTTATTTAAAATCTACAATCTACTGAGGTAGTCTGCACCTACATTGTCACTTCCTTTGATAGCTTGAATCCTGAAACGATATTGCTGTAATTGTAATGCCCACCGCATTAATCGTGCGTTTGCGGTCTTTGATTTATTGAGGTAGGTAAGTGGTTGGTGGTCAGTCTCTAACACAAACTCTCTACCATAGAGATATTGCTGAAATTTATGAATTCCCCACACAACTGCTAAGCATTCTTTCTCAACTACTGCATATGCTGATTCCCTGGGTAGTAATTTTCTGCTTGCGTAAGCTATTGGGAATTTTTCTTGTCCTTCACTTTGCAGTAACACAGCTCCAATTCCTGTATCCGATGCATCAGTCCTTAGTATGAAAGGTTGTGACAAATCCGGCAATTTTAAAATAGGCTTAGCACAGAGTAATTTCTTTAAAGTTTCAAACGCTGACTGTTGACTTGGTTCCCAGTTGACTTTATTGGGTTGTCCCTTTTTTGTCAAGTCTGATAGCGGCGCAGAAATAGCTGAAAAATTTGCAATAAACTTTCGATAGAACCCAGCTAGTCCCAAAAATGATCGAACTTGCTTTTTAGTTTTAGGGACTGGAGCATCTCTAATTGCCTCGATTTTGTCATCTTCGGGTTGAATTCTTTGATTTCCTACAACGTGACCCAAACAATCAAGTTTCTCATATCCTATGAAACACTTTGACGGTCTAGCTGTTAAATCTGACTTCCTCAACCTGCTAAGTAATTCACTGAGAATGTTCATATGCTCTTTCCAAGTCTTTGTAAATATTATGATGTCATCAATAAAATTGTCAATGTTCTCCATTCCATCAAGTAGTTTCCTCATTAATCTACAAAATGTCGCCGGTGCATTCACTAATCCGAACGGCATAACGGTAAATTGAAAAAGTCCATCCGGGGTAGAAAAAGCTGTCATGGCCTTACAATCCTCAGCCATTGGCACTTGCCAGTATCCTTTGCTTAGGTCAATTTTTGACACATAAGTATGTCCCGACATCTTTGAAAAATATGCTTTCGGTATTTGGCATCGGCTCGGAATCAAAAATAGTGATCTTGTTCAATTGCCTAAAGTCTATGCAAAAACGATTGCTTCCATCTTTTTTCTTTGCTATAACAATTGGAGAAGTATATGGCGATACCGAAGGTTCTATTACTTTCAGCTGCAACATTTTTTTCACTTCCTCTTTGATTACATCTCTTGTATTATACAGTACTGGATAAGGTCTAACTCGGATTGGTTCTGAAGTGGTTACATCAATCCTGTGCTGTGCAAGGTTTGTTTTTCCAGGTAAGTCCGTTAAAATATCCTGATAAGATTCCATCAATGACATGACTTCCCTCTTTTGGCTTTCTGTCAATCTGTCAGCAAGATGTAGGTTTGTAATGCTTTCATTTGGCGAGTCAGTCGGTGGAAGTAATATATCTGTTTCAGGTAATGATTAGGATCCTCTGTGTCATCACTGTCTATAACTGATACGCAACATGATGAAAGTATTCCACATTCAAGTGTTTGATCTCTTGCTATGTATTTTCTCAATAGATTTGCATGGAATGTCTTGATTTTACCTCCCATGTCTACTCTGTAGTCCATATCTCCCAATTTTTGTGATATAATATATGGTCCCTTCCACTGCATGAGTAGTTTGTTGGATTTAGTGGGCAACAGAATCAGAACTTTGTCACCAACATTCAATTTACGTTCCCTGGCTTTCCTGTTATATTGTTGTCTCTGGTGTTGTCGAGCTTTTACCAGTTGTTCTCTTGCTAATCTGCATGTGGCTTCCAACTTTTCCTTGAGGTCGATTACATACTGGTAAGTTGTCTTAGTTTCTGTGTCTGGTACATCTTTTGTCCACAACTCCTTCAGAATCATCATAGGACCACGCACTGCATGTCCATAAAGAAGTTCAAAAGGTGCAAATCCTAAGCTTTCCTGGGGTACCTCTCTATATGCAAAAAGTAATGCATTCAGATATTTGTCCCAATCTCGTGGTCTCTCGGAACACATTCTACGTAGCATTTGCAAAAGTCCCGTTGAATTTTTCTACTAACCCATTACACATTGGGTGGTATGGCGTAGTTGTAATGTTTCTCAATGAGAGTAGACGACTGACTTCCTTCATCAATTCAGATGTAAATTGAGTTCCTCGATCAGTGAGCATCTCCCGTGGTACTCCTACTCGGCTCGTCTACCAATGCCTCAGCCACTCGCTCTGTTTCAATTCCAGGTAAGGCGATCGCTTCCGGATACCGTGTAGCATAATCTATAATGGTAAGTATATAACGGTTCCCTCTGTCTGTCACTGGTTGCAACGGACCAACAATATCCACGGCAATTCTTTGAAATGGTTCATCAATTAGGGGCATATTGCCTAGAGGAACGGCTGTTACTTTGCCTTTAGGAAATGTACGTTGGCAAATGTCGCATGATCTGCAGTAACGTATGATATCAGCTTGAAGACCTTGCCAAAAGAATTCGGAGAGTACTCTGTCTGTGGTCTTTTTAATCCCTAAATGTCCTGCCATGATAGACTCATGTGCCAGTTTCAATACCATAGGTCTATACTTTGTTGGTACGATGAGTTGTCTAAACACTTTTCCGTTGGATACTCTCGGACTACTGAATTCTCTATAAATCAATCCTTTTTTTTCACAAATTTTTGCTGTTCCTCCATCTTTGAAAACTTTTACGTCGCCCTTTTTCGTCATTTCTATGAATTTTTTCAATGACTCATCTGACATTTGTTCCTTGCGAATCTCATCTGGTGATGTGGTGTGTAAAGCTTCTGGAACTAGTAATGATCGGTACGGTTTCTCCTTATCTTTAGCCATTGCTCTAGTCTCCACAGAGGAAATGTTATTAAAACTCTGAATCCATGATTTATCAGGGTTGTCTTGGTTGTCGTACTCCACGTATATTACCAAGAATCAGGTCGTACACAGGTTTTTCCATACACCAAGCTGTAATTCTCCCTTTATAGTAAGGAGTGTCAACATCAATATCAGCAATTGGCACCTCGATCACTGACCCATCCGCGAGCACACACAATTTTGCAATTGTCCCGTAAACTGATCGTTACTCACGAGGTTATTTCTCACAACTGCTCCACTGCATCCTGTATCACGTAACACTGTCACTAAATGATTACCAACACATCCCCTCACGACAGGCATATCGGTTACATCGGTCATAGCCATAGTGTCTCCTAAGTAATACGTTGATCTACTTGTATTTAATATCTCTCTGGATGAATTTCCAGCGTAGCCTCCGCGTCCTCTGCTTCTATTGAATTGTCCTCTCCCTCTCAAATGCAAACCTTTATTCTCTCTTAAAGCTGTGCTATGAAAATTTGAAAATTTTGCACTTCCTGAATCACATTCTGATAATGCATGTGCCCTGTGTGATGCTGGTTTCCTGAATAAACACTCATACGCTAGGTGTCCCGGTTTTCCACACTCATAACACTTTCGATCTGTCCTGCCTTTGTCCTTGGGTGCAGTGTTATGATCAGTTTGAAAGTTCTTAGATTGTTGTACATGCTGCTGAATCTTCCTATCTACCATAGGCTTCACAGTTATATTTGTTATGGATGTAGATCTAGCTTCTGCAAATTGGTCAGCAAATTTTGACATTTCGCTAACATTTTTAGGATTCCTCTCTTTCAAAAACAGTGCTAATTCCTTATTGTAGCATTGCAAGAACTGGTCCCTTAGCATCAAGTCTTTTAACATTAGATAAGATTTCTCTGTTTCTGACATTTCTATCCATCTCTCCATATAACTGTCCAGTCGTACTGCAAATTGACTGAATGTTTCACTTCCTTCTGGTTTTGAATTTCGAAATCTTTTTCTGAAACCATCCTCTGTCATGTCGAACCTCTTGAGTAATGCTTTTTTCAGTTCATCATAATCGAGGGCATGTTCCACGGGTAATCTCGAGAAAACATCCAACGCTCGACCTTTCAGCAATGCACTTAGATGTGAGCCCCACATTTGTTTGTCCCACTTTTGAACAATTGCATATCTCTCAAATCGTTGCACGTAAGCATCAATATTGTCTTTTCCTTCCTCAAAGGGAGGTAATTTCGGTCCTTTCACAAATTTCTGAAACTCGCTATCGTGCTTAGGGAGTTCTGATTTCACTTGAGATTTATCCAGAGTAATAAGTTCGAACTTATGTTTCATTTCCAGTTCCTCTAATCTCCGTTTGTGATCTGCTTCTAACCTCTCATTGCATTCTCGTTCCATTAGTATCTGATGTTCCCTTTCCGCTTTTGCCATGCGCTCACTACGTTCCTTTTCTCGGTCCTCTCGTTGTCTTGCTTGTTCTTCCTTCACAAATATTTGTAGGTTCTCATCCTTAAAACCCATTAAAGTCCCATACTCAATTAATTCTTTAAGGTTTGACATATTGTAAATATCGCAGATACAAAATTGTAAATAAAATTCAGTTTGTTTCTATTACTCACATACAAATTTAATAAACCCACAAAATTGTAAGGACTATTGTGAATAATCATAGATCCACCAATAAAATATTAGATATAAAGGATAAATATATAAATGTGATATTGAAAAAAAAATCAAATTATTTAGATTTACACTTTGCAATTTCAATCAAAAAATTAAATATATTAATTGGAAGGAATCAGGCAAATCCCACCGCTGCCACCAATATGTAACGGGAAAGAGCGGTGATTCCAACCAACAAAAAAAACTAAGATTTAATTTACAATTAAATAAATTTATTCATATAAAAAAAATGAAATTTAAACAACAAATATCAAAGAAAAAAATCAACCCAAAAATTGATATTATGATTATTCACAATGAATGATGATATGATAATACCCAATATGAATATTTATATGAAATTTTATAAAAAAACAATTATTATTACAAAAAAAATCTTATTCTAATCTACTAAACTACTAATGTCAGACTAAGCACAAAAATATGATAATATGAAAAAAAAATTGTCTATAAATTCAAATCATGATAAAAATATCAAAGTCCAGAAAAACACATTCACTTCCGGTTTCAACAGTAATTTTCAGTTACCACTTCCCACTTCCCGGTATACACAATATATCTTTGGTAGTACAATAGTCAACACAATCTACAGCACCATTTGTCCTAGGGAATCAAGTCAGCTACCACTTCACTGTATACACAATTTCAGACACTGTAGTCAATTCCAATGAAACATGAAAAACCACTAAGTTATAATTAATTTATGCGCTGCCAACATAATTTGTGAATGAATGTCATACAAAGTTCCAGGCACTGTATTGCTTGGCTGATACATCGAATGACAAACAAAAATCTGGGGACGCTCCTTACTCTGATTTAGGCAGGCTGTAGTTCCCCTCCATAAGAAGCTACAAAATATATAAGTGACTCTACTATGGTTGCTTTAATCTTTAAAAATCAAAGTTCATTATACCGACTATTAAGTGTAATTACTCACTAAATCTAAGAAAGTATTGTCATTCTCAATAGCCATACAGTTAACATGTGACTGTAGACTAAAACCATAAATGATGCCATAAACAATCACTAAACAATTGTCATATAATGACTTACATTAACGTTTACCTACACTATAAAACTGAATTACAAATAAAAAGTATTATCACAAACTATGATAATGATAGTAAAACAAATATATTTAGCTTACCACAGTCTGTATAAAAGTGCTTCTACATCAACAAAAGTTTACTACGTTCTCCTATCATGGCGAGAGTGGAAATGCCACGCCGCTAAATCAAAAAGTCCGTGCAGGAAGTAAAGGTATTCATGGGTAATGATAGCATTGTTCGATTAGAATACTCGAACATATTTAGTTTTTCATTACAAAAGATTTAGGTTTAACCTCAGGGTTTAATACAGAAAAACAACAGTTATTTTAAAAGAATGTGTTTGTGACAGTCGCCATATAGGCCTATTGTAATACGCCCTCTGGGGAGAGATTGGTATATAAAATAACCGGAAAATGGTAATATTACCAGAATGACGCTTAAAGCCACTGGAATGACACATCAGATTATGTTTTCGTCATTTTTAGATTATTTATATACAACTAAGAAGAATAAACTATTTCAATGTGAGAAGGGAAACAGTGTTCAAGGAATTTTACGAGTAGTTACGTCGGGTTCAATATCACACTAGTACTGATATGGCTTAAATATGAAAAGCTAGATCGGTAAATACGAGGACAATACCGACAAAATATCTTTTAATTTAATGTAAAACCTATATTATTAACATTTAAAAGTAAATTATTCCACAAAATTATTACGATGAAAAGGAGCTTCAATCCAGTTACATGTCCTGTCATTCCGGTAATTTGCATCTTTTCGGTAATTCTATGGACCCGCAAAAATTCAGATTGAAAGTGAAACTGAAAGCTTCGGTCATAAAATCACAAGTGTGTGCAGCTTCATAAGCCTAGCCTAGGCATATTTTAATTTAACCGGGCATATAGAATGGTACGTTTCTTTTTTGATAGTTTTGTTTGAATTTAGTCATGATATCTCTAATAAAGCAGAACAACTTACGATAACTATCGATATCTGTTTACACTGAGTGACTGACGACGGCTTCTTTATAGTAGTGGAGGCATAACTAGAGATGAGGGTGTATCAAGGAAATCATAGGGCAGAACAGAAATAAGAATTTATTTTACAATAATTAGGCCTAAAAGAAAATTTCAAACCTACATACATATTTGTTTCTTGACTTCTTAGTCTATAAATAAATTGTCAAAGCATTCAAGCTAACTTTCTATTCAGGTTTCATTTTGTTCTTGATAAAATTATAAATCAGTGGAACAATCAGCATGAATACAGTGTAAACAAATTGAGGATGATTTACTTGCACCACTCAGAAATGACATGCATGTTTTATACTGTAACAAAATATACTTGTATTCCAGTCCTACTTATTAGAGTTAGTAGGCTTGAGTACTCTAGAGATTATATGGAATTATTTCAATCATGAAATAATTCATTAATTTCTTTCTGTTCTTATTTGTTTTTTTTTATGTTGTATAAAAAATAAGTTAAAGCAGTAAATAGCATTTAATGGTGCAGCAATAGCTCATGAGACATAGATATTCAAAAGTCCTCTGCCCGTCATGGAGTTCGTCGGGCAATTTATGAAATTAAAATGTAAGTTATATTTTACCACTTATTAAAAATTAAAATATAGTGTTTTCATTAAAATCTCTAGATGTAGCGTACACTAATTAAGCAGGATATGAAACTCTGGAAGAGAGATATCGATAGATATGATGTAACCGAGGTCAGGTCTAGTGATGTTGAGGTCAGGTCTAGTAAAATTTTCTGTTACTGGTCCGATTGGTCTAGTTCTTTTTAAAGTTAATGTTGAGCCCTGCAGGATCCAATGTTCTTCTTCCAAGTCAGGAACCGGATTCATGAATGAATGAATAAGATTCTGCGAAAACTTTGCAGTGTGTGCAGCACAGCAGTCTTCTTTTGGCTATATAATGTTAAACTAAGCCCCGTTCTAGTGGCCATGATTTTTGACGGATCAGAACAAAATGAGCAGTCTTTGTAAAGGACCTTGCATACATCATTCCTGTAAAGTTTGGTTAAATTTGTGTCAGTGGTTTCAGAGGAGAAGATGATTTTCCTATAGGATCCAATGTTAAACTAAGCCTCGCCATAGCGGCCATGTTTGTTGACGCAAAGTGATTCCAAAAGCCAGGTGAGCTAAAAATGGCGGTCAAGGAACAATTTTCAACAACGGTTTTGAAGTCGCAACATCAATATCTATTTGGAAACCAAATTTTAATTGAAATCAAACAATGTTGAATTTTCCCGCCTTTTTTGTCGGCCATTTTGGAAATGGCGGTCAACAAAAAATTTTCAACACCGGTTTTGAAGTCGCCACATCATGGCAAACATTTGATCAATTTACATTCGACCTCTATCTTTCATAGTTTTGGAGTTAGAAGACGAAAAACATAAAAAAATTGAAAAAATTCTGTGAAAAAAGGGCAATAACTCCTACACAGGGTTTTGGATTGTCTTCAAATTTTCAGGGTGGGTAGATCTTGATATGCTGAACATTTTTGCAATTTACACTTGACCTCTATCTGCTACATTTTTTGAAATAAAAAATTAAAAATGCCAAAATTTTGAAAATTTTACAAAAAAAGGGCTATAACTCAGAGATGAGTTTTCCGATTTTCTTCAAAATTGCATAGCAGGTAGATCTCATCAAACTGATCACTTTTACCCTATGTCAGATTTTTGATATCTGTAGTAATGGTTTTGGAGTTATTGGCCAAAAACTGCAATTTACCCCCTATGTTCTATTTTTAGCAACAGCGGCCATGTTGTTTGACCTGCGACATAGAAAATAACAAATTTGAAACTAAATACCCTAGTGACAACTCAGTTCAAGTTTGGTTCAATTTGGCCCAGTGGTTTCAGAAGAGAAGATTTTTGAAAGTGAGTTAACGACGGACGGACGACGGACGCAAAGTGATTGCAAAAGCTCAGCCTGGCATAGCCAGGTGAGCTAAAAACAAAAAAACCCACAAAAATTAAGTGAAAACAAAATGTCAATTTTGTAGATATACATGTATTGTATCAATGTGATGTTAGCTTACATCAGATATTTTCAATTTTTTGGCATCAGATGGAACAGACGACATTTTTGAGGAGGACATTTCCCCTGAACACACTTTTGACATTAACGATTCACTATAGACTCTACTTCTGTAAGTTTGCTTAGGAGTGACACCTGGTGGACTTACATCTACTTCCATCACTGATGACCGTTGACTGGTGTTCTCATTCGTTTTTGGATTACTTAACAAAGTCGTAAATGGGTTATCAGAATATGATGCCTCATGTGATTCTGAAAATGAAATAATTATAGAAATAAAGTCATACCATAGATAAATTAATGTATATACATGTACTCGCAGGTATACATCCAATCACCTATAAGTCAGGAGGAAGACTTTGGGCCTAAAATCTTGAGATTTTCTGTTGACCAGCCTATAAGTACTGTACAAATGTAAGTGTATGGTTGAAATCTTTTTCATTATCATTATTATTTAGAATATAATACATAGAAATCAATGTACTGGCCAGGAAAAAGATAAAACAGGGATAGAATACAATTCTGAATTATTCATTTTGCTTTATATCTTGCCAAGAATTCCGAATTTATATGGAGATGTCAGTTCTGGGTGAAGTGCCTCAAACTTTGTCCTCTGGTTGCAAAAAAAAAAAAAAAAGAACTTGAAACGGGGCAGAATTTTTGGCCTACTACCACATCCCCCCAAAAAATAACTTAAGGGTTCTTCAGAGTTCTACAATTAGTATCAGTCATCATTTAGATATCAATAAAATGACTGACAACTCTGTCAGACCGTGTAAGTGATTGATCAATGAGTCCTTGATATTAAAACTTCATCTTTATAAAATAATTAAGATGGCAGACCATGCCAACCAAACTGGCAAAGTATTGTCAGGTGTTTAATTACTGTTGTTTTTAAGAAAATAAAGGAGTCCATAGAATGACAGTGATTTTCATACCTGAAATTTACTGCCGATATTGGGTAGTTTCCCCTTGCAAAATTTGTGCAAAAATCCTCCCAAAATGACTAAAAATTTACACTTTGTGTCCATAAAGGACAAAGAAAGAGGAAACTACAGTTTCAAAGTACATTATGAATGATGATGTGATTTTGCAGTAATACAAAAATTCCCAATTTTGTCATTTTTTTCTGCTACTTTTCCTAAGTGGAAAGGTACCAGGTATGAAAATCACTGAATAACCAAAATAATACCTTTTCACCAAAATGACGCTGTAATACACTGAAATGACACCAGTATACATGATGTCAGTATCTTTACATATTTGTGTTTTTCATGACCAGTTTTAGTTTAAAAGACCATATTTATATACATATTGTTACTTTTGAGAAGAAAAGATAATGCTGAATTTCCTCCGACACCTCATGAACAAGAATGACCGATATGACAGGGTATTAACCAAAATAACAAGGTATTAACCAAAATGATGCTTTGATACCATAAGTAACCTGAGAATAAATGAGAATCATTAACAAGAATCACAAGTCATAGCATCAATTTGCATTCTATTCCATTTAGAAAGAAAAATAACACTCATGTAGAATGAAAAACTGAGAGAGGGCATTCGTGCTAATATTTTTTTTATAAAACGAAACAATCATATTTAACTTAATTACTTTTGTTTATTATGACATCCTGTACTAAAAATTAACCAAATCTGTATTAAATAAGTGTCATTTGTGTGTATTCCAATGTCATTTCAGTAATATTACCCTGTCATTTTGGTGAAGGAGTGTCATTTGGGTTATTCTATGCATCAAAAATAAAGCATGTGATTGACACACACACACACACACTGACACATTTTTCTCTGTACTGTATCAGAAGTTGAACATGAAACACATATATAACAGGTCTACTAAAATAAATAGGCACTTGTCTACAGACACAACATATATATTTATGACACCACACTGTACATTACTGGCATTCAATGCACACAAAGTGCCTGTGGGGCATGCCTAATTGAATACCAACGGAAGACTAACTGAAGACCTACAGAAATATGACTATATATAGTTAAATAATGTTATAAATATGTTTACTATGCTAAAAATATGGTAATAATAACAAAGTTTCCATAAAATTATGTATATAAAGTGTACTTTTGAAGCTCAGTAGAAACTGTTTTGACGACCTAATCAAGAACGATAACTCTTAATATACAACATGAAGACCAATAAGACTTCAGCAAAATATGTTATATGCAATTAATATATATATTTTAAAAACATAAAATTAGTATTAAAAACTTAAATCATATTCAATTCAAAGTATAGTTTTTAGCAGGATATGAGTGAGGCCCAGAACATTAACTTACATTTACTTGAGTTTATGATGTTAAACTTAAGGACTCAAAAATACACTTTTTAAAAATACATAATTGTACAGAATTGTCATCGATAGAAACCAATATGTCTAGGCCTAATTGAAGACCAATGGGTTATTGAACTTGAAGACCAACAGAACCTACAGAAATCCTGATTATGTTATAAATGTGTTTACTATGCTAAACTTCATTTCTCGTTTATTAAAAGTAATAACTTGAACATTTTAGTTTTTTTATGTTGTAGAAATGTCTATTATACAATTCCTATAAGAAAACTTAGGAATCATTCTACATTTAAAAATCATGTGGCATTGCTACCTATTAGGGGAGATTGGGGGTGCCTGGAACAAGTACCTACTACTACTAACAAGTAGCTGTCAACTCCCCGTGTTGTTAGCGTAATTTATTAAATTTGTGAATAAAATAAATGAAAACACCTCCTTAGTCTTGATCTACAAAGATGTACCAATCAGTATTTACCTCAAATACCTCATATTTCGTATAATAGAAAATGTACAAACCTTTGCTACAGGTTTTCCTGATTTCTAAAATTAGATCATTCATGCTAATACTCGGCAAGGGAGAGTATTCTATTTGCACTTCCTGTTTATTAAGGGGTCGTATCCAAACACACAACTATATTGCATCCCCCAAAAGAAAAACAACTAATAAATGAAATTCGACTGACGAAAACAATACATTCATAGAAAAAAAAACCAACAATAACATTGAAAGAAAACAACAAATAAAAAACAGAATGTCAAATAAACTGACAAAAAGCAAACAGGCTTATATTAAAAGTTCTTTATTTCACTGAAAAAGAATTTTAAAACTATTTGTCATGAAAACAAAAATAAACAAACAAAGAATAAAAAAATGATTTAAAAAGTAAAGAAAAGGATGACCACCACATGAAAAAAATAAAATAAAATATGAGAACAAAAAAATATAAATAATGAAAAAACTCACAGAACAAAATAAATATGTGGGCATCAAGCCTCTGCATCAATTGAGGTATTTTAAAGTTCAATTATAAAGGTTGCAAGGGTAATGTTTTACCTTAGCAAACAAAATGCTGATAATATTTTTTTTTCATTTTTTTCCACTATCATTAGCCTATCATGCAAGACATTATAAAAGGATATAATATCTAACAACATTTCTTCAGTAGACTTGGTGATACATTTTGATATGTATCTCTTTCCAGGATTCTTAGCTGGAATGCTACAATATCTTAATTACACAGAACTGGGTCAGTAAACATTTCAGGTATTTGACCTCTGTAACCCTTTTTTATTTTCTTAGAAAAAAGGAATTCATATATTTCGAACCTGTTGGCAAGCTCCCAACAATATATACTGGTATTCCTTATCAATATATATTATAATATCCAACTGACCAAGCATTTCACAAAATAAATGGAAGGTTTTAGCTTAAAGTGGCATTACTTGTGTTTTTTTCTTCAGAAAATCTTCTTTCCTTTTTTACTATTTAGGTTGATATAATATATATATATATATATACATATACAGACACACAGACATGAAAATTCTTAATTTCCTTTATATTTTGTTCGTAAGTTCCTTGAGAAACCCAGTTTGGCATTTATTACATTTTTTATTTAATTTATCAATTAACTAAAAGCTTTATTTTTCTCTGTTATTTTTCATTGATTTTACTGTACTTTGATAGGCTTAATGAAAAATATGATATTTTTCATTAAGCCAATCAAAGTACAGTACCAGGCCACTAATGAAAATCCGATTAATTAATCCCATCTATAATGTAATGATAATTTTCAATTCATTGTTTGATTATAAACCGATCACATTTGCTAACAAATGCTAATAAATGGTGATACATTGGTAAAAACTTTTGAACACATACTGTAGATATGATTTTTGTGTGACCTATTTATAACACAGTATTGAAGCTAAACAAAATGGCTCTGCACAGACTTTTTGTCTTGATTGAAAAGCAGGCAATATTATGTTTTGATGGAGTGAGTTTAAGTGGTCTAAAGGCAGTGGGAATGTTTAATGTATCCACTATCTAGGTCAACAGTTCAATAGTTTTTTAAATGATTCAGTGACACTGGAGATACAGTACAGAAAATGAACATTGAATTAGGCTAACTTCGAAACAAGTTTGCTGTCCAGGTCTATCGATAACTTTGGCATGATCTTTGAGGCATCAAGTGATATATTTCAATCCAAACCACAGGGGCGTGAAAATCCTTTTTAAAGCGTAATATTTTCCTCCAGGCTCCATTTTTCATTGAGCATATTATGCTTTAAAAAGATTTCTGGGCCCCTGTGTCAAAACGTGGTTTGCTTACATTTCACAAGCCGTAGACTAGCCTACATGTACAGAACATCAAGTTAAATCTAGGCCTAACGAAACTTAACTGGAAAATGTAATAAAAAGAAATTTTAGGGCTGTCATTGATGAGAAATTCTATATTGATATATTGATAAGTAAAAAGTATCGATATATCGATAAATCGAATAATTTGGTACTTCTATGAATGCATTCAAAATAAATAGACTCATAGTAATATTTAGTTGTTTTATTGTATATCTGACTATCTGAAGACGAAAAAAGCAATCACTGCAAGGAAAACTTGATTTATTTGAACAAACTGAACAATTAGAAAAAATATATAACAAGGTTCAATAACATGAAGTAAAACAAATGGATAACTTTGGAAATTGAAAAAGAAAATACATCCTCTGAAATGCATAATGAAATGTATCGATACTTTAAAAGTGTATCGATTATCATATCGAATCAATTTGTGTATCAATATATCGATATTGAGTCTATCAATGACAGCGAAGTGCTTAGCACTCGTGTTAAATATGTATTCTCCTGTCTCACGAGATGTAATAAACATGTTATTCAAAAACAATTGTCAAATATCCGCTATTTATTCACTTGTGTTTGATTAAAGAGGCATTAGCTGTATTCCCCCCAAAAAACATTTCAAGTTTTACTACTTGCACTTGATGAACAACAAATAAGAGCTATACACAGGCATAAAAATTCTTATATTCCTATATATTTTGTGACAATAAGGTCAGTGTAGTGTTCATATACAAATAGTTGGGTTACAATGGAAACAAGAGGCCCAAAGGGCCTTAACGATCACCTGAGTAAAAGAGCAACAATCGCTTAAATTAAGTGATTGACAAGTTAAGGCCAACTTTAAGAAAGGGAATCATGCAAGAAAATTTTTCATCAATCAAAGGCGCGGTGTTTGTTGTTTCTCAGAGAAATTGGCGTCTCTGATCAGTCCCTACAACTTTCAAATGCATATGCCTATGATCCTCCTGTAATTCTAACTTGAACTTTGACCCCTAAACCTTTTTTTTCTATACAAACTTTGATTGCCTTCACTATTGGGAATGCTTTCTACCAAATTTGGTTGAAATCAGACATTTTGAAATTTTTGGCTGATTTTAGCGCTCCCCCCCCCCCCCCCCCCCCCAATGGGGGTCGTTTTTCATCAAATAATTTATTCATTTCCAAACTTTGTAATCCTCCTCCTAGAAATGCTAAATATCAAATATGAAGTCATTCCCATTGTTGGTTCTTAAGAAGAAGATTTTTATACATTTTCTTAATTTTATCCCTTTAAGGCCCCTTTTAAGGATCTAAGGTGGCATAACTCCACAATTTTAACAAACTTGAAGGGTCTTCACATGGGAAGCTTCCTGCCTTGTTAGGTTGAAATTGACCAACAGATTTTTGAGAAGAATTCAATTAAAGATTTCCATATGTGGCCCGCTTTTACCCCCTTATGGGGCCCAAAGAGTCACAATCATATTTTTTTAATACAAACTTTGATTGCCTTTACTGGGGGATGCTTTCTACTAAATATGGTTGAAATCTGACAACTTTGAATTTTTGGCTGATTTCAGTGCCCCCTGGTGGACCGTTTTAAATCAAATAATTTTTTTTTTCACAAACTTTGTAATCCTCCCCCAAAGATGCTAAATATCAAATATGAAGTCATTCCCATTGTTGGTTCTTGAGAAGAAGATTTTTAAACATTTTCCTTATTTTACCCCTTTTAGGCTGCTTTGGAGGATCTAAGGGGACATAACTCCACAATTTTCACAAACATGAAGCGTCTTCACATGAAGATGCTTCCTGCCAACTTAGGTTGAAATTGGCCTTGTGATTCTTGAGAAGAAGTCCATTAAAGAAGATTTCAATATTTGGCCCTTTTTACCCCCTTATTGGCCTCCAAAGGATCAGAACCTTTTATTTCTACACAAACTTTGATTGCCTTTCCTGGGGGATGCTTTCTACCAAATTTGGTTGAAATCTGACAACTTTGAATTTTTGCCCGATTTCAGCGCCCCCTAGTGGGGCCGTTTTTCATCAGATAATTTTTTATTTCACAAACTTTGTAAACATCCCCCTAAAGATGCTAAATATCAAATATGAAGTCATTCCCATTGTTAGTTCTTGAGAAGAAGATTTTTAAAGATTTTCCTAATTTTACCCCTTTTTGACCCCTTATGGGGCCCCTTTAGGAGTCTGACCCTTTATATTCACAAACTTGAAGGAGCTTCCCATGGGGATACTTCCTACCAAGTTTTGATGAAATTGGCCCACTGGTTTTTGAATAGAAGATGAAAATGTTCAAAAGTTAACGCACGACGCATGACGGATGACGACGGACGAAGAGTGATCGCTATAGGTCACCATGACCTTTCGGTCAGGTGACCTAAAAATGCCAAACCTGGTTTTTCAAGAAGTTTTCACAAAATATAATATCATATAGCAATTTAAGAATATTTATGCCCCTGTATATCTCTTTTTCTTATTATCAATCTAAGTAGTAAACTAGAGGCTCCCAGGAGCCTGTATAGCTCACCTAGGTAGAGTTGTTGCAGAATGAAAATCAACAGATTGTCTAATGTTTAAATAAATGCTTGAAATTTAATACACAATATTTATTTCTATCACAAAATTTCAATATTTCCTTTCAAAACTAAACCATATTTCAAAATTTTGAGACAATACATACCAAGTATCATCGACTATCTCTTAAAACCCATACAGGATATTATAATACTGTCATACCACTATCATACTGAGGGCATTCATACTTTTGTACAGCAACTGTTAAATTAACTTAATCATTTTTGTTTATATGTAAATTAAATTTGAACCAATTCCTATAGGGTCCAATGTTAAAATATCTTCTCCACTGACGGCCATCTTGGATTTTGTGTGGCCCTCAAAAACACCAATGTTGTAGGGGGCCACCCAAAGACTGTTGTCGGCCAAGTTTGGTTCCAATTGGCTTTGGGGTTTTAAAGAAAAAGATCTTTGAAATTGTTCCCATAGGGTCCAATGTTAACCTATGTTCCCCGTTGGCGGCCATCTTTGATCAGGTGCAGACTTAAAAAAACACAAGTTTCAGAAGGTACCATCTAAGGACTACTATAACCAAGTTTGGTTCCAATTGGCTCACTAGTTTCAGAGAAAAATATATCTTTGAACGTATTTTCCCATAAGGTCCAATGTTAAAATATGTTTTACACTGGCGGCCATCTTGGATTCGGTGTAGCACTCAAAAACCCCAATGTTGAAGGGGGCCATCCAAAGACTATTGTGGCCAAGTTTGGTTCCCATTGGCTAAAGGGTTTTAGAGAAAAAGATCTTTGATATTGTTCCCATAGGGTCCAATATTAACCTATGTTCCCCGCTGGTGGCCATCTTGGATTAGGTGCAGACTTAAATAAACACCGGTTTCAGAAGATATCATCTAAGGACTAGTGTGACCAAGTTTGGTTCCAATTGGCTCAGTAGTTTCAGAGAAAAATATCTTTGAACGTATTTTCCCATAAGGTCAAATGTTAAAATATGTTCTCCGCTGGCGGCCATCTTGGATTTGATGTGGCCCTCAAAAACCATAAAATTGTAGGGGGCCATCCAAAAACTATTGTGGCCAGGTTTGGTTCCCATTGGCTAAAGGGTTTTAGAGAAAAAGATCTTTGATATTGTTCCCATAGGGCCCAATGTTAACCTATGTTCCCCGCTGGCGGCCATCTTGGATTAGGTGCAGATTTAAAAAAACACCAGTTTCAGAAGGTACCATCTAAGAACTTCTATGACCAAGTTTGGTTCTAATTGGCTCAGTAGTTTCAGAGAAAAATATCTTTGAATATATTTTCCCATAGGGTCCAATGTTAATCTATGATCCCCACTGGCGGCCATCTTGGATTAGGTGCGGACATGCCAGACACAATTTTTAAAGTAGACCACCCAAGGACTGTTGTGACAAAGTTTGGTTGCAAATGGCCCAGCGGTTTCTAAGGAGTTGATCTTTAACGAGAGAAAAAGATCTTTGATATTGTTCCCATAGGGTCCAATGTTAACCTATGTTCCCCGCTGGCGGCCATCTTGGATTAGGTGCAGATTTAAAAAAACACCAGTTTCAGAAGGTACCATCTAAGAACTTCTATGACCAAGTTTGGTTCTAATTGGCTCAGTAGTTTCAGAGAAAAATATCTTTGAATATATTTTCCCATAGGGTCCAATGTTAATCTATGATCCCCACTGGCGGCCATCTTGGATTAGGTGCGGACATGCCGGACACAATTTTTAAAGTAGACCACCCAAGGACTGTTGTGACAAAGTTTGGTTGCAAATGGCCCAGCGGTTTCTGAGGAGTTGATCTTTAACGACGGACGGACGACGGACGACGCCGACGACGCCGACGGACGCCAAGTGATGGCAAAAGCTCACATGGCCTTTTAGGCCAGGTGAGCTAAAAAGGAAAAAACACAGCCCCTTTAATTCAACCTTACTGTTTGTATATGCATACCACACTGGACCTGACCTTATTTTCACAAAATATACAGGAATGTAATATTTTTTTATGCCTGTTGTGTATATGGCTTTTATTTGTAAATTATTGTACATCAAGTACAAGTAGTAAAAGCAGTGATACATAAAGCCTGTTAATTTTTTTCAGTAAACAAAGTAAAAAAAGGAAAGATTTAAAAAAAAAATTACATAGCTAATACCCCTTCAAGGGATTATTTATTTATATACATGTAAATAGGAATATAATATTTTTTTATGCTCGTGTATAGCTGTTATTTGTTATTATACATCAAGTAGATCTACAAATAGTAAAAGTAGAAAAATTGAAATAATTTTTTTTTTTTGGGGGGAGGGGGGAGTAAACACAGTTAATTCCCCTTTAATACTTTTATATATAGAATAAAACTTCAACATCCGTGTAGGAAAAGCTTTACTACACTGAGGTGCCAGAACGACAAATAAAAGAATCAAAACAATAAGCTCTTACCCATTGATGGTAAGTTGTCTGGCTCCATATCTGTTGCACTCATTCTAGAATCCGGCCTGTCGCTGTGGAGAAATATAGTCCATCAACAATTATCAAATCAATTTATTATTATGACAAAATAGTCGATATATTGAAAATCAAAATAATGACATACAGAAAAAAATTATATTTTCTTACCCAAAGTAAACATAACTCTAGCTTTTATTATGTCACATATTTTTGTGTGTTGGCTCAAATTATGTTTCTGTTTGAACTTATGTTTTTGGTCATAACTTCAAACTTGATGTGTAGAACACAAAACTATGTACAATACACAGGCAAATTTTGTTGTTGTGAATTTCACCTCAAATTAACAAGATTTTTACATGAAAATTTTCACGTGAATCCAGCTTATACATTAAATTGACATGAAAAAATTCATGTGAATTTCATGTTAAATTTTTATTCATGTGAACAATATTTGGCTTTAAAGCCATTGAAAAGGTATTTTTTTCTGTGAATTTCATGTATAAGCTTGATTAACATGAAATTTATGTGAAATTCACATGAACAAAATTTGGCTATGTGTAAATTGCCAAAAAGCCTATAATTAGACATCTTTCTGTATGGATTTTAGATTATATTAATTATAAATAGTCTTAAGGAACTAACAATTTAGCGTCTTGGATATTACAGCTGCTATACCCTTTCAATTTGGGAAGTTGTCTTTAACATATTTCTACAACCGATATTTATTTCAACAAATACAAACATTAAGTTTTATGATACAGTGAAACCTGTTTGAGAGACCACTCTGATGAAAGATCACCTGTAGTGTGAGGTCACATTCTGAAAACAAAATATTGATAAAATCTCTTAAAAGAGATTCCACTATAGTAATAAACTGTAAACATATTTGCAGGGTGGTTCATGTTGCAGGCGCCATCATCGCATACTTCACTTAGACTACCCCTAAATGCAAACATTTCCATTGTAACAGTAATCATTTAATACAGTGGAACCTGTCTTGGGAGACCACTGTCATATAAGAGCCACCTGTCTTGAACGACCACATTTCTGTAGCAGATGGAGGTGGTCTATCATGACAGGTTCTACTGTAAAAGTGATAGATGCCTTTAAGTCATACTTACATGTGTTTGTAATCCAGACAAGAAAAGAGACTTTTCAGAAATGTACGTCTTTTTTTGTGATCAGTTTCAGTAGATGAATGAACAGTGGTTTGAACCTTGGCACTGCTAATGAAGTCATTGGGAACATTTTGAGAAAATTGTCAATTCACTAGACTTTGTAATTTGGTATATTATCTGTTAAAATATGAGCAGATTCTGGGAAGTTTTAATGAGTTTGTATTATCTGGTATTATTATTTGACAAAATTAACACATCCACCCCTATGGTCACATTTAGATTCTCATAAATCAATAAATAGTATGGTCTGTCTACTGCCATAGCTCAGAAGTGAACAAGTTCATATTGCATGTAAAATTATCATAAAATTCTGAATCTGATTCTAAATCATAAACCCCTAAATTCTGCCAGTGGACTTGATCATTCTTTGAAATGGGCAGGTCCAAAAGTGACTTCAGGGGTTGATGTGTTAATTAGTTTTTATTTTTTTGTATATTGACAGTAGCCCTACCAGGATTATGATGCATGTACATGTATATAGAACAAAAAGTAATGATTCTTTCCTCAGTTTAAAAATGAAAAAAAAAAAAAAAAAAAAAAAAAAAAAAAAAAAAAAATGACCTGACCCTACTGATCAACTTGAAAACCCCTAATGGAAAATTACCTTGTTTTAAAGGCAGTTTTGCAAATTATTTTTTCTTGTTTAAAATTGTAAATTTTGTTCAATTTATATTTAAAAGTGAAGCCTCACTATTAAGACCACCTTAATAACTACCTCAAAGTGGTCTGATTACTGAGATAGTTTTTTAAGTTAGGTTCTGTACTTATCACATTATTTATCAAGAGACTGGTTATGTATGGTCTTAAATGCAAGGTGGTCTCCTGAGTGAGGTGGTCTTTAGTCGAGGTTTCACTGTATACAAAAATTAAAAGAAAATAGCCTTCTGACCGACCTACTTCTAATACCACTGTATGGGATACATCAAACAGTTTAAATTTATAAGCTAATGATGGTGACATCATGATACTTTCAATACATCGGTAATAATGGGAAAAAGTATGACCTATCATTTGCTTTCAGATCAATGTATATGTAGCCTACCATACATGATCTGAAAATAAAATGTCTGTCTAGACTGAATGCAACTCATATCATAAATTCGAATATTTTGTCTACTGCTTAAGATTGGACAATTTGGCCACCCTGTTAAAATGGCCAAAATTAAAATGTCCAAAATATGTAGCAGTACATGTTCGACGACCAGAAAATCTAAATCTGTTTCTTACATTAGCCCAGAAACATTTTTAAATATTTAAAATAACACTTTGACAGGCCATTAACACAAAGGTTTTAAGTTTATGCATCTCATCTACTCATAATTATTTCTTGAGTGTGATAATTGCTGTGTAAACACACGACGTGTTGATTTTTTCCAACTCTCGCGGAAGTGTGACACTCATAAGCTGGTCCCTGTCTGACTTCTACACTTTGTTCATACAACCGGATACCAGTTTATGACACACTATGTTAGAGTTATCTCCCTTTGCAGTCGAAGTATGACGTAAACAAGCTACCATGGGCTAACAGTTTTACTCACATCTGGCTTTTTTTCATCTGGTCTGGCGATATGATTGAGGGATTAAACATGTATAAATGACCATTTGTACCGGAGAATTGGCGGCGGATGGTGGTATGCGGGTTTTGGCATTACAACGAGCGAATTGTATGGGAGGAAATCCGTTCTTATAGAAATAGCGGCGTTATGCAGGTTTGGCGTTATAACAGGGGTGAACTGTATATTCTTTGAGCACAAATATAGTGAAATTAAATCCCCGCGTATAAAAGCAATTATACAGTATATAAAGCACCATACCAAATTTGGTTGAAATATGAGGAAAGAACCCCCCCACCACCACCATCACTAACCAGTCCCCCAGTCTCCAAACTAGAGGGCATAAGAATGAATTACCTATTCATATTTCTTGCAACTCTCTTTAAACTTGTCTCATCAGGGTCATTCACTTCTTCCTTAGATTGATCAATCTTTTGAATGTCAGTAGTTTGTGTCTTGGTCACATCAGTGTTTGACAACCTTGTCTCTGTCTTAATGAATGGTTCTTTCTTCAAAGCTTTTTCTGATGATGATCCAGAAGGTATTACTACAGAACCAGTGCCAACTATTGGCCTTGTAACAGTGTCTGATGAAGATGAACTTTGATATGAAGTTGACATATCAATCTGCATATCTCTAGATGTTGTTGTTTTCATATCACATGTAGACTTTGAGGATGCTTGACCTGGTCCAGTGGCTGATGATGCATCTATTGCTGAAACTTGACATGACCCAGGGACTGGGGTTATTTTTGATGCAGAAGTTTGACCTGTGCCACTTACTGATTTTTGACTCAACCTAGTTACTGATGATGAACCCACTGTAGAAGCTGGCTGTGGCACAGTTGCTGGGGATTTACTAGTTGATGCAGTGCTTGCTGACTTGGATACAGTCAATGAACTCACTGTAGAAGATGGACCTGAACCAGTAACTGATGATGAACTCACTGTAGAAGATGGACCTAAACCAGTTACTGATGATGAACTCACTGTAGAAGATGGACCTAAACCAGTTACTGATGATGAACTCACTGTAGAAGATGGACTTGACCCAGTTACTGATGATGAACTCACTGTAGAAGATGGACTTGACCCAGTTACTGATGAACTCACTGTAGAAGATGGACCTGACCCAGTTACTGATGATGAACTCACTGTAGAAGATGGACTTGACCCAGTTACTGAGGTTGAAACTGTTGTATAAGCTTTACTTGACCCAGTTACTGATGATGAACCTACAGTTGAAGATGAATCTGACCTAGTTACAGATGATGTTATCACAGTTTTAGATGATGGAGTTGTAGAAATTGCAGTTGTACTGGTGACTGACGTAGATGAAGAAGTATTCTCAGAAAATTGTGCTGCAGCTTTGAATTTTGCCTTTTCTCTTCTTTCAGCTTCGTACTTCTTCATAAATTCTTTATTCTAAAAGTAAAATAAATTGGAATACTGTAACTTTAAATGATTTTTGACGGGGGCTCTTTCACAAAATGTCAGGTACAACAATGTACAAGTCAAAATTTTGTTTTTTATAAAATCTTGCATAATTTTTTTATAATTACTTTGTAAGTAGAACACCAGAAAAATATAAATAATAACAATAGGTCTACCAAAATAGTGGCACATCTGGGTTCTCTCAAAACCAAAACAAAACTGTTTATTTTCTAATAAAAGAAGTGTATAGGTAATCATATTTGCCTTGCTCTGATTCCTCCTACAGTAGCTGTGCCCAAAACTAGTATGTCATGTTACTTATCAGAGTTTGTTAGATTTTCATAGATTTGTTCTTTATGTGTGTGTGTGCATGTGTGTGCATGTGTGTGTTTGTTAGATTTGTAGGAGTTTCTGTGAGTCTTGGTGTTTTAGTTTTGTAGGAGTCAGAGTTTGTGTTAGAATTGTACAAGTCTAGGTGAGTCTGTGTATGGTAGAATTGTACAAGTCTAGGTGAGTCTGTGTATGTTAGATTTGTATAAGTCTGGATGTGTTAGATTTGTAGGAGTTTCTGGTTGTTAGATTTGTATGTGTCTAGGTATGTTAGATTTGTATGAGTCTGGGTGTGTTAGATTTGTATGAGTCTGGGTGTGTTAATTTTCAAGATCGAGTCTCTTCGAGTCTTGGTGTGTTAGATTTGTTTGAGTCAAATAGACAGAGATTCATAGGAGTGTCTGTGAGTTTTGGCATGTTAGATTTGTATGAGTCTGAGTTTGTTAGATTTGTACAAGTCTCTGCGAGTTTTGGTGTTTTAGATTTGTATGAGTCTGGTTGTGTTCAATTTGTATGAGTCTGGGTGTGTTAGATTTGTAGGAGTTTCTGGTTGTTAGATTTGTATGTGTCTGAGTGTGTTAGATTTGTATGAGTTTGGGTGTATTAGATTTGTATGAGTCTTGGTGTGTTAGATTTGTATGAGTCTGGGTGTGTTAGATTTATAAGAGTCTGTGTGTGTTAGATTTGTTGGAGTCTAGATGAGTCTGAGTGTGTTAGATTTTCAGGATCGGGTCTATGCGAGTCTTGGTGTGTTAGATTTGTTTGAGTCAAATAGACAGACAGAGATTCGTTGGAGTGTCTGTGAGTTTTGGTGTGTTAGATTTGTATGAGTCTGAGTTTGTTAGATTTGTACAAGTCTATGAGAGTCTGAGTAGGTTAGATTTATAGGAATCTGGGTGTGTTAGAATTGTATAAGTCTCTGCGAGTTTTGGTGTTTTAGATTTGTATGAGTCTGGTTGTGTTCAATTTGTATGTGTCTGGGTGTGTTAGATTTGTATGAGTCTGGGTGTATTAGATTTGTATGAGTCTTGGTGTGTTAGATTTGTATGAGTCTGGGTATGTTAGATTTACAAGAGTCTGTGTGTGTTAGATTTGTTTGAGTCTAGATGAGTCTGAGTGTGTTAAATTTTCAGGATCGGGTCTCTGCGAGTCTTGGTGTGTTAGATTTGTTTGAGTCAAATAGACAGGTCTGTGAGTTTTGGTGTGTTAGATTTGTATGAGTCTGAGTTTGTAAGATTTGTACAAGTCTATGAGAGTCTGAGTGGGTTAGATTTGTAGGAGTCTAAGGTGATTCTGTATGTTAGATTTGTATGAGTCTGCCAGTTTTGGTGTGTTACATTTGTACGAGTTTGGGTGTGTTAGATTTGTATGAGTTTGGGAGTTTGGGTGTGTTAGATTTGTATGAGTCTGGATGTGTTAGAATTGTAGGAGTCTGGGTGTGTTAGAATTGTAGGAGTCTGGGTGTGTTAGATTTGTAGGAGTCTGGGTGTGTTAGATTTGTAGGAGTCTGGGTGTGTTAGATTTGTATGAGTCTGGGTGTGTTAGATTTGTAGGAGTCTGGGTGTGTTAGATTTGTAGGAGTCTGGGTGTGTTAGATTTGTAGGAGTCTGGGTGTGTTAGATTTGTAGGAGTCTGGGTGTGTTAGATTTGTAGGAGTCTGGGTGTGTTAGATTTGTATGAGTTTGGGTGTGTTAGAATTGTAGGAGTCTGGGTGTTTTAGATTTGTAGGAGTCTGGGTGTGTTAGATTTGTATGAGATTGTGTATGTTAGATTTGTAGGAGTCTGGGTGTGTTAGATTTGTATGAGTCTGTGTATGTTAGATTTGTAGGAGTCTGGGTGTGTTAGATTTGTGTGAGTCTGTGTATGTTAGATTTGTAGGAGTCTGTGTATGTTAGATTTGTAGGAGTCTGGGTGTGTTAGAATTGTAGGAGTCTGGGTGTGTTAGATTTGTAGGAGTCTGGGTGTGTTAGATTATAGGAGTTTGGGTGTGTTAGATTTGTATGAGTCTGGTTGTGTTAGATTATAGGAGTTTGGGTGTGTTAGATTTGTATGAGTCTGGTTGTGTTCAATTTGTATGTGTCTGGGTGTGTTAGATTTGTATGAGTCTGGGTGTATTAGATTTGTATAAGTCTTGGTGTGTTAGATTTGTATGAGTCTGGGTGTGTTAGATTTACAAGAGTCTGTGTGTGTTAGATTTGTTGGAGTCTAGATGAGTCTGAGTGTGTTAAATTTTCAGGATCGGGTCTCTGCGAGTCTTGGTGTGTTAGATTTGTTTGAGTCAAATAGACAGGTCTGTGAGTTAGATTTTAGGTGTGTGTTAGATTTGTATGAGTCTGAGTTTGTTAGATTTGTACAAGTCTATGAGAGTCTGAGTGGGTTAGATTTGTAGGAGTCTAAGGTGATTCTGTATGTTAGATTTGTATGAGTCTGCCAGTTTTGGTGTGTTACATTTGTACGAGTTTGGGTGTGTTAGATTTGTATGAGTTTGGGAGTTTGGGTGTGTTAGATTTGTAGGAGTCTGTGTATGTTAGATTTGTAGGAGTCTAGATGAGTTTGTGTATGTTAGATTTGTAAGAGTCTCTGTAAATGTTGGTGTTAGATTTGTATGAGTCAAATAGACAGATTCTGTCTCTGCATATAAATAAGAAATATATATGGACTGAACGTTTTATGTGAAATAGTAGAACTATAACAGGAAACAAATTACCTCAGCATCTATCCTGGCTTTTCGTCTCAGTTCATTTTCTCCAAACAAACCCATTCCAAGTGAATGCATCATTCCCTTTAGTCGCCCCTGTAACGATAGTATTACAGTTTACATATGCAAGTGTTTCACTTGTATATAATTGATGAAATGTTTTTGTGTAAGAATTTTGCAAAAATTTGATTTCTATTTTTTTTTATGAATTCCAGCAATATTTATGTTTCTTGGCCAGATCATCCTACATGTATATTCTTCTTAGTCTTCTTTCCACATTTGTAGATGGTTCTCAGGTGAGCTATTCATGCCTTCTTGGGCTTCTTGTTTTTAACTAACTCTCATAAAAAATACTGTAAATCTAGTTTCAATCGCAAAAAATTTATTTTGACGTAATTTTGCTATAGCTCTTGCTCACGAAATTAAATTTATTGCGTAATGAAGAATAATACATGTAATAGTATAACGAATTGGGCATTCAAAATTGTGAAAATATCATCTCACGAAAAAACTTAGAACTTCTGTATCGCGAAAATATCATCTCGCGAAAAAATTGAGAACTTCTGTATCGCAAAAATAAAACCCCATGAAAATTTTCCAGATTTACAGTAGTTAAAAACAGAGCTTTTCAAGTATTCAAAGCACCTAAGACTTGCATAAAGTTTTGATAAATTATTTTATAAGCTGTACATCAGAAAACCCATAAATAATAACAATAGGTCTATCAAAACAATGTGGCACATCCAGGTTCATTCAAAACCCAAACAAAATTGTCTATTTTCTAATAATAGGGGTGTAAAGGTAATTTCTCTGATACAAATATTCATCATATGATATCTATGCCCAAAACTAGTAGGCCTGTTATGTTACCTATCAAAGTGTGTTAGATTTTCACCCGTTCTTTAGGTGTGTAAAGTTTGTATGAGTCTAGGTGTGTTATATATGTATGAGACTTAGTTTATAAGATTTGTACAAGTCTAGGTGAGTTTGAGTGTTAGATTTGTATGAGTCTGAGTTTGTTAGATTTGTACAAGTCTAGATGAGTCTGAGTGTGTTAAGATTTGTAGGAGTCTAAGGTGAGTCTGTATGTTAGATTTCTACTTTCTGTGTTAGATTTGTATGTCTAGGTGTGTTAGATTTGTATGTGTCTAGGCATGTTAGATTTGTAGTTTCTGTGTTAGATTTGTATGTGTCTAGGTGTGTTAGATTTGTATGTGTCTAGGTGTGTTAGATTTGTATGTGTCTAGGTGTGTTAGATTTGTATGTGTCTAAGTGTGTTAGATTTGTATGTGTCTAGATATGTTAGATTTGTAGTTTCTGTGTTAGATTTGTATGTGTCTAGGTGTGTTAGATTTGTATGTGTCTAGGTATGTTAGATTTGTAGTTTCTGTGTTAGATTTGTATGTGTCTTGGTGTGTTAGATTTGTATGTGTCTAGGTATGTTAGATTTGTATGTGTCTAGGTGTGTTAGATTTGTATGTGTCTAGGTGTGTTAGATTTGTAGTTTCTGTGTTAGATTTGCATGTGTCTAGGTATGTTAGATTTGTAGTTTCTGTGTTAGATTTGCATGTGTCTAGGTATGTTAGATTTGTAGTTTCTGTGTTAGATTTGTATGTGTATAGGTGTGTTAGATTTGTATGTGTCTAGGTATGTTAGATTTGTAGTTTCTGTGTTAGATTTGTATGTGTCTAGGTGTGTTAGATTCGTATATGTCTAGGTGTGTTAGATTTGTATAATTCTTAAGTCTTTTCAGGTTCATGTTTCTTAATAGCAGATGCAATTTCCAAACAATGTAAATGAATAATATTTTTTCTATATTCTATATTTAATGTATTTATTGTAATGGTGAAAATCTTGGGATGGGGTGGGTGTGGGTTGAATACCAGATAGTTTTTTTATTATAAAAATCCTGCCACACCAAATTTGGTTCAAATCAGCCTGGAAATTTCTGTATATAGAGGAGATTGAATTTTAGAGTTGGCTAAAAACAAATCTACCAGTAATTTGCATATCCTATTTATATTGTGTTAATGCTATTAATATGTTAATGTTCATGACAGTAAATATTACATATGTTTATAAATGACTAGCAATCAACTGAATGGAATTGGTACATAAATAAATCCAAAATAACCATTCATCATCTTTTTATAAACTAATCCACCCCTTTGTTCACATTAAGACTCACCCAGATCAATAAAAAGTATGGTCTACTGTTGTAATTCAGGAGTGAACAAGTTCATATTGCATGCAAAATTACCATAATTTTTTTATTCTAAACCATACATCCTTGAATTCTGATGGTGGACTTAACCATTTTTTTAAATGGGAAAGTCCAAATGTG
Organism: Atrina japonica; assembly: GCA_030159075.1. Classification (NCBI taxonomy): domain Eukaryota; kingdom Metazoa; phylum Mollusca; class Bivalvia; order Pterioida; family Pinnidae; genus Atrina; species Atrina japonica. Next base: position 1,011,130 of record BROG01000156.1, read on the forward strand.
ACTGCGTGGTTGATAAGTTAAATAGTAACAGCAGCCATCTTGAAAAGTAACACTGGACTTAACCATACATACCCCATTTGACAAACATACCCCATTTTACCCAAAATGTTTATCTAATCATACAGTTTCCACAGTAATATAATTTTAAAACCAGGATCTTTTTTCATTTTGAAAATAAGACAAAGATGAGGGCCTCAATCGCTCACCTGAGAACCATCTACAAATGTGAAAAGAAGACCAAGAAGAATTTGTACATGTAGGCCGATCTGGCCATGAAACATAAATATAGCTGTTTTAAGAAATTCATCTAAAATTCTGGAAATCAGATTTCAGCAAAATTCTTGCAAAAAAACCCATTTCTTTAACTATGTACAAGTAAAACACTTTAAGGCATCATTGTGAATGCAAGGGGAGACAATTGAGGAAATCATGCAAAAATTAATGAAAATGACAAAAGTCTGAAAAGACCTCAAAAACATGTAAAAAATGAATATTCCGATTTCTATGAAAAATACAAACTTGAATCATACATCCAAGTAGATCACTCAGAAATAATCCTTTTTTAACAATTCATGTAGTGGTTCTAGAGAAGAAGATTTTCAAAGAGGGTACCTCTTGGGACCTATTCTGCCCTGCCCTCGATCCATCCCTCGGCCAATCTGGCTGAAAACTACAAACTTTGTAAAGGAATTTGAGCACTTGCTTCCTGCAAAGTTTCGTCAAGATTCCTTCAGTATTTTGAAACAAAAGCTGATAGTGTGAAAAATGCACCTCCCCTCCTTTTTTGCAGTCTTAAATAATTCATAAAAAATTCTAGAAATTAAATTTCTACAAAATTCTTGCACAAAAACATTTTTTTACCTAATAACAAGTAAAACACATTAGATGAATGCATCAAAGTGAATGCAAAGGGAGATAATTAAAGAAATCATACAAAAATGAATGAAAATGAAAAAGACTGAAAATTAATACTCCTATTTTTATGAAAAACACAAACTTGAATCAACTCATGCAGCGGTTCTGGAGAAGAAGATTTTAAAATAGGGTTACCTTTAAGGACCTATTCTGTCCTGCCCTGGATCCAACCCTGGGCTAATATGGCTAAAAACTACAAACTTGGTAAAGAACCTTGAGCACTTGCTTCATGTAAAGTAAAATCCCTTCAGTGGTTTCAGAGAAGAAGTTGAAAATATGAAAAATTATACGGCCGGACGACAGACAGGGATTGATCACAATAGCTCATTTGAGCCTTGGCTCATGTGAGATAAAAACTACTTATGTATTTTTATCCATTATTTCATTTATCAAATCAATCACTATATTTCCTTACGTATTATTTTACCTTGTTCCCTTGCAGTGTCAAGTTTCAACAAGAATGTGTTCAACTATACTGAGACATCATCATATATACCTGTGAAGTGCCAGAAATCATGACTTATGCTATGGTCTTATATACATTAACCCATTTACCACAAAGACACATTTGGACTGGACTAGGTCATTGATTTACAGAAGATTCCATTGTTTTTTAGGGGTTGCCGAGTTAAGATGGTCAGCTTAAGTTTATGTGCCTAACATCATACAAAATACATGTGTTTCTTCACAGAATGCATACTGACCCAAGTAATGTGAATTGTGTCAATCATGTTCTGACCAAAGTAATGTGAAATGTGTCAACTATAGAATGACCAAAGTCATGTGAAATGTGTCAACTGTGTGCTGACCAAAGTAATGTGAAATGTGTCAACTGTGTGCTGACCAAAGTAATGTGAAATGTGTCAACTGTGTGCTGACCAAAGTAATGTGAAATGTACCAACCATAGAATGACCAAAGTACAGTAAAACCTGCTATAGCAACCACCCTTATATAAAGATTACCTGTTTATAATGCCCATTTTTTTCAAGTCCCTTGACTGCATACTTCAACTAAATTGAACCTGTATATAACAGTCACCTGCACATAAAGGCCAATATTTTCTGGTCCCTTGGTGGTCTTTATATACAGGTTTTACTGTAATGTGAAATGTGTCAACCATATGCTGACCAAAGTAATTGTGAAATGTGATGACCGTGTGCTGTACTTGTAGTACATTGATTTATATTTTTGGAGCTGTAGGTCTAGACATAATGACATTCAGCTCATCAAGTAATAACCCAAAATGTATGTTAAAGTGATCATGAAAATAAAAGTTTGACCCTCTACATGGCAATCTTTATCAGATTACGTTAAAGACAGATGAAGGTTCTTTTATGTACTAGCATGACATTAAACCGTCCATTTTACGGTAAGCATCATCTATGCAATTTTTCTATTTACACTACTTGTATCATGAAATGATATACAGTGTAGCAGAGATACATATGTAAAATAAACCTTCTCTTGTCAATTTGTGACTGAGTGACGTCATTCAGTCTGTGTCTCCACTCATAGATGACAGACCAACATATTTATACCTGTGACTCAGGCAATATAAAACAATCTTAACCAATTCACCCCTAAAGACACATTTGAACTGGTCTAGGTCAATAATTTACAGAAGAGTCCATTGTTTTTCAGGGGTTGATGAGTTAAACTCAACATTAAATAGGGTTAAATACAATCAATCAGAATCTGAACCTACACCCATTTCCTCTGCTCTCGATCTTGAGGCCATCCTTGAGGACAGATTAAAAAATATGTCTTCGTCTCTCTCCATCATTGAGGCTGGATTTTTCATTCCCATCTCATGCTTTAAAAACTTTTCCATCACTAGAGAAAGAAAGAAAATAAAGATGTGGTTGAAATATGATCATGAAAATGACAATATTGCAATAAAAATAATTATTTATAGGTTATACAAAATATGATATTTATCAGCTAAAAATGCTAAAAATAGACAAGGGAAATTACATTCTCTGTGTCTGTTTAATTAACGACATCACATGCAAGTACATGTAGATGATTGGAGTATTATTTTTAATACTGACGTACCAATAAAAATTGTTAGATACAGACTGCATTCTGCTTACAAAATCAGATAAAATATCAACAGATACGTCTGCTCAATTCACCACACTTCTGAAGCAAATTTACTGTCAGTCCTATGTCCTGACAATCAATATCATACATAAAGTCAGATTGTAAAAAATAAAAACAAAACATTATTTCATTTTGTAATGTAATGTAAACAACTGATAAACTCATTCACCCCTAAAGACACATTTGGACTGGTCTAAGTCATTGATTTACAGAAGAGTTCATTGTTTGTTAGGTGGATGATGACCTAAAGGTGTTCATTCACATACTGGACCTCTGGTGGTAGAACATTGGAGATGCAAACAGAAGGTCCTGGGTCTGATTGCCCATATCAGGTCAAACCAAGTACTTTAAAAATGGAAGTGACTGTACCTTTGTCATGTATCCAGAATGTGAAATGAAAGTGACTGAGATCCCGTGTCATGAAAGGTTTCGCATGTAAAAGAGCCTTCATTGCATGGGCATCAGTCTATAGCACAGGTAGCACCTAAATCTGCCGATATCTAGAGAACTCAGTGTCTATGACACTACAGCTCATTTCACCCTCATGTAAATCACCTGGTGGTGTAATTCTTAAAACCATGCAACAAATGTTTTTAGTCAGTCAATGGAAATGTTTAATAATAATAAATTGGATTTCCTAAAATTCTGTCGACAAGCATCACTTAACAACAATCAAATTATAAAATCGACATCTTGTTGAAACCTACTTAATTGATTTTTCGTATCTTTCATATTTCTGAGCATTCCCTCTCTGTCTCGTAACATATCATCATCACTGTCATCATCATCGCTATCGTCGAATCCTCTACGCATCATGCCCCTCATCCTCGGTTCCTCTATATCACGCATAGAGTCTCTCTCTAGAAATGGCTTCCTGAAAAAATATTAAAATCTATAGTGCTACCTTTGTACAGAGAATAAAACTCCATTACAATGTTTATTGTGTATAAAAAGGTGACTAGTATATTTGAGATATGGTGAAACCTAAGCTTATTTTGTGAGAAAGCTTGCCAGTTTACTTGCAGAACATCGGTAATCTCTTCTCAGGGACATAGTAACCAGGTTCTCTTCTTCACCATTAACTCATTGACCCCTAAAGACACATTTTGGCTGGCCTAAATCATTGATTTACAGAGGAGTCCATTATTTTTCAGGGGATGATAGGTTAAAAACTGGATGCCACCATATAATTGAACAAGAGTTGTCAGAAGACAACAAATTTTGCCGGAAATGTGTATAAATACTCAATTTTCAAAATAGGTATTTGACCCACAGCTGTTAGCTTTTATGGTCAAGATATGGTAAATATCTTGACTCCTTCAGCTCAGGTTAAAGTTTTTGAAAAGAAGGTCAAAGTCAAAGGTCAATAGGTCACAAGTCAAGGTATCAAATGAAAGCTCTGATCATAAGAAATCTGTAAGTGAAATATCAAAGCCCTAACTCTCATGGTTCAAAAGATATAGTCGAGGTTAAAGTTTTTGATAAGTAGGTCATAAGTTACAAGGTCATAGGTAAAGCTACCAAATGGTTCAATTTGTCTGATTTTGACACAACAAAATTCCACTGTATAAAGACACACTGCATTCTCCCACCTTGGACAGGTGTATCTGCCATTTTGTCAAGCCAGAATTTCTCTAGGGTGTGGACAAGCTACATGCGCTATTACATGATGTCACAATATAATTTCATAACGTAACGTAGGATTATCATGCAAATAAATGGAACCTTGCTATTAAGACCACCTTTGTGACCAACTCAAAGTGGCTTCATTAGTGAGGTGGTCTCTTAAGTGAAGTTCTGTTTTCATTAGATATTTTTCCAGAAAATGAAATTTGGTCTGATATGTGAGACGATCTCCTAAGCCAGGTGGTCTTTAGGCAAGGTTCCATGTCTCAGATACTTAAGTGTTTAATCTTCAAGATGTCTAGGATATATATCTGGTGAATATTGGATACTAAAGTGTTTAATCTTCAGGATGTCCAGGATACTTCCGTTTCATTACTTCCCCATCCAATACACAAAATACATTTTGTACAGAGTATTAAAAGTTGTGTCAGGTTTTATTCATGTAAATGATAAGCATGTATATCAATAACGAGAGAAAAAAATCAAACCAAGTTTTGAGTGGGAAGGGAAATCTCATCCCTTGTGGGAAGAATATGAAAGTCTAATCCATGGCCTTATCCAATCCACACACCCATATATAAGATTCTATTATTTTACAGTGGTTCACTGATTTTTCCTTCGTTTTTTTTATGGGGAATGATTTCCTTGTGTCAACCCCTAGGGTATTGACAAACTACACACATTTTGACATCACAAAACAGTAAATTGGGATATTTTGGCCATTGTTTTAATTTTGGTCAATTTGGCCACCATATTTAAAAATGGCTAAAATTTAACCATCCAAAATATGTACATGTTCCCTAGGCAATAAAAATCAGGATTCATCTCTAACATTAACCCTAAAACGAAAATGATGCTATTGTTCATATATAAGTGTATTTTTTTATCCACAACATGAGTAAATTAACATAAATGTTAAGGTGTTTGTGTTCTAATACCATGTGTCTATTTCAATCATGCCATGAGTACATCTCTCTATCTGATGGTAGGCCAAATTTAAACATGATAAAATGGCCAAAATTGAACTGGCTGAAAAGTAACCCTTCATTCTATGACCAAATTTTAGCGATGCCAAAATATCCCAATGTACACATGTTGTAGGAACAACATCATGATGTATAGCTTCAATGCATGCTTAATGATGATGCAGTTCATACATAGTTATGTCAGACTTTATAGTTTAATTGTATAGAATCTACATAAAATTGGACTTGAAACATGGGAGAAAAATAATCAAACATCGGTGTATTGAGTAAAAACGGAAATCTCCACCCTCGTGGCAAGAATCTGCTATTCCAATCCTTGGATCGGACAACCAGATTCTTACCTCTTGGATGGAGATATCCTTATTCACTCCACACACCATGCCATCCATGATATCATTGTGATTTAGGGGAATTTATCCATTGTTATAATAAATTATCATATCATGCAGCTGTGTCTTTGAGAGTTATATTGCACAAAGTATGAAGTGCATTGAATAAGACTATATACAGTAAAACCTGTTTTAGCGACCACCTGTGTATAAAGACCACCTGGTCACAAACAGTTTTTGCTGTCCCCATTTGTGTACAAATCTACCTCTATATAAAGACCACCTCTCTATAAAGACTGGTTTTGTTGTGTCCCTTAGGAGGTTGTTATATACAGGATTCACTGTATACTGTCCAGTGTACAGTTGCAACCAAAAAGCAACTCATTATATAAGGATGTATTATGGCAGACAAAAGACATAGCAGGCCCTTTTCTGTGAAATTTGGGAAAATGCCATTGGTGACACAATTGGGAATTTTAACATGAATGTGTGTTAATTTAGGAAAAAATGTTTGCACACATGGAAATCTAAATGTAAGTGAATCTCTTTTTTAAAATTTCCCTTACATTAATTAATTTTTCATTATGTTCAAGGCGCCGACACCAAATTGGGAATTTTTTTCATCAAACTGGAAAAAAAAACCACATGGATTTTGCATTGGGAATGGAACGGATTTTTGGCCCTGTGGAAACTATAGAAAAAAGCCTGTATACATAGCCTACTGTATACCAAGAAATTTTGGCCCCTGGCTATTTTGGCCCTTTCATGATGGAAAACACATTTTCCGGTCTTAAATTTGCTCTCAATTGCCATAGTCTCATGGATATCATGTATGTCTGTGCTACAATTATTTACCGTATTTATCCTAATAAACGCCTCCTCCCTAAATAACGCCCCCTCTTTTTTTCTCCAGGCTTTCAACCCACTTTTGGTGAAAAATAAGGGCTTTTTTAGGAACAATTTTTTGAAAAAATAAGGGCTTTTTTAGGGATAAATTAGGGCCTTTTCATGAAAAAAAAGGGATATAGCAGTATAAATAATAAACCTACTCACCTATAATACTGGAAATCAAATCTGTAAGAAATTTGGGAAAATGCAATGCTAAAAAAATAAATAAAAAAGATTTTAATGACTTCAATTTACAATATTCATTTCACTTTTACAAGGAACATAAAAGCCAACTACTTAAGTACATAAAAGAAAAATGTAATACAATATGCATCCATACAATTTTTTTGGTATATCAATACAATGCTACACTGATTGTCTTTATTTTGTCTTTATCCTTCTGCATAATCATCTAAAACCTTCTTTTTCTTTTACTTTCTTTTGTGCTGCTTCCAAAAGATACAGTAGCATCATCAAAGTTTTTGTTTTTTATGGCTTTTGTCAGTCTATTGTTTGCCTCTACAAACATTTTATTAGCAGTTTCAAGACTGTCATTAAGTTCCTTTTCCTCTTGTGACAAATTCTTTTCGCTTTTCTCTAGTTTTCTCTTTCTTTCCTCTAACTTTTTATCATTTTCAGCCAGAAGCCTTTTCTTCCTGTTCTTTCTCACTCTGAAGTCTTTGTATATGCAATTCCATTATGAACGCATTTACAGAGTCTTTCACCATTCTCATCCATTTACATGTTCTCTCATTTGTCACAGTTCTTTTGTTTTCACTTAGGCTTCGTTCTACCTCTGCATTGCCATGCCAGACAAAGAAGTGATTTCACAAGCTTTGGAAGGACTTTGAACTGGTGTGTTCCAGTATTTGTCATCTAAATGATTTTCCACTCATCAGTGATAATCTTTTGTGTGCAGTTGATTCCTCGCTCTTCCTTTTGCTTAAGGGGATAAACAACTCTACAACTGTTTGCAAAAACTTTTTCATATTGGAAGTTTCTTTATCTGGCAAATAGTGTTCTACTTTGCTGACATCAACTTTGACCAAAGAAGATGATTTGTCTTCAAAACAATCACCTTTCATAAATCTTCTCATAAAAGATTTTATTTCTTTGTGCAATATATGGATAAGAGGCTCCTCTTTCTGAAACATTCTGAGAAATGTATTGAACAGAGGCTCTAGCTCCACAATGAAGTTCAGTTCCACTTTGATTTCACTATCTTTGAGTTTCCTGCATATTCTTATGTAGCGCTCATTTTTTTCTATCTGTTTTTTTCTTAAGGCATCCCAGTTCTTAATTAACTCGTTGTAGAGCAGGGATTAATGTCAGCCACCTGCAGCCTTATAAACATTTCTTCTGTAAATCCTACTTCGTCTTGGCACTTGGCAAAATCTTCACGTCTACAGGGGAAGTGTTTGCGAACCGTAAACTGCTAAACCCCCTCTAAACGAATTATGTGCTGTATGGATATTACATGGCATAAAAGGTAACAATCCTTTAAAGCCAAGATCCTTCAAGTGTTCATTTAATAAAATTCCATATGGTCTTATTGACATTAGGGGCCATCAGATCCATTAAGCATCTTTGACAAAGGTATCTGAAACTCATTCTCCTGCAAAGTGTCTATAATTTGCTGTCCAACATCATCTCCTAAAGCATGCCCAAACATTAATGCTTTGCAAAATTGGACCACAACTTCGCCCTTGTCTACATTCCAATATCTGAGTAGGATGTCACACTGTTTTTTTCTGGACTTAGTTTCATCGAACTCAAAAACTCATAGTGAAATGCTGACTAGCTTCACATGGGAACATTCTTTGAAACAATTGAGGTAAACCGTCACATGAAGCATACGAGTAGTTTGGCAGTCGCAACTTTCATCATCCATAAAACCTCTGCTTGTGTAAAAGCAATAACACATGGATTTTGCTTGAACTTTGTCTTTGGAATCTTGCATCGGAACTGTGAGCTAATATTTTTGTTGATTAGAAATGTTTTTTTGCAGAGAATACAAAAAGCATTATGTGATTTGTCCTCTTTGCACCAATCTCCAAAACTATTTTGTTGAAGCCAGCAAAATTTAGCCCATGTGGCATTTTGATTTTCTGTCCATATCAGTGTAATACTTCAATTTTGATATTCCTGAAAATATCACCTACTGCACATCACAAAATACCAAAATTAAAAATGAGTGTTAACAAGAAATTTTGGCCCCTGGCTAGATTTTTGCAAGGTAAACCTGATGAATAGGCAATTTCATGATTTAGGCAAAAACTGAAAACATATTTAAAAACAAAAGTCCGGTCTATACTCATTTTTATTGTCATTGATTGCATTCTTTAATTTTCAATTACATTTATTCTTTATTGTCATATAATAATATGCATGATTGGTTAATATCATTTTTTTTATCTATTTATATTTTTATACTGGTTTGCTAGTGGAATTATGGTTTACCCTGAATCCATCAGGGTTGATCACCATCTCATAACTAATGTCTCAGGAACTCACTGCTACAATTGTTTATGAAGAGCGACAATTTAGTTGTTTTCTTTTTTCATATTTTATCCTACCCAATACCCTTTTAAACGCCATATTATCCTCAATAATGTTTGTTACTAAATTACTGAAATTGCAACTTCCCTGCAACCTACTTTGATTTTCTATGCTGCAACTTGTATAAACAAGGAGCACATCCCTCAACAAGCGTATATTACCTTTTACAAGGTTGAATCATACTGCTGAATGTATCACTGCAAAACCACTTGAGTGTGAAAGTACTATGGGTAAACATTAATCCACATACATTGATAATTATCTGTCTTAGTTTTACAGATTCAAAAAAGTGCTTAAGGGCCTTTTTAGTAATTAGGGCAGGCTCAAAAAAAGGAGGAAAATTAGGAAAATTACAGTTGAAAAATCAACAAATTTGTGATAAAAGTGCTTAGTAATCCAACAAATCACAAATTTGTTAAAATCAGTTCTATAATTGGGTTTACTGAAGGTCACGTTATAAACAATCACAGGTAATTGAATGAATGAATGATTAGTGTGTTGAGTAATAGCAGGTGTCAAAATGTATACAATGTTTCATTTCGGATTTCTCCGGCTATCAACTGTCTGTCAACTGTGTATTCTATTAGACGCCCCCCTCTGGAATTTGCATCGCCACAGGGGCATTTATTAGGATACATATGGTAGTTTGAAAATTTCACTTCCATTTAAAATTTGCCCTCTCATCTAAGGGCAAAAATAGCGAAAATATCTAGATATACAGCAGTGGTGTAAGAAGCAAATCAAAATAGGAGGGGCAAAAAATCTTTTATGAAAAGATTTTCCTCGATTTAAAATCTGTTTTCTTATGCCTGTTGATTATGCAATAAACATATAATCACATTTGAAACCATTTGCTTATGTGTTGATAATATAAGAATTTTGCTTGTATGTGAAAAAGTGATGGTACAGAAATTGACAACATCAAAGTCAACTCTAATTTAATTATCATCAATATTTCTCAGAGTTACATTCAGCAAAGAAAATTGTAATAATCAACAAAGAACTTATATATATTTTTATTGCATTAGAAAAAGCACATTATCTGATGCTGCTCAATACATCAATATCTCAAAATCATAAATTAAAATTAATAAAATAAACAGATGCATCTATTGATCTATACAACCCTACAGACACACTTGGACTCTCATGTGTTAATGACGTTAAGTAGATTCCATTGTTTGTTAAGGGTCTATGGGTACAAGTAGTCAGTCACTCACTAAGATTTTTCTTATCCATACACAAAAGTGCCCCTGCCTCTTTTTGGATTAAAAAAATTAATATATTAAGAGCTAGGAACACACTTTCCAACACTTCCACATAGCTAGAAATACACTTCGAAACACCTCTACAGAGCTTGAAACACACTTCCCAACACTTCCACAGAGCTAGAAACACACTTCCTAACACTTCCACAGAGCTAGAAACACACTTCCCAACACTTTGATAGCCATACAATGACCACCCTGCATATATAACAACTGCATTATTGGTTTTCATATTACATGTATAACTAAAGTTATGATTTTGGTTTCACATCCTATGTCACTAGTGCAGGAAGTAGATTCATCCTCATGTTAGCAATTTTGATTTTGTCCTGTGATAAATAAACTTGAGAACTACAATACCAAACTTTATTTGTTTTAATTCCATGGTAACTGCATGCCAGTTTCGTCTTCACATGACTAATCTGTTTACAGGTTAGGCTATTGTTGCCCCACAATCCTTTTACTTTCACTTTGTCTAATGTCCCTGTTATCCATGTTATCTTACTGTGTAAAATTTAATGTCAATGTATCCAACTCTGACAACTTAGGTGAACTAGTAGTCTATCTGAAAAACCTGAAATATTGTGAGATATTTAGATCAGTATAGCATGTCACCATACATAATAGGCCTACATGTAAGGAAATGTGCATGTATGTGTCTAGATGTGTGTGTGTGTATGTGTAAGTGTGTGTTTATGTGTGTGTGTCAGGAGAGAGAGAGAGAGAGAGAGAGAGAGAGAGAGAGAGAGAGAGAGAGAGAGAGAGAGAGAGAGAGAGAGGAGAAGGGGCTAGGTTAAAAAACAATTTTTTTATTTTGACATCCACATGTAAGTCTACTCTAAATTGTTGCCTGTCATCTTAGTCCCAGACTTTAGCATTTGAATATTTTCCTGTGCAATTATCCACTGGCATGATATACAAGTAGTGTAAACAATTTTTTAACCAGAATAATGTTGATAAACTACCGGTAGTTAAGTCAATCATATCCAATTTTGGCAGCTCTGTTGTTTTCTTTTATTTGCACATCTTATACACACTCTCACCACTTACAAACCACTCCACTTTCTCAATGTTTAAGACACACATGGAACCTATTATGTGTTTAAGCTCTTACTGTGCAATATTAACTCATTCACCCCTAAAGCCAAATTTGGACAGGTCTAAGTCATTGATTTACAGAAGAGTCCACTGTTTTTTCAGGGTTGATGGGTTAACTGATACAAAAGAGTTCTAATTAACACAGAGCAGATGCAAGAACAAAGTTACAGTGTTATGATATCTGTCTTGAGAAACCAGTCAATCTGTCTCTGAAATGTGGTCTCACAAGACAGGTGGTTTCACAAGACAGGTGGTCTCACAAGACAGGTTGTCTCACAAGACAGGTAGTCTCACAAGACAAATATTTTATCTAAAGGATTATTTAACCAGTGGTTGTCAGAATACTGTCTCAGAAGACATGTCGTCTTTTAAAAGTGGTCTCTTAAGACAGGTTCTACTGTATATGATTATACTGGTACAGTGAAACCTATCTTGAGAGAGCCAGACCATTTGCCCTTTTATTTCACATTCTTAGAGCCACTCATTTAAATAATCCTTTGAATCAGAACCTCTTTTAAAGAACCACCTGTCTTGAGAGACCAAATTTAAGTGACAGATGAGATAGTACTGGTCCTTAGCCCCTGACCCAGAGGTCATGAAATCTACAAAGCACGTGACTCAGGGGACACAACATCCACAAAGCTTCTGACAAAGGGTCATGGAATCTACAGAGCCCCTGACCAGGGTCATGAAATCTACAAAGCATCTGACCAGGGGTCATGAAATCTACAGAGGATCCGACCAAGAGGTCATGAAATCTACAGCACCCCTGACCCAGATTTCATGCTACATATGTATTTACGGAGCACCTGACCAAGGGGTCATGAAATCTACAGAGCACCTGACCTAGAGCATGCTATCTACAGAGCACCTGACCAAAGGGTCATGAAATCTACAGCACTCCTGTCTCACAGTTCATTCTATCTACAGAGCACCTGACCCAGGGGTCATGAAATCTACAGAGCACCTGACCCAGAGTTAATGAATTCTACAAAGCACCTGACACAGAGTTCATGAATTCTACAAATGGTCAGGGTCAACATTACACTTGTTAAAGGGTCATTAGCTGTGTTTACCATAAAACATCATTTTGATTTTTTCTTCTTTCACTACTTGTACTTTACATACAATAACAAATAAGTGCTATAATCAGGCATAAAAAATATTTTATTCCTAGATATTTTGTGAAAATAAAGTCAGGTCCAGTGTGGTACTCATAATCATATACAAATAGTAAGGCTGAGTTAATCAATTGCAATGGAAAAAGGACAGGAAACCAATCTGCCGCCGACTGGACTCGAACTCATGACCTCACGATCAAAAGTCTGGCTCAGTCGGTAGCACTATAGTCAATTCATAGACTGGTATTTACTACGCAAATCTGGCCAAAACTTGGCATTATCACAAGATGACTGATTAACATCAGGTGATGAACTACAATAAAACCTGGGTTTCTCAAACAATTTTCACAAAAAACACAGCTAATGCCCCTTTAAGCACGGTGCAAACAACATCAGATATATCCTCAATTGTGATTAAGTATGACTTAAGTCCTTTCACCCTTAAGTATCTAAATTCAGGCCTTCAAGTGCTCTTTCATTAAAATATAGGGCATTTGAAAGGGCTCTAATTTCACAAAAAGTGGGCAATATAGAGCAAACTATCAGACTATAAAGAAAGTACATATAACAAGAGACCACTAACGACAATATACATAATATGGCCGATTTACGAAGCATTGTATTTCAACACTCACGATAGAGCTAACTGAAATAGCTTGACCAAATTGTTGACACAGACAAACATATAGATGGATGGACAGATGGATACACATACAATATAGTCTTGTTTGTTTGTTCGTTTATTGTTGTTTAACGTCCCACTCAAGAATCTTTCCCTCATATGGAGACGTCACCAAATGCCGGTGAAGGGCTTCAAATTTTGGCACTTATGGCCATTGAGCAGTGAGGGTTTTTTAATGCGCCAACACCTACTGTGACATGGGACCTCGATTTTTACTGTCTCATCCAAAGGACAGGACACCAACCTGCCGCCGACTGGACTCAAACTCATGACCTCACGATCAAAAGTCTGGCTCAGTCGGTAGCACTATAGTCAATTCATAGACTGATATTTACTACGCAAATCTGGCCAAAACTTGGCATTATCACAAGATGACTGATTAACATCAGGTGATGAACTATAATAAAATTGGCATAATCGCAGGATGACGTTTTAACACCAGGCAATGGACTTTAAAAGTCAAACTGGCCAAATTGCACGATTGACAAACACCAGAATATGGAGAAAAGCCTAAAAATGGTATTTCTATTGAGTTGATTCATTACAGATGGCAGGAAACGCTTACAAAATAAGTATGGAATGATTACGAGACATACTAATGCCAAGTTGTGGAGAATAGACTAAATACTTATTAATTACCTACTGCATACCTGAGATTTTTGCATTTTTAGGACAAAAAAAAAAAAACATTCACCTCATCTTAAAATTCACCACAGTCTCATAAATGGCATGTATGTCTGTGCTTCACTAATTTAGCTGGCTTGGAAATTTCACTTTCATCTTAAATTTGCCCTCTCATTTAAGGGGGAAATCGGCAAACATTAAATGGGAGAGAAAATATTCAGGTACAGGGCATACAGAAATAACATTAAATGAGAAAATGAGTCTCACTTCAACAATAATTGTTTGTTTATTATCCCAAATTTACCCTAAATTTATATATTTAAGTCTCCATGTATTAAAAATTTCTCAGTGGCAGTACTACTAATGAATACATGTACATGTATAGGCAAGAAAAATCACAGAAATTGTTCACAACCTTCCTACGCATTTTGAGATAACCCCTCAAATTCTTGATTAAAATACAACATGTACAACTTTGTTTTTTTTCAGATGACATTCTGAGAAAGCAGTTCTCATATACAGCATGCATAGGAGTGTAACATCAAAATTGCAAAACATTATAACTAGTCATTTTGTGTACCTCCCAATGGTATACTATTGTAATAAGATACTGGGAATGCCAAAGTAAACTCACAATGCAATAGTCAACTGGCAATGCAATTGTCAACTGGCAATGTAATAGTCAACTGGAAATGCAAACTGGCAATACAATAGTAAACTGGCAATGTAATAGTAAACTTTTTTCCCCCATCTTTTTTCCTTTCAAAGGAACATAACATAAGATATCTTCATTATAATATTGGGCTTGAAAATATATGGCAGCTTGAAAATTGCAATAAAAATGATAATCTTTTGAAATAATGAAAAAAAAAAAAAGAAATGAAAAATTCTAAATTTTGAGCCAAATGCCCCGAAAATCCCAATTCCAGTGTCCAACAAGATGTTCTGCTGGCACATGAAATGTAATGGTAAATTGGCCAACAAGATAAAAAGTAAACTGGTGATGTAATACATGCAATAATAAACTAGCTGCTGGCAATGTAATGGTAAATTGGCAATGCAACAATTGCTATAGTAATAAGTAAACTGGTAAATTGGCAATAATGCTAACAATTGCAATAGTAAACTGTGCAATAAGTAAAATTGGCAATGCAATAAGTAATAAGTAAACTGGTAATGTAATACATGCAATAATAAACTAGCAATACAATATTACCATTGCAATAGTAAACTGGCAATGCAATAGTAAATTGGCAATGCAACAATTGCAATAGTAAACTGGTGATGTAATACATGCAATAAAAACTAGGAAACAGTAAAGTGCATGATGTAAAATACATGCAATAATAACAGTAAACTAGCAATGCAATAATTACCATTGCAATAGTAAATTGGCAATGCAACAATTGCAATAGTAAACTGGTGATGTAATACATGCAATAATAATCTAGTAATACAATATTACCATTGCAATAGGAAACTGGCAATGCAATAGTATTATTGCAATAGTAAATTGGCAATGCAACAATTGCAATAGTACACTGGCAAATTCATACTTGCAATCATGAATGCAATTGAAAAATGGCCATGCGATAGCATTTTTGCAATAGTAAACTGGCAATGCAATTATAGAATGGCAATGCAATAGTACTATTGCTCTATTGGAAAGATTAAATTGCAATGCAATAGACTACGAGAATGCAGTAGACAGTCATTTAGATGATCAATATTTTAAATAGTTGTAATTTACTGCATATACATTTACTTAAATATTGGATGATATTGATAAAGAAATAAAACTTCATTGTTAAACAGCATTTTTATAGTACATTTATTGGACTATAAAAAACACAATTTCTATGCTCTAGGTCACAAGATGAAGACTGGTAATTTTATGTCAATAATTTCGAAATTTTGGGTTACTACCACAGTAATATCACAATAGTCAGAATATAACAATTTTCTAATTTTTCTCAAAAGTCACCCTTAGACGTTTTTTTTTTATAGTTTCCAAGAGGTCGATATTTGGCCCTATTCCCAATGTAAAATACATAATTTTTTCCCCTTAAATTTGATGAAAAAAATCCCAGATTGGTGTTTTTTTTTCAACTTGATGAAAAAGATCCCAGATTGGTGTAGTGAACCAGGATGAGGGTCATCCTGAAGGCTGTGCCTGCCATATTTAAATTCTACCACCCAACTTATTATGGTAAAATATGAAGGGCCATCCTCTCCTAGTGTTGCTACCATGTCAGCATGACTGGGCAACCCTGATTACCGCCTTCATTGCTCAAAACTTATCCATCTACCTTTGTTCATGTAAGTTTTCATGTCTGTAAAATTTGTCCCAAAAATTAATTGATATTTCACACTATGGTTAAATCTAAGTAACTATGGTAGAAGTGTAAGCATGTGATAATTTGGCATTCCCTGGTAAACTTAAATGATAACTTACTTATTACTGCTGCTACTACTGCTGCTCTTGTAACCAAATGGCTTAAACCCACCTCCCGGTAATCCATACTTCCTTCTGGCTCTAGCCAACAACTTCATCACAAGTTGAGGATTTTTTCTGCAGTTTAGAGAAGTATGGAAGACAAAATTAATGGTGTACATAATAACTGTATACCTGGAAATTTTTCGCCCCAGTTTTTTCTGCCCTTTCACGACAGAAAACATATTCAGCCCATCTTAAATTCGGCCTAAATTACCATGCTCACATGGATGGCGTGTTTGTGACTCAAATATTTGGCTTAAAAATTTCACTTTCATATGAAATTAGCCCTCTCACTTAAGAGCAAAAAATGGCGAAAATTAAACGAGAATGAAAATTCCTTTGTACACAGTATTTAAAACTAACGGGTACTAGATAAAATAAAGAGTCAATGTCTGGTAAATATTAGATAAACGATTTCTGACCTCATTAAAAGCACATGACCACTCTTGTATATCAGATGGGATAAATATATGGTAAATTACAGTGAAACCTCCCTATTAAGACCACCTAATTGACTCAAAGTGGTCTGATAAGTGAGGTGGTCTCTCAAGTGAGGTTCTGTTACTTCTGTACTTATAAGATATTTATAAATTAATTGGTCTGAAATTCGAGGTGGTGTCCGAAGCAAAGTGGTCGTAAGGCGAGGTATCACTGTATTAGATATAGAGATTATAGTATGACCATTTTGATAACATACTTCTTGTTAGCCATAAACTTTTTACGTCTAAATTGCAAATAAAACACATAAGATACAACAATAACAACATACATGTACTTTCTAATTCCAATATTCTTGCCAACACAGAATTAAGAATCCTTTCACCGTGTTCAGTTGACATAAAATGATTTTGATTTTGGATGACACCGAATGAGCAGACGATGAAATATACTAGGAACAGATGATACTCTTTTATTCTTTTCATTGATCGCATTATAAATACAGAAGTTGCGAACAGGAAGTGCATTACGAAAATGATAAACAAATTGGGGTGCATTATGAGAATAATAAACAAATTGGGGTGCATTACGAATATAATAAACAAATTGGGGTGCATTATGAGAATAATTAATGCATGTGGACGTGACGGTATTGCATATACAAATGTAGTCATATTTAGAGCAGATATATGATAAACAAGGATTGACTTGTACACTTAATCAGGTCTGAAAATGTTTTTATTATCTGTCTGTTCTAAATATGACTATATATGCTGTACAATGTACATGGGGAAAAGTCCACTGGTTTTCCGCAGAAATAGACTGGCTTTCAGTTTGTTTTGTTGATATTTTAAGCCACAATCAACAATTCTTAAAGAGTATCCTGAGTAAAAAATAAAAATTTCTATATTTATAGCACTTATCGGTCTAAGAACAACATCGAAAACCCAATCAAAATCTGTAGGCGCATTCTCGAGATACTGACCGCCAATGTAAATGTTTTTACCTACTTTCGGAAAACTAATTAAGAATTCGTTCCACTTCCGGCAAACTTGTAAGTTACACTGTGACGTCAATGACCTTAGGATGACTACTGGCATGGCAGAAATTAAAAGTAGACGGGAAAGTGAGTCATATTTCATCGTTGGTAAAATCACAAAATTTACCAAATAAATAATTATATTGACACTTTTAAAATATATGAAATCATTTTATTTAAATGCAGTCATATAACAAACATGATTTTGGCTTTTTCAGTGTGTCACATTTACGGACGGATGGTTTAGTTATGCTTCATATAGAGTATCACGCTTTATTTTGAGTTTTTTTTCCTTAAGTTTTTCTTTCGTGCATTCTCATGTTTTATAAACAAAAAGAAACAGCCTTCTGTGATGTATGCTTTTTTTAATCCTTAAAACACCCGTTTAGTTCACACCTTCCAGTATATTGCCATGTCATGTAACCGCGCTGGGATTCTAAGCGGGAGGGTTTGTAGTCCGAGACAAATTAAACCCTTCCGACTGTATATAAAGCTACATATGATTTTTGATGTCTGAATGATTTTTCAAAGAAGCGGCGATATTTTATAATTCATGTAAAGTGAGAAATTAATAAAAAGGTAAATAAATAAATAAATAAATAAATAAATAAATAAGTAAGTAAATACTGTCTTATGATAGATTAAAATTTTAATGATCATAATAGACACGGGTGACAAAAATTGTTAGTTTTAATTTGATAAATTAATCATATGGATATCTATTTTGAGTTGGTTTTAACTAATAAAATACTATAAATATCATTAGAGTCACAAACATATGTCTCAGACGGAATGCAAAATAGAATACAAAGAATAAAAAAATTACACCTCCGTGTGTTGCTTTGTTTGCGAATAATCATAGCGTGAAAGTATAATGCAGCTTCCATTTGGGACCGAATTAAAAATTTTAATTTCCAAGATGATTGGGTGTAGTATTAGTCTCATAGGCATTTGGCAAAACACACCTTTGTATAACACAAGTAACCGGAAAATGTGATTTTTTAGTAAACTGATAATTTTGCAAAATACAATTTACATATATAAATACTGCATTTTAACTTATTTTTTTATATAGTAGGACGACGTATACATTATAAATTCAATTTATGATATGTTTCTGTATGGTATTTTAAGAGTGACAAAGTTCTTTATATAATTGACACGTAATCTTTAACCATTGGTGAATAAAAACATGACCCTGCATTGGCGTCGGAAGCAAATTGAAAGTGGGGGGGGGGCTAAACCAACTTAAAACACACACACACGCTAGAAACGTCTGGGGGTTAAGCCCCAATTTTCAACACATATGTCTATCTTTGCAAAAAAAGTGGGGGGGCTAAGCCCCCCCCCGGTTCCGACGCCTATGCCCTGGGTAAAAAATATTGTTGTTCATTATAAAACTGTATTATCATCAAATTTCCATTATCATTACAGTTGATGTTACTCTCAATTTCCAATATATATGTACTTTATTTGCTCTGTCAATAGCACAATGTGATATATACGGCAGTTGTCTTTTCAAAATGACATACAATTTACGCCTACTACTACGATATCAGTTTATGAAAAAAATTATTCTGTTTTTACAATTAAATTCCGCAAAGTTTATACAGTAAAAATTTGTTGAGTGAAATTCAAGGGACCACCTGAAAAGTTCAAAACATCGGGACTTTGACTCATGGATGGTAACTGAGAACCATATGTTTTTTGTTTCACAGGTTCTATTAGGTGTATATGACTGTTTTGAAACCATTTAAGATGTGTACGGTCATTATGATTAATAATTAGTGCTAAATTTAACTAAACTTTCATGAAATTAAAACATTGAGTGTTAATGAGCAGGAAGAAAATTTATTATGGGGCAATTTCATACACATGCAAATTTGGACTTCGAATTACATGTAAGAATTTTCTTTGTTTTTATAGAAATGGGCCCAAATATTAATCAAAACATCCAGAAATTCTACTCATAGAAATTCAAAAATGGAATGTTTATAAGTAGCGTTAAATAACAAAATTATTCCGGGCCCGAAGTCACCAAATTTACTCAATACTCAAGCTCAACTTTTATTTCATTATTTTTACTATAAAATCATTTACATATAAATTTTTGCATCACACTGATGATTTACCTGTAAAAAATGAATAAATACGTTGAGTACGGTACTCAAGATCTGAGCACATATTCAAATTTTTTTTATAATTTTTCTTAAGTTTTCTTCAAATGAGCAATAATTTTTATCATTATTTACAATTGTATGCTGTCAATTTACAAACATGTCCATTTACAGAATAAACTTCTTTTTACCTTAAAATTGTGAAAAGTTAGTTGAGCTTGAGTACTGAGTAAATTTATTGACTTCAGGCCCTGACTTTGTGAATAGTTCGAAACATCGAGAAATTTGACTCATTGAAGTTTGACTCATCAAAGTTTTACTGTATTTTAAATATTTTGTTACACAGAGAAGTAAGCATAGATTCATAAATAATGAAAAAAGCTAGATTTCTTTATGTAGAATATCGCTGACTCACAAGGAAAATACTACAACTTAATCTCGTTTTATTACCAATTAAAAATTCTCAAACAAAAATCACGAATGTGACTGTTAAAAACAGTTATTCCTACATTATTATACACAAAGATATATTCACTCAATAAACCAGCAGTGTATCAATTGCTGTCCATGCCTGGCGCACCACTGATACAAAGCCCATAGTAAAGCATGTAATTCACAACCAGAGTCCGCGTTGTGATGTCACACGAAGCTCCGCCCCATTCTGGCTACTTGAGCTGTCAGTAAAGGTGAGTTTTGAAGTTTTTCGCTAATATCTCGAAAACGTGTGCACCGATTTTGATTGGATTTTCGATTTTGTTCTTAGCATGATGAGTTCTATAAATACAGAAATTTTCATTCAAAAATTAATGTTGGCGGAGAGAACCTGATTACAATGTACCCTTGAAGAGACCACCGACATTCCGCAAGTGAACTACTAAACTTTCCAACATAGACCTTGCTGACTATAAAATCTAATGAAAGACTTTGTGATTTTAAAAAGGTACAATGTTCTTACCCCTCTGCAATAGATGCCCCACAAGGAACTGCTGCAAGTGGTAGCAACATTAAAATGGATCAATGCTTTCTGATGACCCCCAGTTAAGTCCAGGTTACTTACTTGTAGATTTCTCTATTGACCTCGTATTCTTGGTGGAGAACGGCGACAAGAGTTACAGGATCTTGCGCCAGTTCAATGACCTCTGGATCGAGTGTTGTCAATCTCAAGGACAAAGATCTACTGTCCTCGGCTTCATCGTGATCTCGCAGTAACTGTTCCAGCTGTTCGGGATTTTGTAATGCTTTTTTGACTCGGTGATATTTACCTGTGGCCAACAAAAAGATCATTTATAAAAATGTCAATAATATGATACAAAACAATGCTATGTATGCACGTGCATGTATTTATGCATACACACACAAACATACACATGTATAGTGGAATTTTGTTATGTCGTATTCGGATGAGTCCAAGTTCTGGATAAATCAAAGTTGAATGGCCGGTCCAAATTTCCATAGGTAGAAAAATGTAAATCAAAATTTTGGTTATGTCAAATTCTGGGTGTCTGGAAGTAGTAGGGGCAATGCTGGGAATAACAAGATAAGGAGATTCCACTCTATGTATATTTATGCATTCTTCCTAGTACTCATTACTTCTCAGTGGCGTTTTGGTCAATCGGAGAAAGGGTTAATTGTAGTCACATAATAATGTGCACTAATTTGCTGACAAAATCTTTAAGACAAATACATCAGAATTTCATTATGTCAAAATGAGGTGTCGAAATTCTGATTATGTTAAAGTCCAATGGCCGGTCCCAATTTTTATGGATAGAAAAAAAAAATGCTCATTATAATTTCAGTTATCTCGAATTCCAGATATCATTCGATGAAATAGAGTCTGTCCCATGAAATGTGAGATAATGAGATTCCATTCTATTTTTGCATTTGCAACTATTTGTTACTTTTTCATATCATGTATTCAAAGTTAAACCTGTCATCTCAACTTTAAAACCAATTTAATTAAATAAAAAGAAAACATAGTTTTTGAAACATCCCCAGTGTTCTACTTCCATTGTTAGCCATATTTGTTCAGTTTTCTGAATAGAAACAAGCCTCCACAACCAATAAAAAAGGCGAGTTTGCTAAATCAGTCGTCATTGTCTAACTACAGTCACACAAAACAAGTGAAGAAATGAAGTTTGAGTATAACTCACCTGTATGTCAATATAAATATTGATATCAACAAAGTTCATTTACTCTATCTGGACATTTTGCCGGCTAATACACAGTTCACAAGCATGTAATTAATCAGTTTAAACATGAGAATATCAAACATAATTCCAAATTCCCCATGACATGAGAAAATCGTAAAATTATAAACAAACAGGATTTCAGACCACTTGTTATGATATGGATGTCCTCACTTCCAAAATAACGAATCAAGGACTAGTCAGACCAAGGCCAACTTGAAAATATATACTCAAACACTTAGCTTGTTTTACAGGACAACTTGCAATTATTTCCAATACCCAACTTGACCCATTTAGTGCCAAGGGCACTACAAAAATCAGGAAAAAGGGGTGGGTGCTTAATGGGACCAATTGATCGTCAAATTGATGTAAAACAGTTAATTTTCATAAGGCAAAGTGGTAAAGTTGGTGTAGTCATTACTGAGGACACTTATCAACATAATTTTGTTGATTGGAGGGTAAAGATAAACTGTTACCTATGGATTTTCAGGTCCATATGGCATATCTCCTTGTCAAGCAGCTAGAAAAGATGGGGGGAGGGGTGCTTATAGGAAGATGGGCAATTAATGGGTCGAATACGGTAAATTGATAGCTGTTTCACAGCTATGTCTCTTATAACGTTTATTTGATGTCATCTTTGTAAAAATATGAGAAAGGGTACGTGTACCTTGTCTTTGGTCAAGTGTTCTGCGACCTGACTGCTCACATAACTGAGTTCACCAGAATGTGTGATGCTATGTAAACAACAAAACTAAAATGTGCAGATTCCTGGTAGGATTTTATTTATATTTACCTTCAAAGTTAATATTATTTTACAGATACTAAAATAATGAATTTATAACTAATTAAGCACCGAGGGCGCTACAAAAATCAGGAAAAGGGGTGGGCGTTTAATGGGACCAATTAATACTCAAATTCGCATAAAACAGTTGATTTTTTACAAGACACAGTTGTAAAATTGTTGTAGTTGTCAACATAATTCTGTTCCTGGGGCTACAGATGAACTGATACTTACAGATTTTTTTTTGCGTCCACATCTCCTGGTCAACCAGCTAGAAAAGATTCTTTATAGTGTGTAAAAAGTGGGAAGGGCACTTATAGGGACATGGGAGGTTAATGGGTCGAATACTGTATAAAATTTATTTATTACATATCTTTATTGAAGTCTTTGATGTAAAAATTAATGGGGAAATTTTATGATTTGAGTACAGTGTATGTTACATGTCATCTGTCCATTGTTTCGCTTTGGGAATACAGGTGTGAAATAATGGCCGTTCTGCGGACTCGCCTTTTAATAGCGGAACTGTGAGCCAATTTCTATTGATAACATTTAACAAAAATGTCTGCCTGTGGAATAATAAATCAGGGGTGTTTCAAAAGCATTTTAATTTTTTTCGAATTCAAAACTTGTTTACCGTAATCGGCCGTGTATAATCCACACTCTTTTCACTCTAAATTTTGTCTCAGGGATGGGGGTGCGGATAATACAGTACAATGGGACTATAGTAAAAAAAAATAGTGCAGAAGATTTGGCATTGGATTGTAAACCTGCCTGTATTTGGCCAAGTTTTTTCGTATTTTAATCATGATATTCAAGTCAGTTTATTTCTTCATTGCTTTCTGTATGTGTGTAATGTGTTTATTGTCTACGGTTATGGTGAATAAATGTTTGATAAATGAATCTTGTCTTCTCTTTGTGTGCATGTGTATTTCAATTTACAAATCACCTATAAATAGCTCAGTGCAAAGTTGGTCAGCGAATGACACTCAGACTGTCACAATCTCCAATACCCATCTCCAATTGGTAACGGGGCATGGCTTTAATCATAGAGTATCCATGGGAAACAGAATAGTACTGTACCTGTGTGTGCTGTTATACCTTCCTCGTAAAAGCTTAATGCTATTATTGAAAATATGAACAATCTCAACTCTTCATTCTAATTATTTCATGCTTGTAGATGACAAAGCGAACTGCCATACTGTAACTGTAAATGAGGGAGTTACACAGAACAGCATATGTAGTATCTTGTAGTTTCGTATTTCAGATTCCCATTTTGTAGTTTTACATTTATTTCAATTCTCATAGTATCATATTTTCTTTTATTGAATAAATATTTATCTATTTCTGTCAAATAACCGATCTAAGAATTGATATTTAAATAAGTCTGATTTTCGGTCATACTAATGCCCCACTAATGGCCACGTAAAAACAAAAACTAGATGCAGGTTAGGCCTAAAAGCACGGACACCTTTTTTCTTCGAGATCTGATGCTGAAATGGGGGTGCAGATAATACATAAATGCAGATTATACATGGCTGATTACAGTAAAAGTAACAATGACAGCTTTAAGCTAAAAACAATCATACCTTCTTTTTTCAATTCCTCTATAAATGGGTGATTATACAATGTGTTCTCCACACGTTTTCTTCGTTTTGTCCGTGGTGTCTCGGACATTCGTCTCGCTAAAGAGTCACTATGACCATATTGTCCATTTCTAACCATTGAACTTAACTCTTTTTCATTTTCCTGTTCCCACTTCCTGCCTTGGTATCTGCACAATGCTATGTGGGATCCACTTAAGTTTCCCCAAAAATCATTTCCAGGATAAAGTATTTCTCTCTTAAACATGATATCTTCATCTAAATATTTTTTTATTTTCTCGTCATCATCTAAAATTTCTTTTATTGTATCATTAACTGTAAACAGGTCCCTAATGTAAGGGGTTCGTGCGAGTCTGAGAGCAATAGGGTCTCGAAGAATTCTTCGTAATTGCTGCTCAGGTACTTCCAAAGATTTTTCATCCTTGAAAAGCACTGGTTCAACCGATGTTGATTCTTCTGCTGTTTCCATTGGTTCCTGCTGAGATGTGGCTGATGCAGAATCTGCTGATTGCTGGGATGCTTGCTGATGTGACTGGTCGTTTGCAAGTTCTGTACCAGCATCAGAGATTTCATCTATTTCATTGGTTGCAATATACACAAGATCAATTGTTGGCTGCAGAGAAAAAAAAATGATTAAATTAAGTCAACACTGTTCTAATCTGTGTCAATCTTAATCATTTGGGGCCTCAGGGGCTGAGTGGTTAGAGCAAATGCTCTTTGAACCATTAGAACTCTCTCACCTATGGTCAGTGCGAGTATGAGGCCCGCTGGTACTTAACCTGATTTTGTGAAAAAAACGCTGCCATATAACTGTAAAATTGTTGTATGTGGCATAATACCATCAAAATCAAATCGTTATCTTTATTTTGCATAATGGAATACATCATTGTAAAACCACAGTCTGGAATCGCTATTCTCTTTCCTACCCGTGGTTTCATGTGCATATTGTTATGAATAATGAAGACTCAGTCAATGCGACTAAGTGGTGCTCGCATTCGACAACCAATAAGATCAAGGCTTTTAAACAATGTTTGCCATGCTGTTGACACTAATTATAACAAATCCCGTCGTATGGACTACGTATTAACTTCTTTTGCCGATCACAAGTACTGTAATTAGATAATTGGACACCACTGTTCCTTATAAATATTCATTAGATACAATTGATTTTGGGCATATGAAACCACAAAAAGGATTGTTGTTGTTGTCTTGTTACTAATGTCCCACTCAAGAATCTTTCACTCATATGGAGAGTCACCAAATGCTGGTAAAGGGCTTCAAATATTTTTGGCCTCTACTCGGCACTTACGGCCATTGAGCAGTGAGGGTTCTTTAACATGCTGACACCTACTGTGACATGGGACGTCAGTTTTTACTGTCTCATTTGAAGGACAGGAAACCAACCTACCACCAAATGAATTCGAATTCATGACCAAGTGTTGAGCGTGCTACCGACTGAGCCAGGCCGGCTCACCACAAGTAGGAAAGAGCATAATTATTCTGTACTACAGTTTTACAATGATGAATGAAACAGAACAATTTGGAAAGGTCTATTGGTGACCTAACAAATAGACACGTGTTAGTTTTATTGTACAGTGAAACTGTCATAAAACACAACCTGTCTTTTGAGACACCAAGTTAAAAACAGGTGGTCCCACAAAAGAGGTTTTATTCAAAGAGTCCTTTGAATAAAACCTCTTTTGAGGGATCACCTGTTTTGTTGCAGACCACATTTCACTGGCAGATTAGGTGGTCTTTCAAGACAGGATCTTCTGTAAACTAAATGGCTACCTTCATAGACTTACATAATTATCTTTAATTTCTTGTCTGATATTTTTCATAGCTGTCAGTGTATCTTTCTGGAAGTTTTCTACAAATCCTTTATCAATTTCTTCTTTCAAAACTGAAATGAAGAGATTAAACGTGCTTATGTCTAGTCATAGAAAAATGTATTAAATAGTAAACAAAAGGCTTAATGGTCATTAGGTTGCCGGTAAAGTGGCCAAAGCATGTGACATACCATATATATAAGGTAAGCACTTACTACTGTTCAGACTGTCAGCCAATCATAATTGAAGCATAGTAAGATTTTCCTTATATGGAATGTCACATATTTTACCCAAGTAAATTTTCAGCTTTCCAATGGAATTTCATTAATAATTCCATTAATATGACCAATTTTTGGAAAAAATTCATTTTCTTCTGTTAAGAATGGTTTTCTAAAGAATATGTCAAATATTACGACAACATCCCCGGAATAAGACTTTAATAACACACATAGAGTATCAAATTTTGTATCAGTTGCGGTCTTTAATTATATATAGAACATTATAAAGTGATCGCAAGACTTTAGCTACATACCTGAAAATAATGGCCGTTGGTGAGATTTCTGATGCCAGCACCTCATCATTAGTTGTTTTAACAAAGATGGACAAGCCTGCGGAATCTGGATGAAGTCTGGACGTTGTCCACTCAATACAGCCGACCTTACTAAATCATCTGTAGCATCTTTTGAAAACATAATAAACATTTAAACATATTCATATGATGAAAGTAACTACTCTTAATGTCTATAAAGGGCAGTATAAATATAGTACACCTTTATAGGGACAGAGACACAAAGGGTTCTTAGCCTTTACATGTACATTAGCTGTCTACGGAGTAATATTTCCTCTACATTTTATGAAAATGATTAAAATGAAAATTTGATGAGGACCTTGTTGCATAATAAGAGTGAGCAAGTATTCTGAAGCTCTGGTCACTGGGGTGTGAGATCCTTGTTGTATAATAAGAGTGAGCAGGATTTCCTTAGAGGTGAACAACACAGTATTCTGAAGCTCTGTTTATTACTGGGCCATGTGGGCCTTTTTGAATAGTAAGAGTGAGCAGGATTTCCTTAGAGGTGAACAACACAGTATTCTGAAGCTCTGTTTATTACTGGGCCATGTGGGCCTTTTTGAATAGTAAGAGTGAGCAGGATTTCCTTAGAGGTGAACAACACAGTATTCTGAAGCTCTGTTTATTACTGGGCCATGTGGGCCTTTTTGAATAGTAAGAGTAAGCAGGAACTCCTTAGAGATGAACAACACAATATTCTGAAGCTCTGATCACTGGGCCATGTGGGCCTTTTTGAATAGTAAGAGTGAGCAGGATTTCCTTAGAGGTGAACAACACAGTATTCTGAAGCTCTGTTTATTACTGGGCCATGTGGGCCTTTTTGAAATAGTAAGAGTAAGCAGGATTTCCTTAGAGGTGAACAACACAGTATTCTGAAGCTCTGTTTATTACTGGGCCATGTGGGCCTTTTTGAATAGTAAGAGTGAGCAGGATTTCCTTAGAGATGAACAACACAATATTCTGAAGCTCTGATCACTGGGCCATGTGGGCCTTTTTGAATAGTAAGAGTGAGCAGGATTTCCTTAGAGGTGAACAACACAGTATTCTGAAGCTCTGTTTATTACTGGGCCATGTGGGCCTTTTTGAATAGTAAGAGTGAGCAGGAACTCCTTAGAGATGAACAACACAATATTCTGAAGCTCTGATCACTGGGCTGTGAGGGCCTTGTTGTAGTAAGGGTGAGCAGAAACTACAGAGATGAACATGCATGTAACAATATTCTAAAATTCTCATCACTATACTATGAGGGCTTTGTTGTAAAGTAAATGTGTGTAGGATTCTAGCAATTTTATTCCTGGAAATTACTGTTACTGTTAAATCCTCTATTTTGTCCTTAGATGCGAGGGTGAATTTAAAACGAAAGCAAAATTTTCTAGCTAAATGATTGAAGCACAGAATTGAATGTCATACATGAGAGTGTGGATATTTAAGGTGAATTTCAGATGGTTTTCTGTCGTAAAGGGTGAAAAAGCAGGAGTGAAATATCCAGGTATATACAGTATAACTCTAAAGAAATGAATATTACAATACATGTACTTTCGAGGGAAATGCTCTGATCACTAAGCTATGACAGCCTTGATGTACAAGCTAAAAGTTTTCACCATAGTAATAAATGAATAAAGATAAGACTTACTGCCATAGGGTATTTTTCCAGACAGCATTTCCCAGAGACAGATTCCAAAGCTATAAATATCATAATATTTATCAGGTGGAGTGTTGATGTTACTCCAAACTTCTGGTGGGACATGTGACACAGTGCACCTTCTTCCAGTACTACCAGCATCTGTCCTTCGTGTGGCTGTCATGGTAACTGTTTTCCATTCTGTGAGTCCAAAATCTGCTATCTGTTCAAATCAAAACGCAAACATATATAACATGAACCAAATCTGACAGAAAGTCTGATCCCAATGGAAGAAAGTAATCCATTCCATGTTAAATAAAGTACTCACTATCAAAGCATTCAAAGTCTAGTGCAATATCAGGACATAGGTAACTTGCTGAGCTGTCATTAATCAGCATTCTTAGGTATCAGCAATAATTGTATGTTAACTCATTTACCCCTAAAGACAAATTTGGACTGGTCTAAGTCATTGATCTACAGAAGAGTCTATTGTTTTTCAGGGGTTGATGAGTTAAAGGTAACAATTATCTGATTTTTAGCTGAGGGAAAATCATTATGTTTTATTAAAAAGATAAAATGAACAAGATGTGTTTGTGAAACAGAAATGCACCCAGTCCCAAAAAAATTCTGTGCTGGCAAATAATATCTATACTTTAAATATTGCAATGTCCTACTTCTTGACCCCATCCCACCCCCAAAAACATGTGAAGTCAGTGAAGTGTAAGCAACCCTTAGATGAACTTACAGTCTAAGTTTGGTTACTGTATCACAATAGAAACTTGAAATATTGTACTTTATATGTAAGCGGGACAGAATTATGGACAGACAGACAGATAGACACAAACAGACTGACGATCCAAACACTAGATGTGTTTGATAATAATGTTAATTAATAGCCTGTATGTCGGTGCAGTAAAATAATTGGACAGAAACTAAGATTCAGACTAGAGTATCGCAAACGAAATGAGATTTGTCCACTTAGATCTTTGATAAATAACCTTTGTAGTTAGAAGGACACAAGATACACTTCACAAATGACATGATACATCCCAAGCATGGCATTATACACCTTATACATGGCATTTTACTTCTCAAACATGATATGATACACCTCACACATGACATGATACACCTCATACATGGCACAATACATCTCCTACATGGCATGATATACCTCAGACATTGCATGATACATCCCAAGTACCGCATTTTACACCTCAAACATGGCTTGGTACACTTCATACATGGCATGAAACATATACATAGCA
This sequence comes from Atrina japonica, assembly GCA_030159075.1. Classification (NCBI taxonomy): domain Eukaryota; kingdom Metazoa; phylum Mollusca; class Bivalvia; order Pterioida; family Pinnidae; genus Atrina; species Atrina japonica. The sequence goes on from BROG01000156.1 coordinate 1,041,275, forward strand.
TGATACACCACATACATGGCATGATACACCACATACATGGCTTGATATACCTCATACATGACATGATACACCTAATACATGACATGATCCACCTCATACATGATATGATACACCTCATACATGACAAGATATACCTCATACATAGCATGATACATACATGGTATTTTACACCTAAAACATGGCTTGGTACACCTGATACATGACATGATACACCTCATACATGACATGATACACCTGACTTAACACACCTCATACATGATATGATACACCTAATGTATGACATAATACACCTCATACTTGGCATGATACACCTCATAATGTTACACCTCATACATGACATGATACAGCTCATACATGACATGATAAACTTCATACAGACATAATGCACATCATACATGGTATGATACACCTCACAAAAGGTGTTATACACCTCACCTTATACATTTATTATATATATTGTGATACATCTTATACATGGCATGATACACCTCACAAATGGTGTTATACACCTCACCTTATACATTTATTATATACATTGTGATACATCTTATACATGGCATGATACACCTCACAAATGGTGTTATACACCTCACCTTATACATTTATTATATACATTGTGATACATCTTATACATGGCATGATACACCTCACAAATGGTGTTATACACCTCACCTTATACATTTATTATATACATTGTTATACATCTTATACATGGCATGATACACCTCACAAATGGTGTTATACACCTCACCTTATACATTTATTATATACATTGTGATACATCTTATACATGGCATGATACACCACATATATGACATGTTACACCACATACATAGTATGATACACCTCAGAAATGGTGTTATACACCTCACCTTATACATTTATTATATACATTGTGATACATCTTATACATGGCATGATACACCACATATATGACATGTTACACCACATACATAGTATGATACACCTCAGAAATGGTGTTATACACCTCACCTTATACATTTATTATATATATTGTGATACATCTTATACATGGTATGATACACCTCATACATGGTATAATGATGGACAGTAGTAGATTACAGCAGGTTTTCTAAGAATCCCATTTGGGATAAAATTAAATTACAAAACAAAAATATCTTTACCTTTGCATGTATGAGACCAGTTAACAACACATTATCAGCTTTCAAGTCTAGATGTAACACTTGAGGATCTTGACCGTGTAGATAATTCATTGCTGATATTATTTCCTTTGTTATTCTAACAAATATCGGATACTGGACACTGAATTCTTTCCTAAACTCTGCCACATTTCCCAGCGGCATGTATTCTAGAACCAATGAATAGTTGTCTCTCTCCATAATCAAGCCATGAACTTGTAAAACTCCTTCGTGATTGCCAACTTGTCGTAAATTCTGAGCCTCCTTCTGAAGAATTCTGACGTGCCTAAAATAAAAACGGTTGAAAAGTTGTAATATCATAGACATGGTAAAACACAATTATCACAGCAATTATGAGCAACACGACTTTATCATGACAAACGTTAAGTATCCTTGACCTAATTCTAGATGAAAAGCATCCTTGATCTAATTCTAGATTTAAAACATCCTTGACCTAATTCTAAATGAAAAGCATCCTGGATCTAATTCTAAATGCAAAGCATCCTTGACCTAATTCTAGATGTAAAACAGCCTTAGCCTAATTCTACATGTAAAGCATCCTTGACCTAATTCTAGATGTAAAACAGCCGTGGCCTAATTCTACATGTAAAGCATCCTTGACCTAATTCTAGATGTAAAACAGCTGTGGCCTAATTCTACATGTAAAGCATCCTTGACCTAATTCTAGATGTAAAACAGCCGTGGCCTAATTCTACATGTAAAGCATCCTTGACCTAATTCTAGATGTAAAACAGCCGTGGCCTAATTCTACATGTAAAGCATCCTTGACCTAATTCTAGATGTAAAACAGCCGTGGCCTAATTCTACATGTAAAGCATCCTTGACCTAATTCTAGATGTAAAACAGCCGTGGCCTAATTCTACATGTAAAGCATCCTTGACCTATTTCTAGATGTAAAGCATCCTTGACCTAATTCTAAATATAAAGCATCCTTGACCTAATTCTAGATGTAAAACAGCCGTGGCCTAATTCTACATGTAAAGCATCCTTGACCTATTTCTAGATGTAAAGCATCCTTGACCTAATTCTAAATATAAAGCATCCTTGACCTAATTCTAGATGTAAAACAGCCGTGGCCTAATTCTACATGTAAAGCATCCTTGACCTATTTCTAGATGTAAAGCATCCTTGACCTAATTCTAAATATAAAGCATCCTTGACCTAATTCTAGATGTAAAACAGCCATGGCCTAATTCTACATGTAAAGCATCCTTGACCTATTTCTAGATGTAAAGCATCCTTGACCTAATTCTAAATATAAAGCATCCTTGAAATAATAAATTCTTGAGTCAATTTGGGCTATTCTTGTAACATACATGTATAGGTCTACCAAGGTAAATTGGCACATGTTTACAAACACAATGAGTCTAAACCAAATCATAACAGGGATGACAAGCTACTTGTCATCACAAAAGTATTAGAGATTCCGTAACGTTTTACCTGGACAACCTATTTTTGGAAAGTAGACCGTATTGTTTTGGTTTCTGACTTAACCAGGATGTGCCACTTTACCTTGGTACACCTACAATGTATACATGTATACATTTGTGTGACAGCAATGGTCAAAAATAAATTAAAACATTAAAACAGTCCTGTTGACTTGGTAATAAGTGTTGTCCTCATCAGCAAAGATTCAGCAGGATCTGCCACCTTATCATAGGGGCCGGAAAAAAGCCCCATTCCCAAAGCAAAACAATGCATTTTCCCCAACTGGTCAACCTGACCAGTGAATTACTAAATTTCACTGGTGGTAGCAAAATTTTACTGGTCCTTACATAAATATTACTGAAAAATAAAAACAAAGGTGAGTAAAATTTCAGAACTACTAGCCCAAATGATACAGTGGTGGCCCAAATATTTTGGACAAATATTGCAAAAAGTAAAAAAAAAAAACCACGAAGGAGGACCAGCAATTTGTTATTCCTACACCAGTGAAAAATAAACAGTAAGTCAGTTATAAACGACTATTTTAATGCACATTAAAAGGATATAACAAATGTATGTCAATGGACCAAATGTGAATTTAGTTGAAAATAAAAACATAGGGTCGAACATCCCTTGTTTAAACTATTAACGATTACAGTTCAAAAATGTTGAAGGCAAATAAATATAAATTAGATCTACTTCGCTACACTGAAATGCATTTTAATTAGCAGGAATCCCGCCACTGCTAGCTGCATTGAAGTTTATTCTATCCATTAACAAGCTCTTTTGAGTAAACACATCTTTAATTTTCTGGGGAATGAATGACTTTTATTTTTAAACCTCACAAGAAGTATGTGATACTCGCCATCAGCCATGACAGGTCGATGTTTAATCACATGGTTCTCACATGATCAGACGTAATAATTTATGCGAATGGATAAGATACACTTTTAATATTAACACAAAAAGAGCATTATGTCTTGTCTAAAATAAACGACAGCCATGACATGAATTTGAGAGGATGGTAGGGCACTCGCCCAAACGTTTTATTTTGGGCCAGTAACTACTTGTCTTTGTCAGACTTGGTCGCATCTGGCGAGCTGGCCACTGGTTTATTTCAGGCGCTGATTATTTAAAATCATCTGGTTTTACCCAGCATTTCCACAGAAATTAGCAGAAATCTTGATAGGCCACGAGGCTGCCATGTTTTACAATTATCTGAGTCAATGACGCATTTGAACAGATTGAATGGTACGTAAGTTAATGCCTTTTACTGATCTGGAACTAAAATATAAATAAAAAACCCACACACGCACAGAAGTAACAAAATTCGGATTTGCTGATGCAAACATTGACCAATCATTTGGACCGATCATTTGACAAATTTCACCGGACTTTTGTCAAATTTACCAGTTTTGTTGGTAAGACCGGCGGATTTCAAAAACTCTGATGTGGGTTCTAGTTCATATCTCTAGCCTACCTTATGCTACATGAATATTGTGAAATTATATATCTTTAAGACAAATCTGTGCATTGCACAGTAGCATTTCTAACAAGCTACTGATCAATGATACAGAGATACAATTGTAATTTGCTTATACGGAACACTTGTGTTTAAAATATTCTATCCATTTACATTGTAAGAGAAATATGCTGTATTGCTATGTTTAACACTAACAAATTTTACTCTTGACATATTGTTTAATCCTTACTTCTTTGGAATTACATTTTGGAAAAAAATATTTACGAGAGGGTATAGAATACCACAGGCTGAGCACTAAACACCTAACAGACATAATGTTAAAAAATAGCGGCAAATTATTGAGAGGCTGGATATATTATCACATCTACATTCAAATTATATCTGTATTTATCATTTATAGATTAATTTATATTCTGATAAAGAATATTACGTTTTTTTTTTATTAAAGGTATTGGTGTCCGCTTCAAGTAAATGTCATGCCGTTTGGGTCATTACAAGGACCTTATTGAATAATAGTTTTTTAACTGAACCGAACCAAAATCCAAAATATAAGAACCGATCCAATCGGTTTGACGTCAACGGTTCGGTTCTTCGGTTTTTAACTGAAATGTCGCACCCCTACAGGCTATGACCCCAATTTTTGCACTGTCATAAAATACTTTGGAATAATTCCCTTGAATCTTGGGGCCCATTAAATCTCATTAATATTCATGTCCTTGAATTCACCAATGAAAATGTGCATTAGTGACCTTGAACTAGTTGAAGCCTTCACCTTTTATCTATTGTCATCTCATCAGTTCTTTTAGAACATGTAGAATGTCTCTTTGAAATTCATGTATCTTGTTAATTTTGAATATATGTCATACTTCTGTAAACACAAGGCATACTGAGGATGTCTTGATAATGTAATACTGGAACAATAGTGTTGTTAACTATGCAATTTTCTTATGCAAATCATACGTGTGGGTTTTCTTTACGTGATGTCACAACTTACCGTGAGCAGTCCTGTACTATACAATAAATTTGAGTACAAATGTGGGATTGGTACATGGGAGTAATTTTCAAGAAAATCTCTTCATGGCGTATTTAGTGCATTTTACCCCAAAGTATTAGGACTAAAGACCTGAAGCTATGTAACATGTAACCAAAACTTCTATTTCATGTTATTGATGCTTAAGAAACATGATATTTTCATGTATGTTATTAACTCATCACCCCCTGAAAAACAATGAATTCTTCTCTTGATTTATGACTTAGACCAGTCAAAATGTGTCTTTAGGGGTGAATGGGTTAATGTTTAAGATGAAATATTTCAAATGAATTTTCCCCATTAAAACATAAAATGTGGTGTATTTGTTATGAGAAATATTATCATGGGAGAAAAGCCAATGAATCCTTAAGTTTACTTTTGTGGTAGCTGGCCATTATCAATCAAAGTTTTCACAGCAACAATGCCCAATTCAGGATGACGTCCTCTGTACACCGTCCCATATCCACCTCTTCCTATTGGTATTTCCTCAAGCTGTATATCACTCAGTCTAAAGACAGAAATGTTGCCGATTTCTGCTGACATCCTTGATCATCTGAAAATTATGAATTATTATTTAGTAAATGACAAATTAAGAATCTACATTCATTCCTTCACAAATAGATAAAAAAAATAATTAATGTATAAAATAATAACTTTGAAATCAAGAAACACAATAATTAATGAAATTCATTTTCTTGTCAATTCCACTATTACTACTAAACTCACCACCATCTCTTTTCATTACTCACTGAAGCAAAATGACCCCCATAAGCAAATAAATCTTTTACCACAATGCATCTGTCTCATAATCTAGGAATTTCTTTACCAAGATATTACAAAAGAAATACATTTATTAAACTTGAAAAATCATCAGAACATATTCTAGTATTTTTTGTCAAAATGTCATTATTTGTTTCAATTTATTCACATGATTGCCGTGTATGTTTAATTTATAACCCTGTTTATAATGCCCACCCATTTCATTACTTATTGCTACAATTTTTGAAAGTCTACTTTTCCAATTTTCCCTATTATTTCCATTTAAGGTTTCACTCAACTTATGGCCAAACACCATAATGCCAAATTTAGGCTAAACAAATGGTGGCGGTATAACACTGCTTTACTGTAAATAGATATATTGCAACTGAGACTATTTGCATGTCTGTCAACCACAAATTCTGATAATTTTATTCACACTACCTGTCTGTACATTGTATATATAAATATATTGTGGATTAAGTCCACATTACTTGTACAACCACCATGCACAAATCAGAAAAATGTAATCACATGACAATCCAGTACAAGTTCTAGAAATTTATTCATGCAACTGTCCTGCACAAATTATGGAAATCTATATAGAACTACTGGCTACAGTAATATTTTATTTGTCCTTGTCTGAAACGGCACCTTTTCGCTGAAATTTCCACTGTGACATCAAAAATAAATGGCTCATCAATAAGTTGTGACATCACAATCGATTCAATAACTACAATAGTGCATACGAAGAATCACATGTCAGATATTTGGTGATAGGTCAGTTAGGATAAAGACTGATAAAATCATAGATTTCAATAAGTTTTTGAGTAGCAGGTAATTCTGTAAAAGTAGGCAGAAGATAATAATTGAGTGCCAAAGGTGCGATTCTTCTAGGGGATCCATGGGGGGGCATGACCCTTGACAAAATTTTGAATTTTAGATGTCCAGAAAAATGACATTTCCTGCATTTTTGAGATTTTCAGTGTTCTAAAATCTACATGTACATAATTAAGTCAGATCTGGTTCTTTACCGGTATTCCAGAAATGCTAATATTTTTTTTTTCTCATGAAATAGTAGACAGTGAAAATGAGAAAGGTGGTGTTTATTCTGTCAAACACTCTACTTGGTGTAGAGTGAAACATGGTGTGGTACGGTGATTTTTGGTGTGCAACACAAGAAAAACACAATCACTCCGTGAAAAATAGTGTAAACGATTATCTCTCAAAATGAATGACTTGACACTTCAATATGCAATAAAAATTGTCCATGCGTAACAAGCTTACTTGGGCAGTTAATCTCCTGAGTGTTAACTTTTTTGGACATCCTGTTTTTAAAGGGCAGTGCCGGTCGCACACAGAAGTTATATTTTAAAGATAAAAATAATAATTTATTTATTGAGCAATTTGATCAGACAAAATGAGACTTAAATTGAAATTTATTTCCGATATATTAAGCGTAATATATCGCCAGTTCATCCGGGATCAAGTTGCTGGCAATAGTATATCAACATTTGTTCTATATGTATATAAAGTATAAATAGTAGATTTATTATTTTGAGATTCTGTAAAACTTGACTAAAACAAAAAATTTATCGCTACATGTGTATTGTATAACAATCACGAAACACATTAGTTCAGTCTATGTGTGAATTAAATAGTAAATAATTGCCATAATGGAAAATTAAGTTGGCCTATGCCTACTAGTACTTTCTTGGGGAAGTAATGAAGAAATCCAAGAACACTAATCATGTAATAGGCAAACATAAAATAAGCCATTTCTAAATGTCCATATCGTAGTAGCAAGCCAGTAGTATTCTTAAATCATGATTGATTAGACGGAGACAAGTCAATTTTAATTTTTGATTTGATTTTTTGTTTTACGCCATACTCAACAATCTTTCAGTCATATGATGGCGTCCAGTTTTTATTGGTGGGGGAGAAACCCTGGTTACCCGGGTAAAGACCACCGACCTGAGACACGTTGATGACCAGTTGAATAACACTGATGCAATTTAAAGGTGATCCATGTCAATTCCTTTTATTGTCATTTCCGAATGTCTTAAAATCATTTACTTAAAAATTATTGACTTTTGAACAAATAAATAAGGGCAGATATGACTCTTTATTGATGTGGTTACATAAATTTAAAAAATCTATTTAAAAAGAGATGCAAGATTTCACACTTGATTTTTATATCCCTCTTAAGTCTTATGAAATTGAGGGAGATAACTTGTATACTTCTTTTGTACTCGTGTATTCAGCCACAGACTCAAAGATATGCATGTATGTGAATCAACTATCACCACAATTATACAATGTTACTATTTCTTTTTAATGTTTGATAAAATAGTAGGTCTGAAATGCCGGACTGTATTACTTTTTAAAACAATTTATTACATGTACATGGTCATACTGGACTGGTGTCAATTTCAGGAGAGCACTGAAAGTTTTAGAGTCAAGTTTCTGTCAGTCGTATTTTGAATAAAATAAACAATGTAAAATCTAGTTGAAGTTAACAGTTAAAAATATTAAGATACTTGTCAAATTTTTCGATTTTGTGTGTGTGTGTGTGTGAGAGAGAGAGAGAGAGAGAGAGAGAGAGAGAGAGAGAGAGAGAGAGAGAGAGAGAGAGAGAGGGATTTACATTTTACTACACTACTATGACAACTATGAAATATAGGATAATTGTGTAATTTCTGTGGGAAATCAAATGTAAGTAAAGTTAATCTGACAAGTTCTTTTTCAAGACGGATCAACAGTTACTATCAAGGTCAAAGTTTAGCATGCAGCCAACGATGATCAGCACATCAAGCATCCTTGGTCTGCTTGGGATAAATTAGCAAATTAATTTCAAAGCTCTCAGAAAAGAAGTTATTGTAACTTTCAATGTTTCATGTCATAATTTTTGTAGTGGTACAATTAGTGAAGGGCAGAGTTTACTTATATGTATGGGTACAACTGAACATGACATCACCGAAGCGACTGTGATATTCTCTAACAAGACATGGATTTACATCTTGTTTATTACCTGTAGGGTGCGAGGCTGTAGTGATAGTTAATTAATCTAGGCACCCCATGGAGAAGTTTAATCCAAAATGCTTCAGCTGACGGTGTCACACGGAGTTTCTCAATGTTAAAGAAATATGCAGCCATAGTGTAGAGTGAAATTTTGCGTATGATTACACTACAGTTAGAAAGAGAATCACAATATTTTTTGTTTTTTTGTCATCATTTTCATGGTGTAGAGCATTTGACAAAATAAACACCACGTTTGTACTGTACCTGCTAGGCAGCTACTATTGAAATCCCTGTAAAATTTTGTTGATTTTGCCAAAATTCTGATGGAATTTCTAGTATTAAAACTTAAAATGGTTTCAAGCATGGAAAGACCTAAAATAACTTTTTTTAAATAAAGTGACAAAAAGGTAACACGTATAAATATATATATTACTGTATTTCTCATCCATTATTTCACTTTCGGTATTAGAGACATGACGCTGAATGTTCAAGCTTTTGTGTAAATTAAGGTTTTTCAATATTTTCATATTTGGAGACAGAATGACATTGGCTGACTGAGGGACAATCTTCCACAACTGACAAACAAGTACAGCAAAAATTGTAAGTAAATTACATATTTGTGAGAGCTAATTTACCTGTAACTAACTGTGCTCTGCAAATTTACAACCCTTGTCAGTCTGGAAATTCCCGTGACTATAAATAGAACAAATTATAGTGCCGAAAGTTGATCTAAAATTGAATAAGATTTTCACATTCAAAAAAATTATCAGTAATATTTTCTTTCTCTATATCTTTATATAGTCATACATATATTTATAAATGTAATTTATATTTTTATGTTCCGTATTTTCTGCTTGATCTAAGAAACCAGACTAAATTTTAGACTGACTACCGTCCTTTGCCTAGGACTAGACTTTTCGTATTTATGATCACGTACACATCTGAAGTGTTCCGAGTTTTGAGAAACATGGCCGAAAACGTTGATCTTAAAGTCAGTAGAGACTTAATCGACGCACAATTTGACGGATATAAGTTGTCACTCGACAGCCTTCCGATCCACAGCTTCAAATTTAAAAGTGGTAATGTATCTGTGTGTTTCTTCTTATAAAAATTTCTTTTGATACGTGATTTAAGCTAAATAAATATAAATACAATGTGAAGTTGACAATTTACGGAAAATACATAAGCTTTGTCACAAGTTCCACGTGGAAGAAATGAACTGTACTAACAAAAACTAATTTTTTTATTTACATGACTGGTAATTATTTGGAGTCTTTGGACTCCAATTTACGTTATATAATGTTATGACCATGCTCTACTAACTTTAACTACTAAACTAGTTTGTTTACACTGGAACAAGAAAATTAGATCATCTGTAACTATTGAATCGAAATTAACTCTACTGGAGATCTCGGCTTATAAAAAATAACTTGTCCTATCACAATGTATGCCACATCATTCTTTGAACGTATCAAAGTCAGCCCAATAAATGTCAGGTCTACAAGATTTTTATTACTGTAATATCAGCAGTTAAAATCATGTCAAATTACCGGTAAGACATTCATATGTGGTAGATTTTTAAAAATACAGCCCGGGTATGAATTTGACAAACTAATTACGTAATTTTTGACGGAACTGAAGATATTTTCCAACTCCTTGATATATTATTTAAAAAGCAACAAGAGCCTGTTTGAACCCATGTTCAGGGGTGGAAATTAAGAAAAAATCCTCAGGAGCCAAACGGGCTCCTAAATTTTAAGTTTTGGAAGCCCAGATTTAAACTTTGGGACCCGTCATATTTACTTGAAAAAATTTTGACCAGTTTGTGACCATAACATTTTTAACAACTTGCTCAGCCGTTCAAGTGCTATACTGATATTGTGCTTGCCGCCATGAAAATTTGGTTGCCTCCAAAGAAAAAAAAATATTTGAGTCAATTTTGTTTTTTATTAATTTATTGTTATTCAAAAAAATATATACAATGTAAGTTGTCTCTGAATGATATACATTGTATTTGCAAGTAAATTAACTGTAAATGCATTCTGTATTGTCAATATCATCATTACTATTTTACAATGTAACTACTGTGTGTTTAAATTGATGCAAATTACAAAAGTTTTCATTTTTTAAAACAATATCTATCCATTTTAAGTATCTCATTAAAACTTTTATTCACAACAACTAATTTTCATTTTATCATTCACCAACATTTAATAACTTTTATACAATGTATAGTATTACATATACATGTACATGTATCATCATTTTAAAATTCAGTTCCGTTTGGTATCTGTTCTTTTATAACACACACCCAACTCCCATTTCTTCCTTCAACTGCAAACAACAACAGTCAACACACGATTTGTTCTGTGACATTTTTGGCCACGAGGTAAAGACTAATGTATTTACTTGTCAATAAAATAATTATTTTAATTTCTAACTGGATTTTAGCTATCCATTTAAACTACAAATAGAAGGAAATGGATCACTTTCAAAACTTAAGCTTTTTGAAATGACAAATGTAGAATGGTTGTACTTCTACTTTCATTTTGATAAAAGCGGACATTCCAACTTAACATGTCAAAATTTTAGCTTCATCAGATTGGGAATTTTAAGGACCAAAATTGAGAGAAAAAACAGATACTATTTACGACTAGAAATGGACCAAATAACGGCCCCAAAAAGTGGCAAAAAAAATCCTGAAATCAAATCGCCAAACGGGCGACTTTGTATGTAAAACAATTCGCTCGAACGTAAATTCAGTCGCCTCGGGCGAACGGGCACCCGTTAATTTCTACCCCTGATGTTGATGCTTCTTTCAAATTTGGGAAAATATCTAAAATTTAAATCTTGCTACTTAATTGTGTCTAAAGAGTTGTGTCCATGGGTTCAAACAGACAGAGTGCTATTCTGAAATCATTTGCTAAATTAGATTTTCACTGGTAGACGAGTGGTTTTCCTGCGTCCTAAGAGAGACTCCTTATTTTTTATGTAAAATTTTGACAATTTCTTCAAGAAAATTGTATATCTCTCCCATGAAAAATTTAAATTTTCCTATTAATTTGTACTAAAATTTAGAGTCTCCCCATGAGATTGTAAAATATCCCCCATGAAAATTTTTCAAGGTTGGCAAGTCTGTAGTGACAATAATCTGTCCTTCAGATATAACTGCATTCTATTTCTTGATCAACACAAAGACACATACTGGAAATCACTGGAGCTTACAAAATTTAAGTGACGCGGGAAAAATCCGGACCCAAAAAATGGAATATGTAAGAACTCGAAAATTATCTTTTGACTGCAAGCCTTTTTTGCCAATTGCTGGAATATGCCATTGGTGACACAACTTGGAATTTTATTGTAAATTTGTGTCAGTTTTGGGAAAATAGTTTGCACACATGTAATTTAAATAAATCCCCCTACATTTATTCATTTTTCTTTATTGTTTTTGTCTATAAATTTGTTAAACTAAATTGAAATTTTTTTTTATCAAATTGTGGAAAAACATGTAATTTTTATTTGGAATGGAGCAGAATGTCAGTCCATAAAAATTATATAAAAAGTGTTCCCAGACACAGTTTCATCACAAAACATGCACAAAATCAAAACACACTATGTGCGTTCAAACTTAGTGGATGCATATCACATTATCATTCATATTGTCATTATGATTGTAACGCATCAGTGATGTCAGTTCCATGTGACACATCCTTACTTTGTAAACAGTGACAGTGATTATGAAATAATTAATCCTAAAAAATTTAGTGTAATTGCGTGTATAACACTTCCCTCAAGACCTTCCCAACTTCAAAGACTGATCATAATTTTCACCATTTTAAGGTCATGTTTCAATGAAAATAGCTTGATGTGTCCTGACTGACGACTTATCTTCATAAATGGGTGCCAAGATAAAGGAACGATTTGAAATCTTTACAGATTTTGATTATGCAATTCTTACACAGTATTTAAATACTCATGAATTCCAACAGAGTACATTATCAGATTTTCTTACAAATACAAAATGGAGTCTGGATGACATTGATGTGTACATAGAAGTGATGGGTACCTGGATTTCACACTTCAGCTAGATGCATTTATGTCACAACACAACTTAAAGGGGCACTAGCTGTGTCTGTATGTACCCAAAAAAATTATTTCAAGTTTTTCTACTTTTACTACTTGTACTTAATGTACAATAACAGATAAGAGCTATACACTGACATAAAAATCTGATATTCGTATATATTTTGTGAAAATAAGGTCAGGTCCTGATATTCATATAGAAATATAATAAGGCAGAGTTTTTCAATTGCAAGTGAAAACCTGCCAAACCCAGGTTTCTGAAGCAATTTTCATGAAAGTATATAGGGATTTAAGAATTTTCTGTCTTTGTATATTCCTTTTCGTGTTATTGTAAGTCAATCTAAGTAGTAAGAAACATAGCTAATGCCCTTTTAATGGATTATTAAAATTGTAGATCAGATAAGCTTCTGGCCAAATTTCAGATGAGTGAAACATAGTTACTTAGATCAATTGTTATGGTGAATATGTCACTGCATCTTGCAATGCTACAAAGAAATACAGTAAAACTTGCTTTAGTTACCACCTGTGTATAAAAACCACCTGGTCACAAAGACCATTTTTTGCTGTCCCCAATACATTTAATACCATTTGTGTACAAATCAACCTCTATATAAAGACCGACTCCCTATATAAAGACTGGTCTTCTTGTGTCCGTAACGAAGTCGTTATATACAGGTTTCACTGTATATGGGAGGACAGCTACCCCCAATTTTACCCTCAAAAATAAAATTAACTTAAGGCAGATTTTTGGCCTAGGTTTCCTACGTTTCAACCAATTGTGCCCAGGGGTGGATCCAGGATTGGGCAAAATAGCTCACAAAGAGGTCCTCCTTTGGCATATCCCTTCTTTAGACTGGATGTACGCAACAAACCACTATATGTTACATTTTCAATTTTATTTGTGTGTATAATTTAGCCTACCTATTCTTCTTTTCACATTTTTTGATGGTGTTCAGATTATTGAGATACTCTAGATCTTGTTTCATTAAATTGACTGTAGCTGTGCTTTTATTCTGTTATCAGACATTTTTGAATTATTATTTTAGCTTTGGACATTGCACAAATAACAGAAGAGCAGTACTCGTACAACCATGCCAAACTACTTGGCATTCATAACCATCTCTTTCTAGACTTATGGACTAACAGACATGTATATTTCATCAATGAGAAGTGGGCTATTGTCAAGGCTGCAGCTTTGGTATGAGATAAGATGATACACAGATAATTATATTCAGATTTGATACACAGATAATTATAATCGGGTTTCATTGAACTACTGTATACATTACAATTTTTGCACCCCTTGAATTTTCGCCATTTTTGTCCTCAGATGAAAGAACAAATTTGAAAAGAAAGTGAAATTTTCAAACTAATTAATTGATGCACAGATATACATTACATCCTTGAGACTATGGTGATTTAGGGCAAATTTAAGATGGGGCGAATATGTTTTCTGTTGTAAAAGGGCGAAAATAACCAGGGTAAAAAATTTCAAGGTATACAGTAAAAATTTTGTTTAATTTTCACAAGTGAAAGCAAAAAAAAGTAAAAAGTCAATTTGATTTGTTAAAATACATAATGATATGATTGTGTTTTTATCTGTGGTACAATGTATATGACCTGGCAGGGTGTAGTTTAACCTGAACAAGTTTACATTTAAGGTGATGCAATACAACAGCATTAAAATTAGGATGACAAGAGTAATAGTTGTTGTTATGTATTTTGGAATGAAACTCATTTCCTGCAAAGCCTGAGAAATGAGTAGAATCATCCGTATGATAACATTGACACATTACTGCACTCTGCCAAGTTCTGTGAATCGGACAATACAAACCTACAGTATACAGTTTATTACTTAAGTCTTTTTGCTTGAAAGTTGTAGGATGAAATTATAACAGTTTTAGAGAGAGAAAAATTTCATATTTATGAATCTTAGTAGTACCTCTTTACAAAGACATTGAAAAATGTGAAAGGATTTTTGGAAAAAGTTTTAAAACAGAATCATATTTCAGAGATTTGTCATTTCTTGTGCACATTAGAACTAATCTCAAATACAATGTACTAGTTTAAAACTAATTTGACTTAATTACCATTCAAATTTCTTTTGAAGGAGAAATCTATTTCTGAGGAAGGAGTTGTAGCTCAAATTCCAGATGTAGCTAAACAACAGTCAATACCAGGCCGCTACAATGTCAGCCTCATTTTCATGTCAGAGGAATTTGTAGCAGTTGCAGATGGCGCCGGCAAACTACACATTTTGGAAACTGGAGATAGGAATAGCAGTGCTCTACAGAAGTGGAAAGTAAGATTTTTCTTTGTTGAGTCAATCTTTTACGATACAGTCAAACTTGTCTGTCAAGGTCACTCAAGGGAGCAGACAAAAGTAGTCGTTATAGATAGATGGCCTTTATAAAGAGGTTTATTCATTATAAAAAAGAGTCAACAAAGGTTATGTCTGAATAGTCTTAATAGGCAGGTGCCCTTTATACAGAGGTGACCTTTAATGCAATTTTGACTATGTATAGATTATAAGAACACCAAATTTACATGTCCAGTTGAATATAATACTGCAGCACTGCATCAAAAGTTCTTTTAATGCTCAACTCCAAGTTGAATTCAATATCGTCTTCAGAACTGATTTCATCATTGTAACTCAACACATTTGATTGGTTGAGAATGGGGCCAGCTTGGAGATGAGCAGGAATTAGTTTTAAAAATACCAGAGTCTTGGTCAAAGAGACTTTTGATATGTTGAAAGTAAAAATTGTACCTAATCCAGGTGATTGGCACCAGACATGAACATCAAAAGGCTTTTAAATAAAAATAGAGATCATGTCATATCATTTCCAGGACATCAAAACATCAACCCCTGAAGTCACATTTGGACCTGCCCATTTCAAATAATGGTGAAGTCCACTTTCAGAATTCAGGGGTGTATGAATTAGAATCAAAATTGTATAATAATTTTACATGCAATATGAACTTGTTCACACCTGAATTATGACAGTAGACCATACTATTTATTGATTTGGGTGAGTCTAAATGTGACCACAGGGGTTGATGAGTGAACAGTTGCTAGCTTGCCTGTGACAAGTAATACACAGGGCTGGTCAATTAGATCGGCACTTGTTATAGTTCAAGTAATGCAAAGGAGCCAGCAGGAAGCTATAGCTGAACTTTGTGTACAGATAGAAATCAGCAGTTTTTTTTTTCTGATTAGAAAGTAGCCAAAGACTTACAATGCTTGTTTCCTGTCTGTTTCTATTGTAAGGACTGTAAGATTTTAATGGTTAGTCGTTTGACTGGGCAAGTAAAGAAACCTTCATAGTAAAGCAAGTTTATCTATGTCAAATTACTTGTAGCCTGTATTATAATGTTTAAGATGCTGTTTGGAGAAAATGCCAGGAGTTTATTTTGACTTTGTCAAATTCAGTCAAACTTGCATTAGATGGCACCTTTGTGTAGTAGGCACCTGTCTATAAGCACCATTCAAACATAATCATAGTTAATATTTTTAATGATGAATAAACCTGTTTATAAAAGCCCTCTGTCTATAATGGCTACTTTTGCCTGTTCCCTTGAGTGGCTTTTATAGACAATTTTGACTGTTTTTAAATTTGTTATACACATGTTTGTACCAGCCATGTTTTACTGTACATGATTGAGATAATGGACTGTATCCAGCCATCAATCACATACAATGGAACCTGTCTTGAGAGACCACCTCATCTGCAACTGAAATGTGGTCTCTCAAGACAGGTCAGGTGATCTCTCAAAGGAGGTTTTATTAAAAGTGATTTTCACAATGAAGTCTTAAAAGACAGGTGGTCTTTCATGAGAGTGGCCTTTCAAGACAGGTCCCATGGTGCAATGTTAACTATTTCTGCTTTTTGCCATGCTGAAATGTAATTTGTCCCAATTATTTTGTATCACTTTAGATAATATTTTTTCAAAGATATTCATGTTTGCCTTCATACATATAGATTGTGTTTTCCTTGGACCCACTCAGCGATGGAACTCCATTTATGTTGGTCGATGCAGTAATGCCATCTGGTGTGGAAAATCATCAAATTGATTGTCTGTGTGCCCATGTGATTGAAAGTAAACCAAACCAAACAGAGCAGCCCAAATCTGCCCATCAGACCATTCTTGAGTGGATAACAATATCATCTGGTATGTGTTTACTCATCAGTCGCTGAAGTCACATTTGGATCTGGCCAAAAATACAATGGTTTAGTCCACTGCGAGAATTCAGGGGTGTATGATTTAGAATCAAAATTTTATAATTATTATACATGCAATATGAACTTGTTCCTTCCTGAATTATGACAGTAGACCATACTATGTATTGATTTGGGAGAGTCTAAATGTGACCACGGAGGTTGACGAGTTAAAGACAATCATGTTTTTATTCTTTACGTTGGAATGAAATGTGCAGTGTAAATTTTAGGACATTTTGTAAGAATACATTCTCTTGTGCATTTGTGCTACCTAAAGCTAAATGATATAGATATGTAGATTTACATCCATATTCCTAACAAAATGTAAGACTGTTGGAAAATGTTTGTTTTCATTTATTGAAAAATTTTGTCGTATTCAAAAATGTTTTATGTCGGCGTAATTCATTCATTCTAGGCAATATATGCATGATATGTTAATGTTTTCTATAGCAATATATATCGTTTTAGCTTTTTTAATCAAAGTTGTGTTCTAATGGCAGGTTTTGATTCTTTTTTATCAAATTGACAGCCTGTATGCCTTTAAACAAATTTAGCCCATTTACTAGAATTGGTGTTAGTTGGGATAATATCATCTGGTATGTGTTAAAGGCAGTCACAAAATATTTTGGTATGAAAGAAGGTCATGTCAAAAGTTGTATGCACATACAAATGATAAGGTTGAAGTAAACGTTAGCAAACAATTAATTGCCAAACTGAGTTTCTCAAGCAATTTTCGCAAAATATATAGGAACTTAAGAATTTTTATGCCTGTGTATATCTCTGTTTTGTTATTGTACATCAATCTCAGTAGTATAACAAGAGAGATTTTTTTTTGGGGGGGGAGGACATAGCTAATTCCCCTTTAATAATATTCTATCAAATGTGAAAAAGCACCTTTAACCCATTAAACCCTGAAGACACATCTGGATTGGTCTTTTTCATTTATTTACAGAAGAGTCCAATATTTTTCAGGGGTCAATGAGTTAAACAAATTTTTGAATCCAATTAAAAGGATTGGTGTCCATGTTGAACGACTTTTAAGTGTCATACTTGTTTGTAACTTTCTTAGTTAAAAATTATTTCTCTGTATTTCATCGCAGCAGATAAGCATACGTGGACTGTGGAAAGGAGGCGAAAGTTAGTTGGACTCCGCCCATTTGACTATGTGTCGTTTGACAAGCTAGGTTCATCTGTCATCATGTCAGCGGAAGGGGAATACAGATTTGAGTCAGACTCACTGAAACCAGTAGTTCAGGACGTTGTAGAAGAACCCACTAGAGAAATAGGTAGGAGCAGCCTACAGTGAGATTATATAATGAGTGTTTCAAACAATAGATATAGAGAGAATTGGTAAAAGCAAGCTTAATCAGCAAAAAAATGAGAATGGGTCCTAATTTTGGAAAATTAGGGGTTAGGGCAAAATCTCAGATATAAGGGTGAGCCCTATTTTACCTCACCTCAGGTGGTCTATCAAAAGAAGTTTTCTCTAAAGGATTATTTAATTTTTGAATTTTGAATGGTGATTTACAGTTGTATGGTGGCTTCCAGTTTTTACTGGTAGAGGAGAGAACCCGGTTACAAAGTACCCTGGAAGAGACCACCGGCCTTCCGTAAATGAAGGATTATTTAACCAAATGGTTTTCAAAATGTGGTCTTAGAAGACAGGTGGTCTTTTCTGAGAGTAGTCTCTCAAGACAGGTTTCATTGTACTGGAAAATAACAATTTCATCCTTTTTCTGGTAAGAAGACATACAGTGAAACCTGTAAATAAAGACCCTCTTACAGACACAACAAATCCAGTCTTTATAGGGAGGTGGTCTTTATATAGAGGTTGATTGTACACAAATGGTACTATTGGGGACAGCAAAAAATGGTCTTTATGACCAGGTGGTCTTTTTAAACAGGTGATCGCTAAAGCAAGTTTCACTGTATTTTTGTTTGCTAAATTACAGAGGGGCAAAAAGAGTATACATGGAACCAGACCAAAGAGGATGTAAATGTGTGTTTTACCGTTCCTAAGCCTGTCACCAAAGCTGACATCTATTTAACACTAAGCTTTGATCATATTGACTTTGGATTAAAAAACAGCAAAACTTTACTGAAGGGACAGTTGCATAGTGCTGTGGATGTTGAAGCCAGCACCTGGACAATTGAAGGTCAGAGGTATGAATTATGTGCCTTGCTCGAGGGAGCAACAGAATTATATTAATCACTTTTATTTCAAGAAGATTTCATTTTTAGCTCATCTCAATGACGTTGAGAACTTATGTTGAAGCCCTGGTGTCGGTGTCAGCAGCAGGTTAAGTTATGGTCAGGTTGGCCTGATTCTACTGCTCATATGTCGACAAAATTTGCTTTTCATATGATTATAAGCATACGGTATCCCAGGGATAGAAATAAAACTCAGCAATCAAGGAGCCATCTGGACTCAAATGTCAGGACCTTTGGGAGCCCAGTTGCATGTCAGGAAGCCCAGAACCATACTCTTCCTATAACATGTTATTTTAAAAATCTTACTATGAAAACATATTTTAAAGTAGTTCATACACTAGCTACATGTAGCAAGTTATACTGTTTACAAGAATATCAGTTCGAATTTGTGAAAGTGCAAGATATACCCCCAAATTTTCAGTAGCTATCTGGGCTAACACACAGAGATATCTACTAGCCCAGCTCAGTTTTTACTTGCCATGGGCTACAGGGCCCCTGCTAATTTCTATCCCTGTATCCCTGTATTCATGCTTCAAATTGCTGGACTATTTTTGTATTTTTTTAAAAATATGGTCCTGTTTTGGACTTTTGTCTATTTTTAATGCTGTACCATATTAGGCTGAAATTCTGCCCCAATTTTAAGATATTTTTGTTTTTGTAAAATCAGGATTTTACAGTAAAGAGTTACTTAAAATTGGGGCAGAATTTCAGGCCTAGTAAAGTGGTTAAGACGACTGGTTGAGGTCAGGTCTACCAACCTCTAATGCTTATATATCAACAAAATTTACATTGTTATAAAATGAAAGTGCTATACAGTGTTCGACTTTTTCATGTTTTTCTTTAACTTGACAATATGAAATGTGTTTTCATGCTTCAAATTGCTGGACTATTTTTGTATTTTTTTAAAAATATGGTCCTGTTTTGGACTTTTGTCTATTTTTAATGCTGTACCATATTAGGCTGAAATTCTGCCACAATTTTAAGATATTTTTGTTTTTGTAAAATCAGGATTTTACAGTAAAGAGTTACTTAAAATTGGGGCAGAATTTCAGGCCTAGTAAAGTGGTTAAGACGACTGGTTGAGGTCAGGTCTACCAACCTCTAATGCTTATATATCAACAAAATTTACATTGTTATAAAATGAAAGTGCTATACAGTGTTCGACTTTTTCATGTTTTTCTTTAACTTGACAATATGAAATGTGTTTCTTAACTTATATAAATATAGTTCTCCCTGTTATACTGCCACCTTTCTTCCCCCTCAATTTTGGCAGTACATGTATAATGGCCATTATGGGTTTGGCGATAGAACGAGGTTTACCCATTTTCATGTCTATAATTCCCATTGTCTACGATACCCTGTTAACAACTCACTATACCCATATATATCTTATTACCTGGGCTTAGGGACGATGATTATCCAACATTAATTACCTTCCTGAATCAAATACTGTTTACTGAAACCAGTCTCTTACACAGAGTTGTCAGACCTTGCACTTCCTAACAATCTCTGTCAACATCTAGAAAGAAGTTCCAAAACATGTGGTCATGTAGCCCACAGAATGAATATAAAAACCAAATTACTCAGAGTAAGAATACTTTTCAAAAAATATAGTGCCTATATTTATTTCCATTTCCATTAGTATTTTATTCTTTGTCAGCACTAATCTGGCAAAAATTGAGATGTTGACAGATGTTGTTCGGTTGAGTGCAAGGACTGAAAACTCTGTGTAAAGATTGTACTCAAACCTGTATATTAACCTGGTCTTGGGATATGCTCGAGGGATCTAATGCAAACAAATTACCTTTTGGTCACGAGAATCAGTGGTGGATGGCAAAATGAGGTTGGCACTGTAATGGGAAATTACAGAGGAGGAAATTTGTTCTTCGAGAATTGGTGACGTTATGCCAGTTTATTGTTATAATGGGGGCAGTAGGTCAGGGGAGAACTGTATATGTTTTTACTTTTTCAGGTAATAAGACATTTTGATTTACCAGTTTGGATTAACTTTCCTTATATACAGACCCAAACAGTTTCAGCAGCTCTGATTCTGTACCCTTAATTAACAATGTCTTTCACAAAATAAAAGAACTGAAAACAATAATTTGCTTTGTTCTTGAACTTCATTTACGAATTTGAGTATGACCACTGGACTAAAATAACTTGCATGTTTCAATTTTTCAGGCTAGAGTTGACTCTTGGAAAAAAAGATGAGGAGATATGGCCAGAGGTTGTTGTAGGGGATGACCGAGGAGAAATGACAATAGACCCTGTACAGATAGCCTCAATACATGAGAGACTAGCACATCTAACATCAGAGCAGTTGGTAAGTACGTGGTTACCTCCCTTTCCCTTAGGTTTTGACATGTGTGTGTGGGAATCAGTAGGTCAGTGAGATCACTACAGCAGTGTGACCCCCTTTCTGAAGGATTACAACATGTTTTATGGAATGCAGGCTGTGTCCTTTTTGCAGTTTGACTGAAAATAATTTATTAACAAATTATCAACAGTATATTTCATAACAGTACCTGTGCAGTGATATATATATGTGTGTGTGTTTTTGCGCATATGTGTGTGCATGCTTGTGTAAGTAAAAAATTAAACAATTGTCAAGATTGTCTGAATATCCATTGTAGGGTTCAAAATGGTAAAATGTTAGTGTCTACTCTCTTGTAGAATCCAGATCCTGAAGAAAACCAACAAAAGCCATTTAATTCTCAACAATTAGAAGATTGTGATGTACTTCCAGGTCAAAGTTCAACCTTGATGAGAATTGATGGAAATACACACAAAACCACACACCAAGTAAGTATCATATATGTTGCTGTTTATTATTAATTTGTAGTTTCCTGTAGATTCAAGGTGTCGGTGATTCGATATATGTCAGAAATGTGGCAAAATATGTAAAAAATACTTCGTAACTTCCTATTGATCCATAGTGTATATATCTGAAATACAGTGAATCTTGTATATAAGGAACCCTTCCCATATAGAGTGAAACCTGTATATAATGACCTCCTTAGGGACACAAGAAAACCTGTCTTTATAGGGAGGTGGTCTTTATATACAGGTTGATTTGTACACAAATGGTACTATTTGGGACAGCAAAAATGGTCTTTATGACCAGGTGGTCGCTAAAGCAGGTTCTACCATATGTAAAACATGTATGGCAAAAAACAAATAATGGTATGTCAAAAATACTGTGTAGACCTAAAATGTGTACTGAATAATACTTATTTCCATACCATCGATTTTTTTGCGGTAAAAACTCAAAAGATAATTGCTTTAAAAACTTGTAAACATGAACTGTGTAGGATTAAGAAAGCTGTTACTCTCTAAAACACAGAGTACTGATGCATTTGATCAGTTGATTTTGTCCGATCATGCCCCTTAAATCAATGAGAATGTGAAAATGAAAGGAAGACAAAATATAGTCTGTGTTTATAAGCCAATCTGTATGTCAGAAGGTGGTTGGCTTTTCCTGTCCTTCAGATAAGACAGTAAAAACTGAGGTTCTTGTCACACTAGGTGTCGGCAAGTTAAAGAACTCTCACTGCTCAATGGCCGTAAGTGCCAAATATAGGCCACAATTTGAAGCCCTTCACCGACATTTAGTGATGTCTCCATATCAGTGAAATGTTCTTGAGTGGGACGTAAAACAACAATACAACAACAACAAAAAAGTGGATTATACAAAAATTCACCCCAGAATGATACTTGTTATTACAATAATATCATCTGTGTAGAAAATGATGTACATGTATTTGATTTTTTTTATGATTTTAATTTTTGTTCTTTTTTTTTGTAGACAAATCTTGGCAGCCATCAGTTTTTGTTTAATTGTTCACTTGACAAAGATAAGCCAATGGCTTTGTGTCTGCGTCATGATGTTGATGGACTAGTCTGGCAGCCTGACAATATTTTGAAGGAAAATCAGTCTCCATGGCAACATGTAGCAACATTTGATGCATTTGGATATGTTCAAGCATCAAAACAACAGAGGAAATTTTCATCATGTCCCCCGAACTGTTCATATGCAGTAATATGCGATATTCATCGATATTGCTACATCTATAGAAAACCGTCATCGATATCAACATCACTAAGGAATAGAAAAACTGGTCGTCAAGTCAGTGCTGTTGCTAAGCAACAAGTAGTTACCTTGGAATCAGTAGATAATATTGTAGGCATGCAAGCAACAGATGAAAAACTTTTCATAGCAACAACTTCAAATCTGTATGCAGTTCAAGTGAATACAACGGAAATTTGATATAAACACGTCAGTTACATGTGAGGTCAAAGGTCAATTTCTCCTCATATTATTACCGGTATAAAGCAATGAATCTTCCAAAAACGGAAGTTTGTCCTTCATACCCTGGAGAACACAGAACATGTGGATTTCAGAGTTTGACGTACATGGTGCATTTTATTGTCACATAAATTTCATAAATATCTTCAGGTCAGAAGGAAGGAAAATTGTAATTCCTATGATCTAGAGAGAGAAAAGGATATTCCACTCGTAGATCTTGTGTAATAGAATTAACATCATTCTCATACAATAAAAATATTCTACCTTTTTCAAGAAGTGTTTGAATTATAAACATCTTATTCTGTTTCAGGTATTATGGTTATATAGAATAGGAAAAAAATTGCTTTTTCTTGAAATCTTGAGCTGGTAACCATAATTTTTTTTATATTTATTTTATGTAAATCTACAATGAGGTTATGTTAGATTTTGTCAGGTTGTTTTATTAGGTATATTCACTATCAAGAGTTACCACCCCTCATAGCAGGTATCGATTGTGATGTCATTTGTTTGTGCGTAAAATGAAATTGTGACGTCATATGTTTGTATGATCAAGACGTCGTTTTCTCACATAAAGTATGACATCACAATCGATAGCAGCTGACATGGGAGATAACTCTGACTAACAAAAAGACAGAATTGAATATTGAATTGTGTTTTATTCCACACTCAACAATTTTTCAGTTACCGTATAAGCAGAAATTTTAGTGAGGTGCAAATTCAGCATTTTGTCCGAAAAATATGGTATATAATTTTAGCCAGAAGTAATTTTAGAAATTTTATGATAAAAAAATAGATAACTCTTACCTACAATGAGGAATGAATTGTTAGCGATATTTAATATTAGCGATCCCAACAACCTTGCTAATAATGCTAAAATTGAATCCTTGCTCAAATTTCTGCTTATACAGTATATGGTGATGGCCAGTTTTTTATGGTGAGGAGAGAACCCAGTGACAATGTACCTGGGAAGAGATCATCAACCTTCCGCAATTCATCTGGCAACTCTAGTGGGACTCAACCCAGCGCTGACCAGAAATAGGAGACTCCATGGTTCAAAGCGTGATGCTATAACCACATGGCCACGGAGACCCCTTTATATTGTTTTATGTCTCTCTAAGAATTGTCCAAGTGCTTTTTCGTTCAAAATATTGATCGTTTATAAACATTTATATCTGCTACATTTACTATAGTAAATAATGGCACATACAACAAAACCTAAGGTCTACGTACCGCCATAAGACAGGACCTGATTGGTCGTAAGACACAAGTCTCAATTCTTTGTAAAATGGTCGAAAGTTGCAAGTGAAACTGGGACCTTCCACTTACGATACAAATATTCCAACCAACCGAGTCACCATGTATAGTGAGTAATGCAAGAACTGGGTCACCATGTCTAGTGAGTAATTATGTTTTGTTACCTTCAACGATGTGTAAGAAATAGAACAAGAGTGATGATGTTAGTAACTATGTTTAATAATCATACAATGCGTTCATGGGCAACAACAGATTTTATTTTGCTTTGAACATTTATAAACTTAGAATTCTGGTGTCATCCCCCCCCCCCCCCCCACCCCCCCCCCCCCCCCCCCCCCCCCCCCCCCCCCCCCCCCCCCCCCCCCCCCCCCCCCCACCCCCCCCACCCACCACCCCCCCCCCCCCCCCCCCCCCCCCCCCCCCCCCCCCCCACCCCCCCCCCCCCCCCCCCCCCCCCCCCCCCCCCCCCCCCCCCCCCCCCCCCCTCCCCCCCCCCCCACCCCCCCCCCCCTTATTATATACAGATACGAACAATAATCTATGGAGGTGGACTGGTTGAGAAAGATAATAAACAAATTATTCCTGTTTATATACATATATATAAAATACGCTACGAACGATATCATATACCTGTTTAAATACATTGTATTGGAAAATGGATCTTTTTGTGTAACAGAAAATAATTAACCCTGAAATAATTATATTTTGTAAGTCTCAGCTGGAGTAAAGTTATGTATTATTTCAGTGAAGAAAATGCAGATGCAATTGAGCCCAAATAACTAAGTGGATCAATATATCCACACACTGTGGCTCATCTATCCCATAATTCTACTCGCACACTGAGGTTCATCTATCCCATAATGCTACCTGCACACTTAGGCTCATCTACCCCATAATGCAATACACATACTCAGGCTCGTCTATCCCATAATGCTACCCACACACTGAGGTTCATCTATCTCATGATGTAATTCAAACACTTGGGCCTATTTATCCCATAATGCAATACACATACTCCGGCTCATCAATCCCATAATACAAGTCACAGACTGTGGCTCAACAATCCCATAATGCAACCCACAAACAGGAGGTGCTTACCATTGGTAAAGGTTAGACCAGTACTCACCTGGTTGTTTGAATGTTGCAAAAATCAAACATAAATGTGATTGACAAGTTGACAACTATATTTATGAGTAAAAGAAGCATTATTGATTCTGAGAATTTATTTTTTGTTGTTGTAGTTGTTTTTGGTCAGTTTTAACACCATCAATTGAAAACACTGGTGCTTATAAAAAATGAAGTTGTCTTTTAAGAATATCTGCCCCCATAGTAACCTACTATTGAATCATGAGGAGCAGCTGCCGGTCTGTCCACGTACATGTAGGACACAATGGTAGTTGCCAGTCTGTTCCTACCAATGGAAAGTAGCTTAAAACTCATCTGTTCCATAATGCAATCAACTCACTGGGACTATACCCATAATGCAATCCCTAGTCAGCACTTTATCAGTTCAAATCCGTTGATATTCAAAACTAATCCAATTTAGTTGGCGAGCATTAGAACAGTCAAATTATTAGAGTCAATGTGATCATTAATACTAATTCATAAAAAAATTTCCTTGCAACAAAATATTTATTTTTAGTTACAGTATCTACAGTATTTGACCTTGCATATGACCCCTGTGTCAGACGTTTTATGATACCAGCATAAAAATCAATTTCAAACAATATAGACGAGATTGAAAGTTAATAGACACTATGTAATAACAATAGCATGGCCCTTTGGGTCATCATTTGATACCAAGGGCATAACATGATCAATACAGAAGGGAAAATAGTATAAACAGAAAAAAAAAGAAATATCATTTCGTTGGCATTGTCAGAATTTTTTATAATTCTTTTAAAAAGTACAGTGGATCCTGCCTTCACAGACCAATAATGTAATCGACCACCTGTCTTGTGAGACCAAATTCTGATAGCTGCTCTGTTAAATAATCCTTTAAATAAAACCTCTTTTGAGAGACCTACTCTCTTGGAAGACCACATTCCAGTGGTTGAAAAGTAGGTCTTTTTAGACAGTTTCCGCTGTACTTGTTAAAACAATGCTGTGAATGATATCAATCAGTAAACAGAAATATTTTATTAAAAAAAAATTATAAATGTTAAAAAAATTCTGTGAAAGAGTCCCCTTAACACAGGCAATTCTGAAATAAGAATTAACTCATTGACTCCTGTAGCCATATTTGGACTCAGTAAATAGGGAACTTTCGAGTTAGCCCAGATTACCATTATAATCCTGCTTTTATTATTGCCAGTTGCGTGATTCTAGAAAAATCTTCTTCAATGTTATTTCTGGTTTCAATAACATATAGATAGCACCCCCATAGCACAATTGGTAAGAGCGCCCTGCAAGTGTTCGGAAGGTCCTGAGTTTGGTTCCTGGTCTGTCCGCACATTTTTCTCTGCCTGATACATTACAGTAATTTGGCATTCAACTAAATAAACCCACTGTGGTATGTTTTAAGAGTCTCTTGGGTTTCTTTTTAGTGCATAAATTTAATGCACTAAAAAGTAAAACTATTTCCATTTAATTTAAATACGTTGCAAAGGTAAATATGAAAACCAGAAGAACATATGAGGAACAAAATCGAGAAAGTGCAAATAAATGCAGGATCATAACAGTAATCCAGCTAACTCGAAAGTTCCCTATTTCTAAGAATGGTCCATTCTTATCATTTAGGGTATACAATTTAAAAAAATCCAAATTTTACAACAATTTTGCATGTAATATTGACTTGTACGCTCCTTAATTATGACAATAGACCATACCATTTATTGATTCGGGTGAGTCTAAATGTGACCACAGGGGTTGAGGAGTTAAGTTTTCTCCTGATAATAATACACATAGATATGTGTATAAAATGAAAATAGAAGTTCACATTGAACACTATGTGGTATAGAAATATATATAAATGTATACCATCATTTGTATAGATTGTTGTTCAGGATTTCAAACAAAAATTCTCAAAGTATATAGGCCTACCCAACACATTTAAAAAAAAATAAATTAATAAACAAATCAATTTCAGAACAGATGACAAAGTTATGCAAAATTTACAAAAACATCAAACTTTCTTGGAAATGACTCGCTGATAAAGTTAACCAGATGTTCTGAGACAAAGTAAAATCCACATAGGCCCAGGTGGGGTAGAGTCTGGTGAACTGTTTTAACCTGGACGAGTTTAAATTTTAGGTAATATACATTACCATTACACTGACAAGAGTAATCATTTCTCCTTGTTATCACATGTATGGCTATTCAGTTGGTAATAAAATGCATTTTTTGTGAAGCCCGTCATAACAGAAAAAAGTTGGTAGAATTGACTGTGTGAAAATCAAATGGTTACTCTGCCCACCAAGTTATGTGAATGGGACAACTCCAGGAACCCAGGATAAACAGCAGCATGTTTCCATATTTATAATTTATAAAGATATGTAGCCTAAGTGTACTGTGAAAAACAAAACATGAGATCAGGCAGTATGATTTAACTACAACATACATAACATGAAAATGCTAATGATAAAGATGAAATTAAAAAAAAAACTGCAAAAATGACATGTCTTTTATATGCAAAAAGCATGCATCATATTTTCCATGTTAATTTTAAGCCTTTCATGATGTTTTCAACATATGATATGAAATAAAAAGGTTCTAGAAGAAAATGTAAATTCATGTAAAAACCATACATGAAAAATGTAACTATTTTTTTCCTGTATATAGTTAATGGCTCCATACAGCATTTAAGATTGCAAAATTTACACATCAAAAAAAGTTATCTACATACCAAAAATCAAATCCTTTTCTTAAATGCACAGAGCCAGTGTAAATTATATTTCACAAAAGATCTGACACAACACCTTTTAGAAGATTTTTCAATTATGACATCACAATCAAATGTAGTCAAACAGTGCACATGGAGAGCCACGTGTTGGACAATTGGCAATAAATCAGTTGGTGTTACTGTAAAACTAATTGCTGTGACATATACAGGCGATTTATCATACAGGCCTAGTGGCATATCTATATATGGTCATCTGAAGTCAATCCTCAATTATTCAACTTTTTAACCCTTGTTAGAAATTTTATAGATTAAATCTTACAGTTATTCTGTGACTGCATTATGGATGTAACATGGACTCTGTACTATCTAGAAATGATAGATATGTTACTCTAAAGACCAGTAAATCAATCATCTAAGTCATTGATTTACAGCAGAGTCCATTGTTTTTCGGGAGGGGGGGGGTGTTGGGGAGTGGGGAGAGGAGGGGGGGGGGGGGGGGGGGGGGGGGGGGGGGTGGGGAGGGGGGGGGGGGGGTGGGGGGATGGGGGGGGGGGGGGTTGGGGGGGGGGGGGGGTGGGGGGGGGGGTGGGTGGGTTGATGAGTTTAGAACCTGGCATTAAAAGCTAAGCCAACTGACATTTCCTTGGTCCAGATTTTGGCATTAAGAGCTCAGTCTGTGACTTTTTATCTAGAGCTTGGTGTTGAAAGTTAAATCTGTGATTCTTCTTAACTAGAGCTCAGTGATAAAATTTAAATCAGTAACACTTCTTGTATCTAGAGCTTGGCATTAGATGTCAGTACAATATTGATGGCAAGAATATCATACCAAGGTATCATGTCAGTGCATCACAAAGTAGAGTGCCTTTATTGTACGAACATAAGCACATGAAGCATATATCTTAACTCACTGACCCCTGTAGCCACACTTGAACTCACTCATTTCAAAGAATGGTAGAGTCCATTGTTAGAATTCAGGAGTATATGATTTAGAATCAAAATTTTACATGCAATATTAACTTGTTAAATTATGACAGTAGACCATATTATCTATTGATTTGGGTGAGTCTGAATGTGACCTCTGGGGTTGGTAAGTTAAGTCATTCACCCTGGTCTAAGGTCATTGATTTATAGAAGAGTCTATTATTTTTCAGGGGTTGATGAGTTAATACAGAGGAAATCATCTACAACAGATAACAGGATTAGGTGGGAAAGTAAACAACAGTATCACAGTAAACAATGGTAAACAACAGCTCTCTTCGTTTTGATTTAATTAATATTTGACCACAATGTACATGATCCCAATAGTGTTGTTCCAAGTTTTTACGTATTCCGTTTTGTATCTGGATTTATCATGTGCTGCATCAACTTTGTTAACCATGGCCATTTCCGGTATGCATCTTTGCATTAATAGAGAAATAAACTGTAGGTAGGCAAAAATTTCAGAGCATGGAATGTGCCCAATTTCATATCTTTTGTGAAAGAAAAAGGTATATCTTGCAGACCTAATCACAAAAATGAGTTATTTTGCTAGTGTCAACTAGCAACGGAGCTTGATTCAGAAGTTCTTGACTTGCATGATGATTATGAGGACATGAATATGCCAAAAAAGATCAGTTATACATGAGGATCAGATGATTGTCACTAATCCTTTATGTCTAAAAACAATTGGCATTAATATCTAAACAATTTACCATATGGAAATTTCGTGATATTTTGATCTATTTTATGAAATTGTGAATCTGTTTTGGTACCCTATGTAAGCGACCTTAAGTGGATGTAGCGATGGCTAACCAAAAGTAAAAGTCACATGATGCCAGTACGAAAAATCTAGAATAATAACCTAAAATGGAAACCTACAAATCCAGATCCAGATATGACATGGGAGTTTAAATGAGAACCTGGTCACAATTATTAATAATTTGCTAAGTCTAAGAATATTCTCAACTTGGCCGGCTTAGCCAATCAAAATACTGGACCAGCAACAAAATCAACTAAAGACTTAGACTTAAGAATTTCTTAAGGTTTATGATAGCAGGCCCTGAACACTAATCAAATACAAAGGCTTGCCAACACCATCAAAGTAGGCATGCCAACACCAACAAAGTAGGATTGCCAACTTCATCAAAGTAGGCATGCCAACACCAACAAAGTAGGCTTGCCAACACCAAACAAAGTAGGCTTGCCAACTTCATCAAAGTAGGCATGCCAACACCAACAAAGTAGGCTTGCCAACACCAAACAAAGTAGGCATGCCAACACCAACAAAGTAGGCTTGCCAACACCAAACAAAGTAGGCTTGCCAACTTCATCAAAGTAGGCATGCCAACATCAACAAAGTAGGCTTGCCAACACCAAAAAAGAGGCTTGCCAACACCAACAAAGTGAGCTTGCCAATGCCAAAAAAGTATTACATAGTCAATACAACACAAAAGCTACATTATAGATTTCACAAAAATGCTGCCAAAATTTATTTGTGGTACCACTACAAAAATATGATAAAATATGACTGCATGAAGTTATCTTAAAAAACATTTTGTCATGTGATGAGACTTGGAGAAAATTTAAGAAAAATACAATCTTGGACAGAGAAAGGGAGAAAATCCAAGTTCTCTTCATCAGATTCACACTTGCATTATACTTCTGTATAAAGGGCACCTGCCCATAAAGGCCAATCAAATATAACCTTTGTTAACTTTTTTTATAATGAATAAACCTCTATACAAAGCCACCTGTCTATGTATGACTGTGATCTTCATAGAAAAGTTTGACTGTTTTAAACTCAAACTGAGGAAGATCAGATAAATAGGTCATCAAGCACTGTTCAAGGCAAAAACAGATGGCAATATAGGACTCCGTTTCATTGTCCAAAATAAGGCATTTTAGGACTTTAGCTGAATAAAATGTTTAATTTACTTAATAGTGCTTTACAGTTATAGGACAACACAGTCATATTTGTTTACTTGTCAACACATATCATCAGTGGTACAATGGCTGTTATCAGAATTATAAAGATAATAGGACAGGGTTTTTTTTTAAAAAAGAAAAAAAGAAAAAAGATGAGGAATAGGACATATTGGGCCTTTTAAAGGCCTGGGTAAGTTTTCTGATGTACTCACAAATAACCGAGTATATTATACACTTATGTCAGTCCTCAGCAACTGACTTTCAAGATCTCTACTACTCATAGCACTAGGAAAAAGTCATCTTATTTAGTTTTAAATCTGACAAGACATGAAGATCCAATACTAATCATGGAGTCATCAAGTACATGAGGCAGACATGGACATGGGAGTCACATAAATGTGCTTTACATATACATATGTAACATGTGATTGGTAATAAAGTAAAAAATAAAAGATCTCTCAAATCCTCAGAGATGTGATTCCATATTGGTGGAAAAGGAGAGAAATGGCTCATTTGTAAGGGTTTCACAGAGAAAATAAAGATTTAACATTGCAGCAAAATTTTGAAAAGAAGTAATTCCTCCAATTCTCATCCCTGAATCCTCTTATCTAATGTCCAAAGCACTTGGAAGAATGAAATATTCAATGACACTGTTCAATTTTCCAATATATACCAGGGAGTCAATGGTAACATATTGGGCGACAAATATTCTCTCTCTACTTTTTTTCACTTTTGTGGTCAATGTCTGACATGGAATGGAGATGATATCACTAGATGGAAATAATCTATTGTATACCCGGAAATTTTCAAGTAACAAAAAAAAAAAAAAAAAAAAAAAAAAAAATACACTACCAATTTTATATAAAAAATTCTTGTTTTCAATGAACACATTTTAATGTCTGCTCACCTTACATTCTAAGTTATTCCACACTCCAATAAAAACACAACAATTGAATTTAAACATTTGTTGAACAAAAGTGTGAACTATGTGAAGATCTTTGTCACTCTGAAAATGCTTGTAGACCACACTAGCTGTCCATGGCCGGGTGGTTAGGACATAATGCTTTAAACCATGAAGTTTCTCACCTCCAGTCTGTGCAGACTCCAATTCCACTGGATTCTAAATTGATTTTGTGAGAAAGTTTGCCAGTTTACTTGTGGGGAACTATTGTTCTTACCCAAGGTACACTGTATTAACCAGGTTCTCTGCTCCACCATAATTTTAAAATGATGTTTTATGCAACACACAACAATTTTTCACTTACACAGTGGTGGAAAGTTTTTAATGGTGGAGGCAAGAAGCTGGTTACAATGTACCCTGGGAGAGACTACCAGCCTTTCTCAAGTAAACTGGCGAACAAAATCAGCTTAGGGTTCCAGCACTGAGCAGAAGTGAGAGATGGATCAAAGCGTGATGCTCTTAGCACTGCGTCACGGAGGCTCTGATGATTTTAAACATAACTACATCCACTTAAAACTTAGAATAACCAAAAAGATTATAACTCATCATTTTTTCTGCATCCATTTCCTTGACATAGTTTTTAAAAGCAACTCACAAAGCATCTGAGACTAAAGTTCTTAATCATCTGTCTGCATCTTAACTCATCAACCCCTGAAGTCAAATTTGGACTCACCCATTTCAAAGAATGGTTAAATCCAGTCAGAACTTAAAGATGTATGATTTAGAATCAAAATTTTATAATTTACATGCAATATGAACTTTTTAACTCCCAAATTATGACAATAGAGCATTTACTATTTATTGATTTGGGTGAGTCGAAATGAGATCACATGGATGAGGAGTTAATTTGGGATGCAGTAAAAAAAATATAATCATTTTATGATAGAAACAATTCATAAATAGAATTTTATGAACACCTTTAAAAGATCTGAGAGTAAGAATGGTTTTGTTGCGAAATGAAATGAATTGAGAATGCCCCATATTGTGGATATCAAATACCAAAGGTTCCATTTCTCATGTCGGGTCACATTTACAAATTTAGAAAAACATATGAACACATTTTCCTACGACTACTTTTATACACTATCAAGTACATCTACTCAACATATCGTTTATTTCTAAATTCCTCCAATCCCGCGAAACATCGTCAAAATGATTATCAAAGTCTACTAGCTGTCTGCAAGCACCAGATGTTAATAGCGTGGCCCCTAGTCTTAATGTCTCTTCGTCTACTGTTTGCCTGGCAAAAGAAATAAACGAGTAAATTAATATTAAAATTCAATAATGTACATTAATTAACCCATTCATCCCTAAATTCAATGATTTACAGAAGAGTCCATTGTTTTTCAGGAGTTGATGAGCTTAACATTTATGTATTTTGTTTGCTTTATTGTTCTTTTACTGGGATTTTTTTCTCTTTTCCTATATAAATACAATGTATATTATTAGCTATGGCATACACGCTAACCCTATGATGTATCCATCAGTTTTATGAGTAATACAAGTTTTTATGTTTTGTTTGTTTGTTTACTGTTGTTTAACGTTCCACTCAAGAATATTTCACTCATATGGAGACGTCAGCAAATGCCGGTGAAGGGCTTCAAATTTGGCCCATGCTCAGCACTTATGGCCATTGAGCAGTGAGGGTTCTTTAACGTGCCGACACTTACTGTGACACGTTAGGCCACATATGTGTACACTCTTTGCAATATCTTTGCCTTCAAAAATCTTTAATTTTTTCCACATTGATGCCATTTTGACTTTCCTCTATGCTACATGTGTATGTTGTCTGCCAAATGCTAAATAGCCATATAATTTACTGTTACTGTTTAGTGTTTATGCCGATTGGAAATAGTATTGTATAAAGAAAATATGAGACCAGAAAAGACCAAATAGAAATTAAAACCCAGTTACATGATATTCCGGATTTTGCTTGAGATAGTTTGCAATGCAGATTTTTGTTGATTCCACTAAATCTGTAATGGTTGGTACTATGCTATGGATCAAGTTTCACACATTTTTTACCTGTGCTATGATTCTACGGGACCTACATTAAAGGCTCATTTGGAGGACCCATACCTTTAAATTCTTCTGCCCAAAGTTTGTCAGAAGAATAGTCATCAATTTATTTTTTTTAAAAGACATAAGGTATGTTGTTGTACTGGGATTTGAACCTGGAACCCCAGCTTGCAAGGTTCAGCCACTCCATAATGTGTGAAGCAAAGATCTTGTTGAAATATTTATTTACAGTGTTTAGGAGTTTGAATAAAGCATAGATACTAACTGAAAGATTATTTTCTTCTCATACATATAGAAATACTGTTTACCTGAAAATGTTCACTATCATTTAATTTTTTTTGCCATTTTTGCCCTTTAATGTGAAGACAAATTTAAAATGAAATGAAATTTTCAAGGTAAATAATTGAAGCACAGACATACATTCCAACCGTGAGACTGTTGTGATTTTGTTTTCCGTTGTAAAAGGGCGAAAATAACCAAGAGTAAAAAATTCCAGGTACCGTATTTGACCCATTAAGCAACCAGGGCACTATAAAAATCAGGGAAAATGGGTGGGCGCTTAATGGGACCAATTAATAATCAAACTGAGTAAAACATTCAATTTATTTATAAGTTGTAAAGTTGTAGTTACTACCATGGACACCTATCAACATAATTCTATTACTGAGGTGCTATAGAAAAACTGTTACTTATGGTTTTTCAGGTCAACATTTCCTTGTCAACCAGCTAGAAAAGACTCTCGACTGTATGTAAAAAAGGGGGAGGAGCACTTATTGGGACATGGGCGTTTAATGGATCGAATATGGTATACTGGAACTCTAACAAACACTCAGCATATGTTGCATATATTTAAATATCATTAGTATTGTGTTTATAAATACAGTTCACCCCCGATATACCGCCACCTTTTGTTTTCCTGAATTTTGGCAGTATAACGGCTTTGGCAATATATCGAGGTTTACTATTTTTGAGGTGTGGTTGTCTATCTAGGCTATATTTACCTTTTATCCAGCACCCAAGATCTATCTAAGCTATACTTACCTTTTATCCAGCAGTCAAGAACTATTTAGGCTATATTTACCTTTTATCCAGCACCCAAGATGTATCTTTTGGAATATAAACTTTGTATGCTTCTGATACGGATTCTGGAGATATTAGTTCATTATCAACCTGAAACATCAAATCTTCAGATATTAGCAACAAATTTCATTTCTGGCTACAAATCTGCTGCCAAAGTATTTCTCATGAAATTTATGGAGGATTAAAAGTAAATTGTGCAATGAGTTGTTTTTCCCACACTTGTTCATGAAAGCAAAGATTATCCATGAAAAGATAACTCTTTCTCCCACCTTGGACTGATGTATCTACCATTTTGCCATGCCAGACTGAGAATGTCTCTGTTCCACACCCTAGGGTGATGAGAATACAGAATGTTGCATTATATTTTATATACATGCATAAACATGTAATTGAAGCATGGAAATAAATATAATCAAACATATAGTCATATAAAAAAATATAATCAAACATGGGTGTGATGAGTTAGAAAGGAAAATCTCAACCACCATTGTAAGAATATGAAAGGCCAATCTTCTGATTGGACAACCAGATTCTTACCACTTGGTTGGAGTTTTCCAGTCCACACACCCATGTAAGATTCTATTATTCTCCTATTGTGGACATGGAAAATCACAAAAATAATGGGAAACAAAATGTGTTTGTGAAACACAAATGCCCCCATTCCCAACACATTTCTATGCTGGCAAATAAAATGACCCCATCCCACCCCAGGGGCATGTGATGTCAGTGAAGTGTAAGCAACCCTTTGATGAACTTACAGTCCAGGTTTGGTTACTGTATCACAATCCAAACTTTAAATATTGAATGTCCTACATTTTGACCTCACCCCACCCCAGGGGCATGTGATGTCAGTGAAGTGTGAGCAGCCCTTAGATAAACTTACAGTCCAAGTTTGGTTACTGTATCACATTCCAAACTTGAAATATTTCACTTTATATGTAAGCAGGACAGAATTACAGACAGACAAACAGACAGACGATCCAAACACTATATGCCCTCAGCGGACCTTTCTGGTTGGGGGGCATAAAAATTTCCTTGTCTTTATGGGGTGGGGAAAGATAACATTTTCATGTGAAAACTATGACGTCACAGTACAATTTATCACGTAGTGTTTCTGTGGCATATTTATGTCAGACTTAATTTCCATAGATCTACATAAACATGTATTTAAAAATAAACATGGGAGAAAAATAATTAAACATGGGTGTGTAGTAGAAATGGAAATCTCCATAGAAAACTATGAGAGAATTACATTAGTTGACATACTTTTTGGCATGTGTGTAAAAACTACATCTCTCTTTAATATTTCAATATATCAACTTACCATAAATACACAACAGTCTTGAGAATTTTCCTGTATTTTTCTGCCGATAACTTTTGCTATACTATTCATTCTGGAGTAGAAATTTAAACACCATCAATTGAATGTATAAAAGATCCTATACTCTTCCAATGTTTAAAACAAACCATGTTAAACATCTTAAATGAGAAAATCATTGGTCAATGCATTACATGCATTTGCTTAGCTTAGCCACTTTCTGCAATATAATTATAAAGCATTACTTCCACAAAGTTATCTAGAAATTTAGTTCTCTAACTGGTTACATTTCAAGCTGCTCCAGTCTCATCCCTATTGTGACTCATTCCACGACTTTTGTGTTTTTTTCCCTATAAATTCACATATTTAAGATGCTTAAAGCTGTCATTGTGACTTTTAAACAAGTTTTGAATTAGAAAAAAATATATATAATGCTTTTGAAACACCCCCAATTTATTATTCCCCAGGCAGACATTTTTGTTACATGTTATCAATAGAAATTGGCTCGCAATTCTGCTATTAAAGGTACCATTATTTCACACTTATACTCCCAAAGCTTAACAAAGGACAGATGAAATATAATCAAAACATACATTGTACTCAAATCATAAACATTCCACATTAATTTTCACATAAAAGACTTCAATAAAGATAAGTAATAAATAGATTTTATAATTAGTTTTAAATTTATTATTTTAGTATCCGTAAAATAATATTCACTTTGAACATAAATATAAATAAAATCCTACCAGTCAACCAGTAACCTGCCCCTTTTCATTTTGTTGTTTACACAGGGTCACACATTCTGGTGAACTTGGTAATGTGAGCAGTTGGGTCCCACAACACTTGACCAAAGACAAGGTACCCCTTCTTATATTTTTACAAAGATGAAATCAAATAAATGTTATTAGAAACATAGCTGTGAAATATTACTATCAAATAATTCTAAATGGGCCCGAGTGGTCCCGAAAAACAAGCCCAGTGTTCGAATACATATTTCCCAGTTGACCTTGGTCTGACTTGTCCTTGATTCATTATCTATTAATTATTCATTTTATAACAGGCGGTCTGAGCTCATGTTTTTTTAATAATTTTAAGATTTTCTAAAGGGGAATTTGGAATTATGTTTGAAATCCTCCATGTTGAAACAGATTAATTACAAGCTTGTGAACTGTATATTAGCTGGCAAAATGTCCAGAAAAAGCATATGAACTTGGTTGATATTAATATTTATTTTCGACATGCATGCGAGTTTTACTCAAATTTCATTACATCACATGTTTGTTCTTTGTGACTGTAGTTAGACAATGATGACTGATTTAGCAAACTCGCCTTTTATATTGGTTGTGGAGGCTTGTTTCTATTCAGAGAACTGAACAAAAATGGCTACCAATGGAAGGAAATACACAAGGGATGTTTCAAAAACTATATTATTTTTTTTTATTCAATTAAATTGTTTTAAAGTTGAGATGACAGCTTAACTTTAAAAGCCATACAAAGGCTTTTTCTAAAATTAAATTAAAATTTAATTAATTTAATTTTTTTTTTTATTTTATTAGGTATGGTGATGTACGTATATATACTTTTGTTTTCCATCTCACTAGGAATCATTCATGGACAGTGATGACATCTTCTACTAGTGAAGTGACAGAAATGTCTACCTATGCTATGGCCTGAGAGTATGTGCACTTTAAAGTACCATGCCTATTGTGACACCTGGGGCTCATTTTACGAAAGTATCTAAGTTCTGGACTTGGTCTTAGAACCACACTTACAACTTGTGACCATTTTACAAAGAAATAGGTCTGACTTAGGATCAAATCGGGTCAGGTCTCTTTGACTACCTGGAGGCAGTGTGTAGACTTAGGTTATTTTTACATGTGTCATAATTTATCTATATAAATGCAGGTTAGAGTATTCATAAACTATCAACATCTTCTTTGAAAATATGCAGAAATACCTTGACTTGACTTACAGATAAAACGGTCTTTAAGTTTTGTCTTAAGATTATATAACTTAAGACTTACAACTTAGAACTTATGACTTATTGACAAAATGGGCCTCTGGTGTTCACTTTAAATTTTATCTAAATTCCCTGTGATTTTCACTTCTGATGTTGAATATTGTCCGTTTCATAGAGCTCTCACATATGTTTCACATGGTCAGGAATTGAACCTGTGGCCTCCTGTTTGTGTTGTGAACACTCCAACCTCTGGGAGGCCAAAGCAGTATGATGTTTATTAAAATTTCATGCTTGTGAAATATATATTGACTTTAAGTTTCATACATATATCCTCAGGGTGACAATTAACACAAAACTCAGGAATATTACAGTATATTCATAATGTATGAAATTAACATATATTCCACCCTCAGAATATATGGAACAAATACCATATATTTTTTGCATTATCATACTGCCAACCTATGAAACTTTAAACGAGGGAGATCTCCCCCTCAGCTATGACAGCTGAAGAGGAGATTTTGCGCGAACGACATTTTCAGCCTAAATATATGATCTGTACACTACATACATTACAAAACACCAATGATAGTTAATAGATATACTTTATTTCTTCAGTTCATTTTTATATTGTAGACAAGCTGTTTTCAATACTCCAGAGTCTGGACAATACTCATAACATGCCATATTTTGATTTTGTTTTTCATGTATTTCATTAAAACTTTTATTTACAGTAACTAATTTTACTTTTATCATTCACCTACATTTAATTCAGATTTTACAACTTTTATAAACTATATAGTGTTACATGTATCATCATTTTAACACATCCTGAAATTCAGTTCCCTCTGGTATCGGTTCTTTCATTTAACACCCAACTTCCACTTCCTCCATAAACTGCAAGCAACAGCAGCCAACGATGTGTTTTGTGACATTTTTTTTAACATGAGGTAAAAATTAAGATGTTGAATTGTTAATAAAATAATTATTTAACTTTCTAATTGTTTCTACTTTTAGAAATGCATTCTGAACTACAAATAGAAGGAAATGGATCACTTTCGAAACTTAAGCTTTTTGAAATGCCGAATGGTTGTAGGCCTATTTGACAAATAAAAACTTGCATGGCTCAGCAAAGGACAATTGAAATCTTGTTGCCCGGTTTCAACTTTTACTTGCAGGGTTAAGAAATCCGAATGCGGGATTTTATCATCCCGTGTTGGAGCAGAATTGCAAGCAGGAGATATCCGAAATTTCTATGTTTGTGCGGGAGACTCCCGCATAAAACGGGAGGGTAAACGTTGGCAGGTATGCATAATAGATACCATAAGTGGAACTATTAATATTTACTCACTCTTTATCTTGTAAATGTTCATTAGCTTGATAATAGCCTGCTATACAATACCCCATATTTTTACAATATGCGTCTATCTGCAAGATAAGAAATGAAAAATGTCTCAACTAATTGAAATGCAATACCTGTTTATGGTATAAATGATTCATATTACAGCAAGATTGCTATAAATAGCGATTTATTATGTGTATAATCTTAGGGTATTTTGTGGTAAATAGAACCACCCTACATGTATTTATGCTCCTTTATCGCCAATATGACGGCTGTCGGTAGGTAAATGGAAAGCACTAATGGTAAATTCTAATGAAAAAAAAAGAAGAAATTAGTGATTACTATTATGATATAAATAAGTAATGAGTTGACAGGATACTAGTTTTGGGTTGTCTAATGTAGGTACCGAGTTGTCCAACAAAAGTACCAAGATGTCCAGGTACCGAGTTTACTAGCATTGGAGAGATGAACGCATAATGAAGAGAATGATGTAAGGTACAAGTATTTTGGTGAGAAACATTCACGAAGGTAATATTTCTTCTGAAAGAGGCTTACTGGCAGTCATTTTTAGTTGACTACCATTTTTATACAGTACATAATTCTCCATCACCCCCCCTTTGATACTAATGATAGAAACAGGTGCCTGTGAATTAGACTGGGAAATAAGGGTAATTAAGGGTTAGCTCCTAAAACCACCAACAAAATAGACATACCTAATGGCAATGATATAGTATAAAAC
This sequence comes from Atrina japonica, assembly GCA_030159075.1. Lineage (NCBI taxonomy): Eukaryota > Metazoa > Mollusca > Bivalvia > Pterioida > Pinnidae > Atrina > Atrina japonica. The sequence goes on from BROG01000156.1 coordinate 1,082,415, forward strand.
TGGGGAAGGTAAAGAAATAGGGGCCTGATTTGTCATGCATTGATGTACAAATACTGAAACTAATGAAAGCCCGGTAGGCCTACCTGAAGTAATGCCGCTTCAAGCATTGGCGATAGGCCTAAAGATAAATGAAACAGTGGTATACAATCCACAAATTTCAGTGATTTATGATCTTTTGATTTGTTGTTTTCCGCTAGAAGTACACCATTTGCCGCACAATGAGGGTATTTGGCGACATGAAGTAATAATTTGCAGTACGCCTGGATGCTGACTAGTATCTCCGCCATCTTTGTTCATGTAAATTTACTGCGGCATGAATCAGGATTATTTTGGCGTACACATGTATTTGGATTTTTTTGCCAAGGCTATTGATGTCAGAAATTTTAATTTGTCAATTCTGTGCTAAATAGATTTTAATCAGAATTTTGATACCTGTTTCAAGAGTTATGAATTTAAATATACTGTGCGGTCCTACAAGATGTCTGCGCACTGGTGGAAGCACGTTTGTTTACCCTAGATCTCTAGCGTTAGTAAATGTTTAAATCAGCCAGGCATACCCAGTGAAAAAGAAGTAGACGGTATCTGTATATGCATATAATGAACAAATTTTTCATTAGCATTGTTAATTTGTATACCTTTTGAGTTATCTTCTACGCATTCAGTTGAAACATGACACGCCCACAAAATAAAAACATTTATTGAGACACCGACACGTATTTCGTAAGTCATTTATATATATGACCTGTTTCATTTCTTAGACTTGCAAAACTGCGTAGGAAATACTACAAATTGTTTTATAAAACTTAATGACAATTAAAGCTACATTTCACTATTTTTAAACAATTTTTAATCCCGAAAAAAAACATAAACAAGAATATCATAAGAATAAAAATATTTTGAAACATCCTAATGTTTCTTGTTTCAAGTAGCAGACAATTTTGTTCTGTCCCTTGAATAGAAACTGGACCCACAACCGATATAACATGCAAATTTCAAAATGATTGTGTAACTACATGTACAGTACGTTGCCTAGAAAAATGTGTAAAGTTTAGGATGAAATTCTGTCCTTATATCCTTTTTTTTGGACGGAGGGTTAAAATCAGGGGCAGAAGGCCTCTCATACACTTGCTTTGTAGCAAGATGCTGTTACATTTTCACAGCAACATATTAATCTTTTTAACTACTAGTATGTATTTCTCATTGCAGGACTCGAAATTAGCAGTAGTCCGCCAGTCCGAGACTAGTAACTTTTGCAGACTGGTTTTGTTTCAGCTAGTCCAATTGACTAGTAGAAAATCTGTATAAACATGAGCAATGATTAATTAATTTGTATATGTTATGTTCCTTTAATGTCAAATAACTACATAAACCACTGTTAAGGTCCCAATGTGGGCGCCATTTTGTAACAGGGTTATGTTCCTTTAATGTCAAATAACTACATAAACCATTGTTAAGGTTCAGACGTATTTTATTTGTTTGTTTACGTAATGGTTAAATGGTTTAACCCTGAAAATAACAATGTAACAGTAGTAAATACACAATACATATAGATTAAAACACATATAAAATAATATAAGCAGTTTCATAGAAATAACTTAGTCAATTTCCACTTGTACATAATTTACAAAAACTGATACGTTTCAAAGGGAGATAATTCAAAAATACAAAAACATAAATATTCTTCCCTTATAATTATGATATACAATTATATAGTTTCTATATGATACAAAAACTTATCAATTATTTTCAGAATATATATACAAATGATTCACCGAGTAAGGTAAAACAAACAATTCCCTTATTTCATATGGTTTATTATCAGCATTCTGTAAAAGTACAATTTCAAGTATAAGTAAAATGTATATACCAAATCTGTAGGTAAATTACTAATCTGAATTAGATTTAGCAGGAAAATATAATTACTTTCTCTGGTCTTCAAAACATATATTTTTCTTTAACTCTTTTCATTATTTTGTAATTTTAATATTCAAAAATATAAAATATCTCATTCTGAACTTTTAGCAAGTTAAAGTGAATTTAGAATTTAGGATTATTAGTAAATAAATGCGCTTACCAAATATTAGATGTTAATAGAAAATGTCTGACTGTCTGTAAGTCGGGTCCTTTGTCTACTACCAAAGAAACATTCACCAAGCATGTATATATTGAACACCAGAATTACCAATTCAGACCCTTAATTTTTTTATCAATTCAAAATGATGATTGCTTCCACTCATGGGAATATAAAAACATGTAAATAGATATATGATAACTTAGTAAAACTACCAGAAATTCTAGTATCATTTGGTAAATATGTGCCAATTTGGTAATTCTTTGTACTGGCCCTACTTCTGGACCTAGTAAAATTTGACTCCAATGAGTCCGACTGAATTTTGAGATAAAATTACTAAATTTGAACCCTGCATTGCTGTCATCTGAACTTTGGTCATTTGCTTACCTGATCTGTTATTACAAAAAATCTATTGGCATTGAGTTGTGTCATGACACATTGAAACATGAATTCCAGCTACCTACATGTATCACTTTAGTGTACCTATCATCCAGACTCTATTATGTATTCATAAGAATATTTTATACACTCGCTGATTGGTTGATAGTGAAGAGGTCAAAGGATGTGACATTCTATATAAGGAAAACTTTACTATGATTCAGATTGTCAACCAATCTGTAATCCAAATTTCAGACAGCAAATATAAGAAATAGATACCTAAACAGATCAATATGTTGCTGTGAAAATGTCATAGGATCTTGTTACAAAGGACTTCTGCCCCTGGTTTCACCCCTCCCCCAAAAGTAACTTAAAATGGGGTCAGAATTTTGGCCGAAGTATTGGTTTCAACAAAGTCTATTTACATTGCTTGAACATTTTGTTGGCTAAATTTATAATGAGTCACAAACGTGTAAATAATTAGTTTATCTACAAGAATGTCCAACATAATTCCGATATTCTATGCAAATATTGTAGTAAAATTATAAACAAACTCAGCTCATATCACCTGGCATATGACATTCCTGACTGCTGTAAAGACGAATCGAGAACAAGCTGAACTGAGATTAACTTGGAAATATATATTCAAACACTTGGCTCGTGTTTACTGGAACACTCACAGGAATATTTAACTATGATGTGTCTTATTATAAAGTTTATTAATGTCATCTTTGTAAAAATATGACAAAGGCTACCCTGTCTATGACCAGTAAATCAGTCAGGCCAAATAAAACACCAGGATGTGTTTCTCATTTATCAAAATCTAAAGAGTATAAGTAGGTCAATATATTTTTCAAAGCAGGTTTGTCCAATTACTTGTAAATACTTTATACCAGTATAAGCATTTGCTTGAATGAGTGAGTATTGACTATCTTATATGTACTTGTGTAAGAGTGGCACTGGTCGCAACCCCAACTTTACACTTTACTCCATGATTTGGACACCCATCACTGGAACAAACCAATACTCCAGAATTTCCGTAAGAAGCTTGAATTAACAATTGAGTCATTAGTGGTAGGGTTGGTTAGATTATAATTTGAAACATAAATCAATGATTTGTATTTCTAACATTAAGTTCAGGAATTTTACTTCTTTACAGTAAATTTACATCTTCAGTCTTTGGGATCACACTGTGTGTAGTATGGAAGCCCAGAACAGACGTAATGGGTTAACGTTAGCAGTTTTAGCAGGTTCTATGGCAGCATTTGGATCCATCTGTGCTAAGTTGGCCATGAGCGCTGATGTTATCTTGAGCTTTTGTACAGAAGTTTCACCTGGATCATTATCCTGTGATCAGGTTAGTTATATAATGTATACCTGAAAAAAGGTTTGGTATATAATGTATACCTGAAAAATTTAGCCCCAGTTGAATTTTCGCCCTTAGATGACAGGACAAATTTAAAATAAAAGCAAATATTTAATGTTAGATATAATTTAAGCATGGACATATATGCCATTCATGAGACTGTGAACTAATTTAAGACGGGGTGAATATGTTTTCTGTCGTAAAAGGGCGAAAATAGCCAGGGGCCCGTTTTATGAAAGGTCCTAAGTCCTAAATCCTAACTTTTAGTCCTAACTACCATGGCAGCGCATCGCTGATTGGTCAATTCCATGACAATTAGGACTAAGTCTTAGGATTTAGGACTTAAGACTTTTTGTAAAGCAAGCACCAGGAGCAAAAATTTCCAGGTTTTACAGATGCTCTTTCAGGAAATGTTGTTTGTATGGTTAAACATTTCATTTTCACTTGAACTTATCTGTTTTTTGATATCATTAGAAGTGAAAAGCCTTGAATTTCTGCATGAATTTTATATAGATTAATTGACTCATCAACCCCTGTGGTCACTTTTAGACTCACCCAATTCAGTAAATAGTATGGTCTAATTCATACATGTCATAATTCAGGAGTGACCAAGTTTATATTGCATGTAAAATAATATTATAAAATTTTGATTCTACATCTCACTTCCCTGAATTCTGACAGTGGACTTAACCATCCAAATGTGAGCTCAGGGGTTGATGAGTGCACACAGATGCTTAACATAGAAAAAACTTGGAATGGCTTTAGGGGTAAATGGGTCAAGGGAGAGTATTATGAGCATATACCCTGTATACAGAGCTGGCATTACTACAAACCTTTCAGATGTAACTTTAAAAGTCCAACCTGTATACAGAGCTAGCATTACTACAAACCTTTCAGATGTAACTTTAAAATCCAACCTGTATACAGAGCTACCATTACTACAAACCTTTCAGATGTAACTTTAAAGTCCAACCTGTATACAGAGCTAGCATTACTACAAACCTTTCAGATGTAACTTTAAAATCCAACCTGTATACAGAGCTGCCATTACTACAAACCTTTCAGATGTAAATTTAAAGTCCAATCTGTATACAGAGCTAGCATTATTACAAACCTTTCAGATGTAAATTTAAAGTCCAACCTGTATACAGAGCTGGCATTACAACAAACCTTTCAGATGTAACTTTAAAAGTCCAACACATAAAATATTTGGTGTGGTAGAACTGTTTATAAATAACAAAAAAAGAAATAAACAAATATAGTCAAACTTGCATTAGATATCAACTCTGTATAAAGGGTACCTGCCTATAAAGGCCATTCAAACATTACCTTTGTTATCTTTTTAGCTCACCTGGCCTAAAAGGCCATGTGAGCTTTTGCCATCACTTGGCGTCCGTCGTCGTCGTCGTCGTCCGTCCGTCGTTAAAGATCAACTCCTCAGAAACCGCTGGGCCATTTGCAACCAAACTTTGTCACAACAGTCCTTGGGTGGTCTACTTTAAAAATTGTGTCCGGCATGTCCGCACCTAATCCAAGATGGCCGCCAGTGGGGATCATAGATTAACATTGGACCCTATGGGAAAATATATTCAAAGATATTTTTCTCTGAAACTACTGAGCCAATTAGAACCAAACTTGGTCATAGTAGTCCTTAGATGGTACCTTCTGAAACTGGTGTTTTTTTTAAATCTGCACCTAATCCAAGATGGCCGCCAGCGGGGAACATAGGTTAACATTGGACCCTATGGGAACAATATCAAAGATCTTTTTCTCTAAAACCCCTGTAGCCAATGGGAACCAAACTTGGCCACAATAGTTTTTGGATGGCCCCCTACAACATTATGGTTTTTGAGGGCCACATCAAATCCAAGATGGGCCGCCAGCGGAGAACATATTTTAACATTGGACCTTATGGGAAAATACGTTCAAAGATATTTTTCTCTGAAACTACTGAGCAAATTGGAACCAAACTTGGTCACAGTAGTCCTTAGATGGTATCTTCTGAAACCGGTGTTTATTTAAGTCTGCACCTAATCCAAGATGGCCGCCAGCGGGGAACATAGGTTAATATTGGACCCTATGGGAACAATATCAAAGATCTTTTTCTCTAAAACCCTTTAGCCAAATGGGAACCAAACTTGGCCACAATAGTCTTTGGATGGCCCCCTTCAACATTGGGGTTTTTGAGTGCTACACCGAATCCAAGATGGCCGCCAGTGTAAAACATATTTTAACATTGGACCTTATGGGAAAATACGTTCAAAGATATTTTTTCTCTGAAACTAGTGAGCCAATTGGAACCAAACTTGGTTATAGTAGTCCTTAGATGGTACCTTCTGAAACTGATGTTTTTTAAGTCTGCACCTGATCCAAGATGGCCGCCAATGGGGAACATAGGTTAACATTGGACCCTATGGGAACAATTTCAAAGATCTTTTTCTTTAAAACCCCTAAGCCAATTGGAACCAAACTTGGCCGACAACAGTCTTTGGGTGGCCCCCTACAACATTGGTGTTTTTGAGGGCTGCACAAAATCCAAGATGGCCGTCAGTGGAGAAGATATTTTAACATTGGACCCTATGGGAATTGGTTCAAATTTAATTTACATATAAACAAAAATGATTTAGTTAATTTAACAGTTGCTGTACAAAAGTATGAATGCCCTCAGTATGATAGTGGTATGACAGTGTTATAATATCCTGTATGGGTTTTAAGAGATACCAGAGTGTCTAGAATTGGATTTATTTATTTATCTGAATCTGACAAGTAAAGGTATAATAATGCATATTGAAACAAATTCAGTTTTTCTTTTGAAGTAGTTAACAAAATAGAATTAAAGAAACATGATGAGGCAATTATGTTAAAATGTATGGCATCAAACTTAAACAAAAGTTTGTTAATGGGAATTCATAATTGCTCAAGTTCACATCAATATATATAATAGAAAGACAGTGTCGGGATTGCAGGTATTATTTTGTCAATTTCTCTCTATATATTACCTCCCTTTATCATATTTTTTCCCACTTCCTCTCAGTGTTTTTTTTGCTGGTAAGACTAAAAACGTTGGATTTTAACTTGCCTGGAGTGAAGGGAAAAAGTTTCTTCCACCTGTGCCTGATGTTGCATCTAGTGATTAAGGAAATAAGGGTCAAAATAGGCTAATTTACGTCTTGCATCTACCTAGGTGAGCTATACAGGCTCCTGGGAGCCTCTAGTTTATAATGAATGCACCTCTTTAAAAAGCTGTCTATAACAGCTACTTTTGCCTGTTTCCCTTAGTGGCCTTTATAGACAGTTTGACTGTATTGCAGTCATACAACTTTCAAAGCATTTAATTTACATATAAAATTATAAATCTAAAAAAGCATAAATATAAAATAAGAAAATATATAATTTTCTAAACCATATTTTCATATGAAATTGATTAAAATCGTGTATTTAATGTATAGACCTATCAATTAAGTTTGTTAATTTATAGGTCTCATGAAACTGATTTTGATCCATTTTCTTATTTACTTGAAGGTCACTCCATTTATCCGTGGTATATTTTTCATCCTGATATTTGTGTGTAACGGACTGATGTGGACTTTATTTACTAAGTCATTACAATTGTGTGCATCTTCAGTGGAAGCAACAATCACAAACACAGCATCCAACTTCCTGTGTACAGTAAGTAAATATATAAAATGTACATGTATCGGATGAGTGAAACGATATGTAAATATGTAAAATGACTAAAATTATACGTAAATATGAAGAATAATGTGTAAATATGTCAGAAAATGGAAATAATGTGTAAATATGTCAGAAGATGGAAATAATGTGTAAATATGTCAGATGATGGAAATAATGTGTAAATATGTCAGAAGATGGAAATAGTGTGTAAATATGTCAGATAATGAAAATAATGTGTAAATATGTCAGATGATGGAAATAATGTGTAAATATGTCAGATGATGGAAATAGTGTGTAAATATGTCAGATGATGGAAATAATGTGTAAATATGTCAGATGATGGAAATAATGTGTAAATATGTCAGATGATGGAAATAATGTGTAAATATGTCAGATGATGGAAATAATGTGTAAATATGTCAGATGATGAAAATAATGTGTAAATATGTCAGATGATGGAAATAATGTGTAAATATGTCAGATGATGGAAATAATTTGTAAATATGTCAGATGATGAAAATAATTTGTAAATATGTCAGATGATGGAAATAATGTGTAAATATGTTAAATACCTAAAATAATGTGTAGATATGTCGAATGACAAAAATAATGTGTAAATAGGTCAAATGACTAAAATATTGTGTAAATAGGTCAAATGACTAAAATATTGTGTAAATAGCTCAAATGACTAAAATAATGTATAAATACAATGTATGTTAAATGACTAAAATAATATGTAAATAGGTCAAATGACTAAAATATTGTGTAAATAGGTCAAATGACTAAAATAATGTATAAATACAATGTATGTTAAATGACTAAAATAATGTGTAAATAGGTCAAATGACAAAAATAATGTGTAAATAGGTCAAATGACTAAAATAATGTATAAATATGTTAAATGACTAAAATTATCTGTAGATATGTCAAATGACTAAAATATTGTGTAAATATTTCAGATGATGGAAATATGTAAATACATTGTAGGTCAGATAATATTACGTAAATATGTCAAATATATCAAATACGAAAAGCAAGTGTGGAATGCACAAGTTGTGAACCAACCTTTTATTTTTATTATTATCTATAATGATTGATACTGTTTGGACTTTAAGGAGAAGTTGTAGGTATAATAGAGATGAAAATATACCAGATTAATATGAAAATAAAATACTGAAAGACTTGCCAACCTTGAAAAATTTTCACGGGGGAGATTTTTCAATCTCATGGGGAGACTCTAAATTTTAGTAAGAATTAATAGGAAAATTAAAATTTTTCATGGGGGAGATATGCATTTTTCTTGAAGAAATTATCAAAATTTTACACAGAAAATAGGGAGTCTCCCTATTTATTGGGGAGACTTGGTAAGTATGTACTGATCAAGATCTCTTATATGTATTTGCTACTTATTCTGGTAGCCACAATTTTGTTCTGTCCATGTTTGGCACTGTTTGCATTCTGTTCATAAAAAAGCCATTTTAATCTGCTATTTTTATTTATTAGGTCAACTAAACCACTCTTCCTATTTATTAGGTCACCTGAGTCAGTCAGATCACATTTGTCATCTGTTGTGATGCACCTTTTGAACATTTTAATTTCTTTTTGAAAGCTGCCAGATTTCTCTTTGGTATATAGTATCATAAGGGTAATTCTGAATTTCTTGACCTGTAGGTCAAAGGTTTTGTAGATAGGACAGGAATGCAAGTGGCCGATGAATGTCATGACCACTGGCTCAGGGGTTTAATATCCAGGTCAGGGGTGCAAGTGGCAAGAGGTATTTCATTATCCCTGGCTCAGGGGTTCTTCAGCCACGGCATTGACCCATGTGACTGGTTAAATTTGACCCCTTGACAATACTTTATAGTTATTTAATTTCACGGTGAGAAAATTTCATATTTTTCAGAAAGAAACTTATTCAGGGATATTAAATTTGGCGCAAGACCATTTTCAAAAACAAGAGTGTAAATGGAGTTTAAGTAAAGCTCATAAACATTTTGTGATTCTTGGAAACAATGTCTGGGTATACTTAAAATGAATTTTGATTGGTACAGTAATAACTTTTATAATTTTCATTGAGCTATCATATTCGTGGGTATTATATATCGAAGTATTTTCTTTGACCACGAATATAGCGAAATTAAATCCCCCGCAAATAAAAGCAACTATACAGTAGATCAGGTGACCAGTAAATTTCATGACTACCGAGTCAGGGGTTTTGTAGATAGGGCAGAGACGCACGTGTCCGGAGAATCATGTTATCCCTGGGTCTGAGTTTTATAGATATGGTGGGGACTCTGATGACCAGTAAAGCCATTCTTACTTTTGCTTTAATATGGACATACCTTTGGTGGAGCACTAGATAAAAGCTTATTATTACATGATTCTTTTTATTACAGGCATTTCTTGGACTTGTGCTGTTTAAAGAAGAACTCTCCATTCGGTGGTGGTTTGGATCGTGTCTAATTGTTCTAGGACTATTATTTTTACACAGAGGAAGTGCCAAAACAGAGCTGGAAGTACAAAAGGACAAATCCTCATGAAAAATAACAACAAAGAGCCAAGAAGAGTAAATAAATGAATATGACATTTATAATGGCAAGGTTGATTGACAATGGAGTATTGTTCTCATGCCAGTTCTCCTTTTGTCTATAGAACAATCCAATGTGATGTACAGTCAATGTGGATACTTCTGCGTGTTGTTAAAGTCACATTCCAGGGAGAAACATTCAGAAATAAACTTTTTTGTATGCAATTAATGTTTATTCGCATACACTTTCGTCGTATTTTTTAAAGGTATAAACTAATTAATTAGTTAGCTAATCATAGGAAACACCCAGCGTGCAGATCTAATAATAACCTCTCCATTACACATTCCTGATATTCTTACTGATTGGTTGACGGTAAAGTGGTCAAGGCATTTGACATACCATATAAGGATTGCGTCTATTAAATTTAGATTGTCAGCCAATCATATCTGAAGCATAGTAAGGATTCCTTATATGGAATGTCACATATTTCACCGAAGTAAATTTAGAGATTTCCGATGGAATTCCATTAATAACTTCATTAATACAATGATTTTTTTTTTTTTTAAATTTTCATTTCCTTCTGTTAGGAGTAGTTTTCTAAAGAAATGTTATATGTTACAATAACTCCCTCAGAATGTAATTTTAATCCCCAGAATGTGGATTTAATTACACAATTTTCTTCTACAAACCATATGTATGAGGATATTTTACACAATGTCACGACATACTGTTATCAGTCCTGTATCAAACAATGGTTCTTAGCGCAACTCTGGACCTGGTAAGCAGGGCGTAATTTACATAAAAGACTCTTCATTGAGTATTTATTGTAAATTACCCCCACACATAAATTTCCACTTTTACAGTATTGGTTTTGACTGTATACTCAGAAATCCAAATGTCATCATCACTGTAAAAATGCATGTCAATGTATTGAGCATTTGCAGAATACCATATAACAGTTTTAGCAAAGATTCAATTTTGGCATTATTAGCGAGGTTTTTGAGATTGCTAAAATTAAATATCACTAACAATTCATTCCTCATTGTAGGTAAGACAATTTAATAATTAAATCGCTAAAATTACTTCTCGCTAAAATTATATACCATTTTTCAGGACAAAACGCTAAATTTGTATCTCGCTAAAATTTCAACTTATAAGGTACATAATTTTATCTACCATGAATGTCATCATTTTGAAGAAAATTTTTAAAGTTGCATTCCATGACTTCAAGTTTGATGTGAAATGGTTAAAGTTAAAGTTTTATTTATATTTTTTTATGAAGTAACCGTATATATATGTCTTTTTCTGTTATTCTACAACATTTTATGCAAAAGTTTTAAAATAAAAAAGAACAAAACATCAACATGGTCTAGTTCATTAATATGGCTAATAAGGTTTTCCACTTATTACACGTTTGAGAAATGACCATCTGTTAATCTGACCATTTTAAATCTGTGAGTGATTTTTTGTTTGTTTGTTGTTGTTTAACGTCCCACTCGAGAATATTTCACTCATATGGAGACGTCACCAAATGCCGGTGAAGGGCTTCAAATTTTGGCCTATGCTCGGCACTTACGGCCATTGAGCAGTAGGGTTCTTTAACGTGCCAACACCTACTGTGACACGGGACCTCCAGCTTTTACTGTCTCATCCGAAAGACAGGAAACCAACCTGTCGCCGGCGGGACTCGAACTCACAAATCTGTGAGTGATGAAGACATCTAGCCATTCAGAAGAATGAAAAACAGAGAAACCAATAAGTCTACCACAGTAAACTGGCTCATGTTTACGAACTCAAAGAGAGATATCAAATCATAACAGAGTGACAGACTTGTTTTTGGCAACAAAAAATATTTGAGCTACAGAAATACATGGAGTAACGTTTTACCCGTGCATTCCTATTTTTGGAAAATATGCCGCATTGTTTTGGTTTTTCACAGAACTCAGATGTGCCACTTTTACCTTGGTAGACTATACATTCAGCTGACTGAGAAAAGGATTATCAATGACCTTGAACTGTGGCCCCCCTTAAAAAAATTTAAAATTTGACTTATCTACTGGCTTGATAATGGGGTTGTGTTTTCAGGGATTGTTTATATATATATATTGGTGATACGGTAAAAAGTCGCTAAGGAACTTGACCTTTGAGATATTTCAATAAAACAGTCATAACTTGTGAACCACGAGTTATATAGGAAAAATTATTTTTAGAGATTATGGCCAACTTATATTGGTGTCAAGGTCAGTGTTTAACCTTTACCATGCAAAAGATAGTAGCAAAATTCCTTCAGGAATGTGACAAGGACAAATTATAAACCTTGACCTTTCATTTTATGCATAAATACAGATATAACCGGAGACTTGTGACTGTGATTTTCAAGAATGATAATAGATTAGATTACAAATTAAAAACAAGGTCAGAGGTCATGATGATATAAAAGTACATTGGAACCAGAGTTGAGAGACCACCTATTCATTTACAGAAGGGGGTAAACGTACTGTCCATTTTCTTTTGAAAAGATCTATATTAGAAAGAAAACATTACCTTCTCCTGGGAACTCTATTTTTCAAATAGACAAATTGACCAGACCCCGTTATTGGTCAATTGCAGTTGTTCGCCGATCAGTCATTTGCTCAGTACTAATAAGTGACTTACATCACATCATAAAAAATGACAGATTATCGACTAAAGTTTTTTTAACATCCAATGCTCTCATAACTTGATAACTGTAAGTAATAGAGGCATGGCGTCTTTGAAATGATAGATGGCGAGCATGGCAGGCATATTGTTACAAAAGGCAACTGCCAAAGTCAATGACCTTTGTCTCTCTAAGCGAGAACCTGGTATTTCGGTACCAACTGATTGCTTTATATTAGCCTAAAGTAATATTTTTTGCAAATGGCACCAGTTAAATTTTAAATCTTCATATACTAAGATAGTCATCGTTTCACAGTGGTTACTCTTAGACGGATTTTGCAATACACTAATAATGAACCTAAATGTATAATACATTTAGGTTCATTATTTGGCCTTGTATGATACCGCTATCTCTTTCGGAAATAATACGTTATTTTTAAAATCGAGCTCAACTGATGAAGTCTTATTGACATAAACGGTCATTTTGAACATTTTTTTTTTTGGCAAAACTAACTTTGGTATTATGTTAAAAATATTTATAGCAACATAACTTTTTCACAAACAATTAACGTTGTCTGTTTTATAAGTTATTTCAGATTTCACACAATTCATTCATTGGTTATTGCATTATTTTACCAACATTGCTTGGTTAACATTGATTTCTGGAACACCAGTAATGCTTTTTGATAATGTGTACAATATCTAGGTAGTGTATAGCTTTATTTTCAATATATTCTTTACAGTGTAACCGCAATCCTTCAGGTATTAAGAACAAGATGGTATATTGCTTTATTTTCCCGTTTTTCGCACACCTGAGCTAAAGGCTAAACATAACAATAACCTGTGTATAACAGATTTAAAAATAATAAATACACAATATAAATGCCCTTCATGACTAGCATGTACATTAATCTCAATAAGTAATTCTCCCCGAGCAGACCAAAAGAGGATGGCCGACATTCATAAATAGAGATAAGAAAAGTCTGGCAATGGTGGTAGTATGTCTTGACTGATCGTGGTGCCGTTTGAAATTTTGAATTTACTGAATAATTGCCGTGTTTTATTTTTTTTATCAGTATTTGCTACATCCAGTAAATTCAAAATCCGTTAAACATCACGCTGAAATTTTTCATTCGGACTAGATATGCATTGGCTATTCTTATGACGGCATATGTCCATTATATTTGCCACTGTCGTATAGCTTTAGATAACTTTCCCACAATTCACTTGGAATATCTTGGTGAACCTGGAAACCCTCCGTGGGATATGTCTTAATTCTGTATAGACATCCCATTAGTAAAGTAATTATTTTTTCCAATGTTCCGACATCTTTATTTGGATATTCCAACAGTGGAATATTTGGAGATGTAACGGTGACTTTAAGATCCGGATTCTCTTTAAAACCAGGCCATTGCTTCATAAATGTTGCAAACGTTCTTCTCTCCATCAGCGGCATCTGGACAAGAATGACACTCCGTAGGTGCTGGAGCAGGTCACGTGACTTTAACACGTGATAAGAATATTTAACATTTTCTCCCGTGTTTGTTGCTTCCGTCTCCAGTATTATATTTTCTTTTGGTACCCCTAAAGACAATGCTACATCTTGGAATATTTCCGCTTCAGGTTTCGACCATTTTCCTATAAATCAATGAAAAATGTAAACAATTAATGTCAAAAACTTAAGAAACTATTCCAAACTCCCCCCCCAAAAAAAAAAACTCCAGAATATTCATTTATCAAATAAATCTGGGCATCAATGGGTATTATCTGTAACAATAGTCATTTATCTGGGCAATAATGACTACTACATTGTACTGTCTATACTGATAGTCATTTATCTGGGGGAAATGACTACTATTTGTATTAATAATCAATTTGGCAACTACTATCTGTACAAATAGTCATTTATCCGGCTAACAATGGATATTATCCGAACTGTAGAGAAGTTGGTTATGTTATTTGTTTTTACATTCGCAAAAAGCAACATCTACATTTTTTCTGTGATGAAAATTATAAAAATCAATGTTATTATGTCTTTAATTCAAAATTTAAGTTTTTCCTCCCGGCAACTCGGAATGTCTTTGGGGATTTCACAAACATGTTGTAATAACGGGCGGGATGTTTTGTCGGAACTTGTGTGATGTTGCGTTGCATAGGCGTCGGAACCCACCCACCTTTTTTGCAAAGATATACATATGTGTTGAAAATTGGGGCTTAGCCCCCAAGACGTTTCTGGCGTGTGTGTGTGTGTTTTTAAGTTGGTTTAGCCCCCCCCCCCCCCCCTTGAGTTTCAATTTGCTTCCAACGCCTATGCGTTGTATAGATTTGTGAAGCTTCAATGGCGAAAACACGGCTTTACAAAATTTTACTTCGCTTCGTAATAAACTGATTGAGCGATCCACTTTTAATTATAGCTTTGTGATCGTAGTATAGATGACACTTTGTTCCACATAGTAGTTTGAACCCGAGGCGAGGGGTCAGAAGTTTATCATCCGAGTTCTGGGCCTTTCAGCAGCGAGAATCACATATCTCAATAAGATGCTGAAACGGCATAATCGGGCTCGCCCGCAGAATGACGGACGTCAACGATTCACCCGAGTCGACTGACTTACATTGACTTTGTAATGTAACTCATTTAGATTTTTTTTTAAATACACTGACGAGTGCCTCGGTAGTAATTTCGTCCTGGGATTACTTTTTGTAATGAGTATATGTATCACATACCTTTTGTTAAAACGCCATCTTTCCCAGAAAACATTATCCATGGTGACATGCCATCTAACCAAAGTTTTGCACTAAACTCGGCTGTTCTCAGATCTGGATTTCCAAGCACAAGAATCAAGTCGCTCTACAATTAAAGAATGTATCGTTGTAAATATTTTCATTTTCATTTGAAAGAAGTGGAAATGTAATCTCAATGTTCACAGTTGATTTAGAAATAAGCTCTCCATTCGACCGTAGATTACGTCGAAAACTTACTAGTTTCTATATTTTGATAAATATGAATACACGACACCCAACAAAATTGAGTCAGCTAACATAATTTTCCCAATAGCTTTCTGTGCTAAATCAAATTTGTAAAAATTAATTTCTTTTCATGAAAACTGCAAATATTTGTAAGTGACAGGCGAAATTTGCAGGTACATTTCCTTTTTGTTTATATAAAGTGGCGCAACAAAATACTGCAAAGAAAAGTTGTTGCTTTTCAGAAATAAAGTTTCAAAGGAATTTAAATTTACACCAGATGGAAATGAATAGACTTTGAAGGTGTTAATTATGTCAAGAATTGATGCAAGCATTACGTTGTGGTGTTTAAAAATGTCAATTTAGCGTAGAAAGCTTCTGGAAAAAGGCGATAGTTGACTCACTTTTGCCACAATGTTAAAAATTGAAAATCAGCGAACCACAATTATAACGGTGACATCTGACCGAAACCATTCTTTTGGTCTCAATGGTGATTAAACGGTCCGTTGACTAAAGAATGGCAATCCAATAACGTCACGCCGTAGAAGAACTGTTCTAATTCACCATAATTTGAACTTCGGGAGATTCAAATTTGCCATTGTTCAAGATGTTTATGTTGAATGGATTTGCGAATACATTTAAAATATTTTTAACCATGTATGATACCAAGGTTTGTTTCATAAATCTACATCTATTTTGAATTGGAACTCAACTAATGAAGTCTTAATGACAGAAACGATGATCTTCGGTGATTATTTTTGTCTCCTTTTTCATTTTTTTTCTCAAAACTATGACTTTGGTATTATGTTTACAACTTTGAAAAATCACCTGTTTTCTATGCAAATTTATCATTATAACCCTTCGAGACAAGCGAAATTGAAAATAGGTAGAATATCAATAATTCTGGAATATAATCTTATTATCATGCATACAAATACGCGAGAAAGCAGATATATATCTTTCATAATGTAATTTTTATATCGAGCGCTTTGAAATAAATAACAAAGATGAACTAAATGAATTAAACAAAATTCAATGTCCTCCGAAGGGAAGTATAATTATACGAAAAAAAAACAGTAAAACACTCAATATTCACCAATTTCGGCCCCTTGGTCTTTATCAAGTGAAAGACGACAATATATATATTAGTTACATAGTATTAAGTCTGCACAATACACAGCTTCATGGCAAATCAATGAATCTGTTGACTAAAGAATAGCGATCTAATAACATTGATCATGCCATGAATGCCATGGAGATGTGTATCGTGCATAATACTATGTAACTAATACACATATTGTCGTCTTTCGCTTGAAAAAGGCCAAGGGGCGAAAATTTGTGAATATTGAGTGTTTTACTGGGTTTTTTTTTTCGTATAAATGAATTAACACAATAATACCGCATTTTTTATTCATAACTACACTATCTATTTTGAAATGTCAAAAAAGAAACATTTCTTTAAGTCGACGTATTAATACTAAAATAGCCGCCCTAAGATAGACACTGAAGTAAATCTGAATTTCAGAAATCATAAATGTCCTTATTGTCATATGATATATTTCAAATATTAAATAGAATACATGTATTTAAATATGCATCATGACTACATTTAATGTAGTCATGATGCATATTTAAATATTTTATTTAAATTTTTGAAATAAGTCATATGACATTATTTTACAAAAGGATCATCATCAAATCCAAATAATCCTACTTATGTACTTCCAAAGGTCGAAATAAAAACAAACAATTTGTTAGGAAAACAATTACTGTATTTCCTGACTGATGTTTTTCCTTTGGTCGGAAGGAAAAATAACTTTACCATGGATTTTGTTTTTAATTTTAACCATAAAATATTTATTAATTTCTCAATGAAATCAATTTATACCAAAACAAAACAGTGTATGTGTGTTGATGTCTTATTTATGTATTTTTTTTCTTTCATTTTGATAAAATGTCCTAATGATGAATTTCATCAGGTACGACTTCAAAATCAAAATGATATATCACTTACACAGATAACAAAAATATATTATATATGACACATAGTTAGGTGAAATATATTCCTGCAATTTATTTTTTAATATTTCTTGTATTTTTGCATTATCGCCTCCGTAATTACTAGGGTTTATCTCGCTTTAACATCTATACATCTTTACCCCAGTCTCCAATATTCTGCATATATTAGCTAGATATCCCGTATAGTCATTAAAATATATCTATCTGTCCTGATTCAGCGATATATAAAGCCTAACTGGCTTTATAATGTACATCGCTACTTGAATTAGTACTTTATCAATTGTCACACATGAAATATTAGTGTGGCCAATTTAAGATGAAAGCTTACCTTCTTCAGTTCTTGGTTCATTAGCATATAATTCCATAATTGCTGAGCTATGATTAAATCATCCTTCGGTACTGATGCGATTTTCTGGTACGGAAACAATCTTTGGACAAACCATTGGCACTGAAAACAACGTATTGGACGAAGGCATACATTTCGCACGTAATCTGCCACATTTTGACACCATACAATCCAATCCTCCATGGAGATTTTTTTTTTCTAAATCATTGACATTTTGCTCATGCAGACGATTCGATCTTGATTCTTCTCTCTTACTCTTTTGTTTTTACATTTATTATTTATTCGATCTTAAGGATTAATGGTCACGAGATATCATGGGATATATAATTTAATTGTTCATAGATGTGACGTATTGGTGGAGACAATAAGAAAACAGGAAAATGCATCACGCTGGCTGTTTAGACAAAAGAGTATAAAGTGTAAGTATCTCAGCTGATGGGCAGCTGATTGTGACGTCAGAGTGGGGAATTCCCCTTGAATCCGAAGTCTCGCTCAAACGTGATTTCAGGTGGAAAGCGCCATTTTCAAGCGAAAAGGAAAGATAGGCCTGGCCAGAGATGTAATAATGACTTCAGCTGGTATGACCCCACTCTGTGTTTACTCTTTTCTTGAAATTAAACTTGCATTTATTCTAGGAACCTAAGGAACCTTACAAATATTTAGCATATGACGTTGTTTTATAGCATGAAATCGGCTTCATCAGTGCGACAGTAGCAGGCCAAGTATTGAGACTTGACTTTCTCGGTTCTTGTGTAAAGTTGACGTCGTTGTGATATGGATTTAAATAGCGACACAGCCTACAGGCACAGTACATCCACATCAACAATATGTTCAGAATGAAAACGGTCAACAACAAAAAATAGCTTGGCTTCAAAGACTGAACATTTCTCTATAGTATAACGCATTCAATATTACTTTCATATATCTGTTTATAAATTGATGCCTGATAGATCTATACATTTCATTGATTTCAACACACAATAGTCTATAGAAGTCTATTTAAGATTTTTCAATAAAATACAAATTGCATTTATAAAGTACGAAGTAATATTATTGATTACAAATTACCCAAAATGCAGTACTATACTATGGCCTCATTTTTTACTTTCTCCGTGTTCATGATCACTAAAAAGTCATCTAAATAAGTTTGACAATGAAGTACGCATTTACTGCACTAGCAAACGTTTTGCAGATTAAGTTCATGGAAGCCTACAGGATGTTTTTATTTTTTGAAGTGTGTAAATCTAGTCCCCGTTTTTTCTCTCCAAAATGTGATACTAATGTGATTTCCAAAACATTTCTCCACTTATAGGTGGGTAATTAAATAACCAATTATAGATAAGAATTTAATGATGTTTGAATAATGTTCTCACATGGAATCTGCGAAAAAAAAATCTTAAATTCATATTATAAATGCTGTTTTGAAAATATAGGTGTAAAATGTTTGCCGAGTCTTTAACTGCTAACATACAAAACCAAGACAAACCTTTTTCCGGAAACTTGGTCACTGATATCTGGGATGTATAAAGCCTTGTAGGCTTTGTATATCACTGCCAAGTTTTTTTTTCTAATATTATTAGATCTATGTACAAAACATACTGACTCAAGAATTCTTTATTACAACACCAAACAAAAGTTCCTTGGTGGACAAAGTCCAAAATGACATATAATTGTTATGGCAGGCCAACACAGCTTAAGTCCACATGTTGAATTAATGTATAATAGAAATAAAATATAACTTTATTGTAAGATTCTCATTTCATTCTTTATTATAAGAACTCATTTAGAGTGATGCTGAATCTCTGTTGAGCTTATACTCATTTAATGATTTATACACCTGTAGGTTGGTAATTAAACAACCAGTAATAGATTATAGGCCTCCACATGGTAAGCGCTTGTAAAGCATCCTAGTCTTCTATGATATTGAATGTGATTATTGGCTGACATGCTTATTTAAAATTGGTTAAAATCTGATAATAAGTTTCCAGAAAACAGTTTGTCTTGGTTTTGTATATTAGCAATGAAATGCTTGGCAAACTTTTTACATTCTTGTTTGAAAAACTGCATTTAAAGTATTAATTTACTATTTTTTACTCAAATTCGATGTGTGAACATTATTCAAACATTTAACTCTAATCTATAATTGGTTATTTAATTACCTGCCTATAAGTGGAGAACTGCTTTTGAAATTACATAAGTAGCACATTATGAGACATGAAAACAGGGACTACATTTACACCCTTCAAAAAATAAAGACGTCCTGTATAAAGCTAATACATCACCAAAGTAAGTAATCTCTACATATGGTATGTAAAATGCATGTAAGGACTATCATCATGGTATAGATAAATTATTACAGGTACGTTACTGCCGTTAGTTTAGATTTTGATGAAAATAAAAATCATTGTGACTTGGAACATATGTCCTGGACTAGATTTACACTGGCTCTTTTTATTTACATGTTTTCCTGTTTTCCATTTTGAACATAAGAAAATAAGCTGATTGGTTAACTTTCAGATAACAATGAATATGCATTTATGATTAACCAGTCAGTGAATGTCTTAGATAATCTTATGTTCAAAATGGAAAATGGGACAACATGTAAATAAAAATGATACATTGATAGGTAGCTAGAATTCACGTCTTATATGAATGGAAATACTTAGTGATGATGGCTTTATAAATTTAAAAGATTAAGTAAGTGTATCAACAAATATCAGACGTTGACGATAGGAAATAGATGGTTAAAACAACCAATAAACTGCTGTGAAAATGTCAGAGCATCTTGCTACGAAGAAAGTATATTGGAAGACTTCTGCCCAATTTTACTAAAAAAGAATCCCTTAAAATCGGGGCAGAATGTTCGGTCTAAGTTTATGGTAACACCGGAACTGCAAATTATGTTCTAAATATTTGACGTCATAATTTAATTGTTATGTCATTTTGCAGGAAAGGTGTTGCCCTACTGTCCTAAGATTGTATACATTCTCAATGAATGTTTTTTCCCGCTCCTGCATGTATAAAGCAGGGAACAGCACTGTCTTTCAAGGCATTGCCTTAGTTCCTATTATATATATAACCTGATATTCAGTGTCATTTGAACTTAATTGATGTTACATTTATACTAATCATTCTGCACTACTAAGGCTTTATATATCTCTGATATTATGTTAATGGTTTGAATTCATAAAATATAACATGTAAGGTTTATAAATGATACATTTATCTATTTCTTTTATTACAGAGAATCAAGGTAAAACAGATGGAAAGTAAGTAAAAATCTAATCATGGCTTAATACTTTTGTCATAGCCTCTGTCATATTTTTAGTCAAAGCCTTTGTCATACTTCATACCGTATCATAACCTCTCTAATCTTAATTCTTTGTCATATGGTACCCATATCATTATACCGGTACTTTGTCATGATACATGAATACATATATTATATCTTCAGTGACTGTCTGTAAAGTGATGCATATAATAAAATCTATGCTATTTGAAGTACAACTGTAGATTTGAAACATGTTCCACATTTAACGAAGGAAGATGTAAACTTTTGTTTGTGTAGCATGTAGGGACTAGATAAGGCTCGCCACTTTGTGGGATATTGTTGTTTCCTCTTATTGACCCAGGTCTCGCTTTCAGATGACTGAGTGAGAAGAAATACATCCTTGTTTTTTTGGGAAACAAGACAAGTAAAGTACTAACATGTAATACAGCCATTTTCCTAGCCCTTTTTGGGTCAGCTTACTGTATTCATTCCCATTTGCAAAAATGGCTTGTATTTCCCCCCCAAAATATGCAAGAATTCTCAATATGGAGTTTCAGTAAAAAGAATAAAAATGTCTTGAAATGCCCCAGTCAGCCAGTAACTGTATTTAACCTGCTATAAAAATGTTTACAGGTGAATTATGAAAACTACTACGGTGAATGTGTAAACTCATATATGAAACTTGTATGGTACACTGTAACTATAGAAATGTATCAGAATTTCTGAATATATTGAAAACACAATGAATATAACATGTACACTGAACACATGTATTACACTAACTCATATGTGGATGGAAAATCCATGTAAAAGAAGATTCTCCCTATCAGTATGAATGTATCTCCTTTTTTGTTTCAGATAGAAAGATCCTTCCCTTGATTTTGTTTGTTGGTTTGAATGGTGTTCTACGCCACACTCAGCAATTTTTCAGTTATATAATCATGTTGGTGGCCAGATATTGGTGGTGGAGGAGAGAATCTGGTTACATTTACAATGTACTCAGGAAGAGACCACCGCTGTCCGCAAGTAAACCAGCAAACATCTCTCACAATACCAGCTTAGGTTCCAGTAGGGTTGATGCTGCACTGATGAGAGGTGAAAGACTTCAGTCATGGTTCCTTCCCTTGAAGCTGAAAGTGTGGTGATCCATGGACCATGGTGTATATAATTCTAGTCTCTTTATCATTCCAAGATCACAGAATATTGACTTTCTCTTCAGTGATGCTATTTCATTTTATAAACTGTGTACATCTCATTTCAGTGATGGCGATGCTATTAAAGTTTTTGTACGTATACGACCTCCAGATTCGTATGAACTTGATGTTACCAATCAAATGTGTATATCTGTTGACGATTCTAAAAGAGCTGTTATCGTACAGACTAAGCCAGAGTGTAAGGTCTTCACATTTGACCATGTCGCAGACATTCATGCAACTCAGGTAGGTGTTGACAATTCTTAATAGATCGTAAATATTTGAGGGTCGATCTCATATTCCCTTACACCTGAAAAAATCCTAGAATCATAGTGCCAAATTTAATTGAATTTGGAGGGTATTTTTTGGCTTATGGTTAAGTTTTTTTTAGAAAAGTATTAAGATTTTTTAAACTTTTAAAATGTGTGAGTGAATTTTGATAAATAGTTGAGACAAGTCAGAAATGTTCTGACTGATATGGACAAATGAAGCAGAAAATCAAATCATCTTTAGATTTAGAAATAGATCTAGATCTACTGATTTTAAATTGCTAGCTGTTTACTGATTGAAATCACTGCTGACCAAGATTTATGTAATTAAGGTTAACAGACAGTGATTTTGTTTGCCTTTCATTTCCTCCAAATTCTGGCTGTTTCCCCGTAGAGAAAATTTCCCAATGGCTTAAAATTGTCCCAAATAAGATCCCAATCAGTGATAATCTTGGTAGTGACAGAATATGAAAATTCGCAATGTTATTTTTTTTTTATTGTTAAAGCCTTTTGAGATCTGAAACTTAAGGGATTTTAAAAACCATGCATTCAGTTTTCATATGGAAAATATTGATTACCGTATATTAACTTCAAATTTAAGTTTCAGTACAGTTAAATTATTTGAAATTTTCCAGTCTAAAAAAAGATGCATGTTCCCCCGCCCCAAAAACTGGGCAGGGTAGTTTTGAAAAAAAAACCCAACAAAACAATCACTAACAGCTTGATATATGAATTATGCTGTATACAGATGTTTATTTATCTTTTTTATGTATGTTTTTTTTTCTGTAGGACAACATATTTTCCATGACGGGCAAGAAAATCATTGAAAGTTGTGTCAATGGCTACAATGGAACAATATTTGCATAGTAAGGGATTATGTTCACAATGCAAAGGCCTTTTCCAGAAAAAACTGTCTCCTGGGAGCAGAACGCCATCAGCATAAAATTGCTTGGGGAGGGGGATTTACAAATGTATTTATATATATGTACATTATATACAATGTATATAATTAACAAATAATTGTGGTATACATAAATGGTGTTCTGCCCCCTGGATACACTTTTATTCTCAAAAGACCCAAGCGAATCTTTCTTGACAGATATCTCATTCATATCTGTGTTCAACCTGCGATTGGTGGATCCTGGGTTTTGATTCCCAGTGCCGGGTCATACCCAGAACTTTGAAAGTTGGTTGTGACTCTTCCTTCACCAAGCGTTTGACATATAGTAAGTGACATCAATTGATCTTTCGGATGTGACTTAAAACTGAGGTCTGGTGTTATAGCAGGCATGGCACATAAAAAAAACCCATCATTCCATTGGCATCAGTGTAAGAAATAAATAAACTTTATTTATTTTACAACAATTAACAAAAATGTTACACCAACATTTATCAATGTCTCTTGTTGGTACTGTTGTTGGCGTGAGGAGGTCCTTACAGTGGGAGAAAACTGGAGTATGTTACCCAGAGAAAACCTACATACTAACCACTGCGCTATTTGGATACCAGGTTACAATTGGCATCAGTGCATAGCATAGGTCAAATTTTGTAGCATTCCACCTAAAACTGGTGACACCTCTATATATTCTTTGTGGAATGTACATCAACAAGAACAACAAAATATTCTTATCCTAGCCATACAAAAGGTGCTTGAAAAATAAATGTTTTATGCGAAAAAACAGTAAAACACTCAACATTCACAAATTTTCGGCCCCTTGGCTTTTATCAAGAGAAAGACGACAATATCTATATAAGTTACATAATATCAAGTAGGGTTGTGACGGTTCGGTTAAAAACCAAAGAACCGAACCGTTGACTTCAAACCGATCGGTTCG
Organism: Atrina japonica; assembly: GCA_030159075.1. Classification (NCBI taxonomy): domain Eukaryota; kingdom Metazoa; phylum Mollusca; class Bivalvia; order Pterioida; family Pinnidae; genus Atrina; species Atrina japonica. The sequence continues at coordinate 1,106,967 of BROG01000156.1, forward strand.
GTTCTTATATTCCGGAGTTCGGTTCGGTTCGCTTAAAAAATTATTATTTAATAAGGTCCTTCTAATGACCCAAACGGCATGGCATTTACTTGAAGCGGACACCAATACTTCTAATGAAAAAAACTGTAATATTCTTTATCAGAATATAAAATAATCTATAAATGATAAATACAGATATAATTTGAATGTAGATGTGATAATATATCCAGCCTCTCAATAACTTGCAGCTATTTCATAACATTGTGTCTGTTAGGTGTTTAGTGCTATCAGTATAAATTGCAAATGGCGGCTAATTAGAAGTTATTCTTTGTGTTGTTAAACAGTCGTTATATCTCACTCACAACGATCACTTCATTCCTTGAAAGAAGGGGGATCGGGAACAGAAAGGGCTTGAGTAATTCGAGTTACTTTCGTGTGGGATTATTTCCAACTGAACCGGTGAAACCAGATGCCGATGACAAATATGGCAATGCATAATCAACAGTGAATAGGCAAGTTTTTCAAATAGTAAACATGACAATTTGACATGCAGCGTTTTCTCTGTAGTATCAACACAGCTACGGAGTTACTCTACTGCAGAAAGGCCAAGATTTTGACTATTGATTCGTTAACCTCAGGCTGTGGTATTCTATACCCTCTCATAAATATTTTTTTCGAAAATGTAATTCCAAAAAAGTAAGGATTAAACAAGATGTCAAGAGTAAAATTTGTTAGTGAATTACACATAGCAATACAGCATATTTCTCTTACAATGTAAATGGAGAGAATATTTTAAACGCAATTGTTCCATATAAGCAAATTACATTGTACTTTTGTATCAATGATCTGTAGCATGTTAGAAATGCTACTGTGCCATGCACAGATTTATCTTATAGATATATAATTTCACAATGTAGTGTAAGGTAGGCTAGAGATATGAACTAGAACCCACATACTGCTGTGTTGCATATAGGGTCTCATATTTGGGTAAAAAATATATGACATTCGACTGACACTCGTTCTAGAATGTGTTTATACTTCTGTGGTTGCACTTGGAGTCCAAGAGTCAGTTGTTAGATGAACCGAACTGAAAAAACCGAGAACCGAAACAGAAAAAACTGAATCGAAAAAAATCCTGAACCTTTCCACCCCTAGTATCAAGTCTGCACAATAAACAGCTTCATTGCAATGAAGCTGTGCATTGTGCAGATTTAATACTTTGTAAATAATATAGATATTGTCGTCTTTCACTTGATAAAGGCTATGGGTTGAAAATTTGTGAACGATACTTCCCTTATGAGGACATTGAATTTTAAATGTTTTATGTGTAGGCTTTCTAGCGCATGCAATCAAAGTAACTTGTACATAACATTGATTTTAGATTTGTGTTCATCTGGAGTAACACTGAAGAACTTCGGTGTTGCTTGCTCTTGTGACATTTTAAAAAATGAAATTTTTTTAATTTTGTGGATCTTGTTTCTTTTTACTAGTGGCCAGACAGGCTCTGGAAAAACGTTCACCATGGTGGGTGAGTATTTTTCATCTTTGATTAGTAGGAGTTAGACATATGACATTAAAAAGAAAATCAGTGTTACATATACACTTGAGATTGACTGATTTTCTTGGTGTGGTTTTGGTTCTGAATATTCAAGGTCATTTTCTGTGCACTCAGAGTAATGTAGAATGACAGAACTAATGCAGAAATATCAAATGCAATTTGATGTAGATTTTCTGGTCCCCATTCTCAATGCAAAAAATGCATTTTTCCCCAATTATCAGTCAAAATTTCCCAATCGAAGTCAAATGAGAATGAATTTGAAGATATTCTTTTATTTTCAAATTTGTGTGGTTTAGATTTTCCAATTTCAATAAAATTTTGCTAAAATTCCCAATTCAAAAGGCCTGGATCCCATTCCCAAAACAGTGTGGAAAATCTTTTTAAAGAAGTTATGAAACACTTGAACCTTATTATGAGATATGTAGTTGATATTTGATTTGTAGTGCAATCTCATATCAAATTCAGAGAAGATGAAATTCTGGTCATGTCAACAATATCGAACATTTTCCTGTAGGACAAGTAGTATTGAAATCTTCTTGTCCGAATGTGAAAAATTGACTTCTCCCCAAATCTAGTGTAACATTCAAAGATATTATTTTGTATTTAAAGTGCACCCCAAACGCTATATACAACTTTTCAAAAATTGTTAGTTTATGATGCATAAATGCATTTGCCGAAAATTTGAAGTCAATACAATGCACCGTTTCTGAGATATTTAGCAAAAAGTAACTGAATCCTGTTTTCACACATTTAAAATTCTCGTGAACGGCGTTAGGTCTGCTACATCATCAAAGGAAGAGGTCAGGCACTTTAGGTTGTGAAAGTCATTAGCCTACAGTATTACGAGTATAGCGAGATAACATATCGGCGGATTATTTAAAGCAGTTCTAAATATAGTAATAGTTAATCAGTGTGTTGTAGCGAGGTACGGAAATGCATCGAAAACAGATCACACTGTTCACAAATTTCCAAAGGATAAAAAGATAAGACAGTTGAGGTCTAGATTTGTAAAATTTTTATGTGCTGATTTTCAAATCTGTCTGGTTTTAGATGTAGCTTATGAAGGGGCATGTTTAAACATGGAACAGTGGATTTTCCCCTTTATATTCATACTATTGCATTAAAAAGTATTCAGTATTATTAATACTTGCATTTTCTGTCATATGATTAAAAAATATTTTGTACGAATATTTTTAAATAGCCTAGGTATAAAAAAACAGAATCCATGAACGGTACAAATATCTTTTTATCAGTCATAGTTTTGATTCATATTGAACATTGTTGAATATTGCATTTCTAACACATTATTTTAAAAAATGTACCAAAATAAAGTAAAAAAATAAATAGATAAAATAAATTGAAAGATAAATAGAAAAATTAATTAATTGATAAAACACCAAACATTATATTTTTCTTCCTGAATTTCCATAATTTCAGTTCAAAATGTATTTTATTTGGTTTACTATTACATTTTCTATCATGTTATTTTAAAAAAAAACTCACAGAAATTAAAAGATGAAAAAATACCACACAGTAAAATGTATCTGTAAATTATGACAATTATGTAAAAATATTTTATATAAACGTTTTTAACAGGAATTAAAACAAAATAAATCACCGAACATTAAACTGAATAGTAGAATTTCATTCTTAATTTTCGTAATTCCACTTAAAATGTATTTTATAGTGTTATCAGTTACATTTTCTTTCATGTAATGAAAAATATTTTGTACATTCAGTTTTAATAGAAATTAAAAGAACAGTAGAAAAATATTCAGTTGAACAAAACGGCAGATCTCTCTCTATCTCTCTCTCTCTCTCTCTCTCTCTCTTTTTCTTTCTCTCTCAACATAAAATAAACACTCCCATTAAAATTTGGGTATATGCAGTTTTTTTAAATCACCCGTAAATGACATGATTTACACCAATATTTTAACAATTGATACATCTGTGATAGGATTATGAGATAGAGGGAGGTATCTATGTAGGTTTTGAAACGTTTATTTATCACCGATTTTACTGACCATTGATATGGTAATGGATGGTTTGAATTTTAGGTGACTTATTTTCTTGTTTTATTTAATATTTTTAGTTATCAATATCAATAATCAACACACGTTTGTAAAAATAGCGATACCTTTCTCAAATGCTTGTAAAGAATTGTCACATATTTATTTTAACATATGCCTGTTCGGAAGTCCTATTGACAGCGTATTGCTGCTATTGATAATAAGTTTATTTACAAATGTCTGCTATTCTAAATCTAACGTTTTATTTCACGTGACATCTCACTGTCAGTAATTCCCCGACATCAATTGGTATGAAAAGATGTAGGTGCAGAAATGAAGACGAGAGTTGATGTTTACAGGGTAATGTACACAACAGCCAAGTAGTTAAGGGGATTAGTATTAAAATCATCTTCCAAACTGAATTCTGAACTAGAAAATTGCATACTTTCTCTATACCTGCCAATGGCAATTGTACTGGGTGTTCTCTAAATGACGTCACAACCATTAGAAGTTTTCAGCTTTTTCTCTTGATTGGATTTCCCCCAGGTAAAAAAATCCAACTTTGTTGACTTATATCTCCGGAACAAGATGTCGACAAATGCGTTTTGGATGCACTTTAAACAAGAATAATCTTTATTGAAAATAATTTTTGTCTTCAACAATTTTACTTGTTCTTTTGGACAAGTGAGAAGTAACATCTATTTGTCTGAATGCAAAATGAAGTTATCCAAGACAACCAGAAAAACCTTTATGTGGAACCCTAGTCAGTAGTGAATGGCTGGTCACAATTTTTACGGATAGATAGATATGGTAATTATCCCCTAACAAACAAGTTTGGAGGGGATATAGGAATGGGCTCTTAAGTATGTACATATGTTACACTTTCGTTGTTAGTGCTCTCATGATTTCATTCTCATTGGAATTTTCACGAAAGTTGATACAAGGGTTTACTATAGTAATATCTTGGACAAGTTTGTATTTCGTAACCCACGCTCTATTATTTACAGAGTTATTGCCCTTTGTTTATTTCATTGAAATATTTCTGTCAGCGCTCTAACAAGTTTATTTCTGAACAGAATTTCATGAAACTTCATACTATTTTAGGTTTGGGTATGCAAATGTGCACAATGTATATTGTGACTTCATAAAAAGATGGCCTCTATGGCAAACAGTATCTTATTTTGATGAAAGTTGGAAATTAAAGGTATTAAGGGATGCGATTTCAGTGATACATGTTTCGTTGCCATCTATGGCTTCTGACTGGTCAAAATTTTAACATTGTCTTATTTTGATGAAATTTGGAATTTATGGGTATTTAGGGATTGCGGTTTCAATGATATGGGTTTCGTTGCTGTCTATGGCAAACCAATGCTTCTGATTGGTCTAAATTTCAGCATTGTCAGATTTTGATGAAATTTGGAATTATTTCTCAACAGAATTTCACAAAACTTATAACATTCCAATATACAGGTATTTTACAATATTTCCAGTGTAAGGGGATTAGTATCACTGGGGATGCCTTGTTAAAATTTTGGTTTTCTCAAGCTCTGGATATCTTGAAGTAATAGGGTGAATTTCGACATAACAAGATTCTACTGTATTTATAGGATAATCTGAAGAAGATGATATTAATATCGTTGATTTCTTTATCTTTTTATAGGACCATCGGAAGAAGGAGACAACTTCCAGCATGAATTGAGAGGGGTCATCCCACGGAGTTTTGAATATTTATTCAATCTTGTTCACAGGGAGCAGGAACTAGTAAGAACAATCCTTAGTTGTGACTTTTATGTACTAAATTGTTTTAACCCATTTACCCCTAAAGACATGTTTGGACTGGTCTAAGTAATTGATTTATAGAAAAGTCCATTGTTTTTCAGGTGTTGATGAGCTAATGTTCTTGTATGATCAAAGATTTTTTTTTTCTTTTTTCTTTTTGTCAATGAAAAGTAATAAAACACTGTAGTCAATATGACCTTGTTGAGATGCATTCAAATTTTGTTAAATGTCACACTACAAGATACTAAAGTCAAAAACCAAATAGAAAGCCAGAAACAAAATAGATTTTGTAGCAAATTTTTATGACGTAATTTTATATGCTAAAATATTGCATGTAAGGCATGAATCAAATGTAAGTTTACTTCATCTAAAAGTTTATTTGTTCAGTCAAACTTGCATTAAAGGCCACCTCTGTATAAAGGGCACCTACCTATAATGGTTAGTCAAGCCACCTGTCTATAACGGCTACTTTTGATGTTCCCTTGAGTGGCCTTTATAAACAAGTTTACTGTAGTTGTTTATTTCTGGATGTCTTCCTCTGACACAAACACACAATGTTTATCGTTTATTTCAGCATGGCAAAGGCAAAGAATTTTTGTTGAAGTGCTCTTTCCTGGAGATTTATCATGAACAGATTTTTGATTTATTAGAACCGTCAACAATAAGTTTACATCTCCGAGAAAACATGAAGAAGGGAGTATTTGTTGATGGCTTAGCTGAAGTGTCTGTCACCAGTGCTATAGAAGCGTATAATGTGAGTATGTCATAGAATTCAAGAAAAAAAAATCCACCACATGAACTACGTGGATTGTTTGGAAATTTTCATGAATTGGGGTCTTCACAGGGATTTTCCACCCTATCGTAACCTTTTGACTGCTACATTACTAGAGTCAATATAGGCCTCCACTGCTGCATAAATTATTCATATTTAAAAGAAATAATTTTTATTTCAGGTAATTCAAAAAGTGTACAAGATACAGAGATAAAACATACATCAAAATGGTTGTCAGTGTTTATACTTTATAATGATACTGTCATATCTTGAGTAATATGTCATTGTCACCTGTACAGGTGAAAACCCTGTATGACAATATCTACAATGATGAGTCAGAGAAACAACTATAGTTTTGTGTAGCACTGAGTGCCTATTAATGGTGGCACAACAATAGTTGTACATAGCCGTCTAAGGGTTAAGTGGCAGAAATAAGGCCCCATTCCAATTAAAAAAATTAAATATTTTTGCAAATTTGTCATCAAAATTTCCCAATAGAAGTAAAATGATAATGAATTTGAATATATTCTAACAGTTTTGTGAATTTTTATATTTCTTACTGAAAATTTTTATAGACTTACCTGTATGTTTTATTGAGTGGATAATTTTGTGAATATTTTTCAGGTTTTAAATTCAGGATGGATTAACAGAAGGGTGGCGTCAACCTCCATGAACAGGGAGAGCTCTCGTAGTCACGCCGTTTTCACAATTCAAATTGAGTCAAAGGTATACATAAGATGTCTTGATATTATTTAACAAATCTTTGAATTTTTGGCTCTGAACACAGAGGAATTATAAAGCTGATAAAATATGTCGGGGCAAGTTAATAAATTTCAAGACTCGGCTCATAAAATCCCAATTTGACTTCAGTGTAAACTTTAGTTTTGGTAAGCATTTGCTTAGTCAAACATAAATACATTAGCAGACAGCATAGCTCAGTTGGTAAGGCACTAGATTTTCAACCCAAAGGTCCCTGGTTCAATCCCTGGTTGAGCCAGATTTTCAGAGGTGAGTTTTCATCTCAGTCTTGTCAGCTCTGGTCCCTTCCAACCCTCCCCTCTATGCCTAGAAGAAAAGTTTTAAAGGTTGTGCAGCAGTTTGATTCCTTCAATTTCCTGTTGGAAATAGTCTTCTCAAAAAGACAAATTCATGTGAAACATTATACATTTCTCACTGCATCACAATGACAAGTGATGATTTCTCACTGCATCACAGTGACCAAGTGATGAGGATCTTTGAGCTGTGATGCTGCTTGTTAAATCAAGTCCAACTTTTTGCACTTCATCTAAATACCTATGAATAACTCAAATGTCTGTAGTTTGACATTTTTCTGCATGTGTTTTTAGACATTAATTGTTAGCTCACCTGAGCCAAAGGCTCTTCTCTGAAACCACTGAAAAGATTTTGACGAAACGAGACAGAAAGCAAGTGCTCAATGTCCTTTACCAAGTTGATAGTTTTCAGACAGATTGGCCCAGGGATGGATCCAGGGCGGGACAGAATAGGTCCCAAAAGGTACCCTCTTTAAAAATCTTCTCCAGAACAGCTTCATGAATTGAAAAATGGATTGTTTCTGAGTGATCTACATGGATGTATGATTCAAGTTTGTATTTTTCATAGAAATCGGAACATTAATTTTTGACACATTTTTGGGGTCTTTTCAGACTTTGACATTTTCATTCATTTTTGCATAATTTCCTCAATTATCTCCCCTTGCATTCACTATGACACATTCATTTCATGTGTTTTACTTGTATATAGGTGAAGAAATGTTTTTGTGCAAGAATTTTGTTGAAATGTAATTTTTAGATATTTTTATTAGTTTCTTAAATTGCAATATTTATGTTTCTTGGCCAGATCAGCCTACATGCACATATTCTTCTTGGTCTTCATTTCACATTTGTAGATGGTTCTCAGAGGAGCGATTGGGGTCCTCTTGGACCTCTCAGGGCTCAACATTAACTTTAAAAAGAACTAGACAAGTCGGACCAGTACTAGAAAGTTTTACTAGACCTGACCTCAACATCACTAGACCTGACCTCGGTTACATCATATCTATCGAAATCTCTCTTCCAGAGTTTCATATCCTACTTAATTAGGGTACGCTACATCTAGAGATTTTAAGGGTATAATGAAAACACTATATTTTAATTTTTAATAAGTGGTAAAATATAGCTCACATGTTAATTTCATAAATTGCCCGACAAACTCGATGACGGGCAGAGGACTTGTGCATATCTATGTCTCATTTTTAGCTATTGCTGCACCATTAAATGCTATATACTGCTTTAACTGATTTTTTAAATAACATAAAAAAACAAATAAGTACAGAAAGAAATTAATAAATGATTTCATGATTGAAATAATTCCATATAATCTCTAGAGTACTCAAGCCTCCTAACTCTGATAAGTAGGACTGGAATACAAGTATATTTTGTTACAGTATAAAACATGCATGTCATTTCTGAGTGGTGCAAGTAAATTATCCTCAATTTGTACACTGTATTCATGCTGATTGTTCCCCTGATTTATAAGTTTATCAAGAACAAAATAAAACCTGAATAGACAGTTATCTTGAATGCTTTGACAATTTATTTATAGAAGTCAAGAAACAAGTATGTATATAAGTTTGAAATTTTCTTTTAGGCCTAATTATTGTTAAATAAATTCTGATTTCTGTTCTGCCCTTTGATTTCTTTGATACACCCTCATCTCTAGTTATGCCTCCACTACTATAAAGAAGCAGTCGTCAGTCACTCAGTGTAAACAGATATCCAAAGTTATATAAGTTGATCTGCTCGATTCAAACAAAACTATCAAAAAAGAAACGTACCATTCTATATGCCCGGTTAAATTAAAATATGCCTAGGCTAGGCTAGTGAAGCTGCGTGCACTTGTGATTTTATGACCGATGCTTTCAGTTTCACTTTCCATCTGAATTTTTGCTGGTCCATAGAATTACTGAAATGACGCCAATTACCAGAATGACGGGACATGTAACTGGATTGAAGCTCCTTTCCGTCGTAATGATAATTTTGTGGAATAATTTACTTTTAAATGTTAATAATATAGGTATTACATTAAATGAAAAGATATTTTGTCGGTATTGTCCTCATATTTACCGATCTAGCTTTTCATATTTAAGCCATATCAGCACTAGTGTGATATTGAACCCGACGTAATTACTCACAATTTGTAGCAAAATTCCTAGAACATTGTTTCCCTTATCACATTGAAATAGATTATTCTTCTGAGCTGTATATGAATAATCTAAAAATGACAAAAACGTAATCTGATGTGTCATTCCAGCGGCTTAATGCAACATCCTGGTAATATTACTATTATTTCGGTTATTTTATATACCAATCTCTCACCAGAGGGCGTATTACATTATATAGCGACAGAATTGACGAAATGAAAGTAAGTCTATTCGGCACGTAATATCAGCGACATATCTATTATCACAATCACCGGTAATGTAAATAAATGTCCCACTATCGGTAAATAAATTACAAAAAGAACAAAATGGTTTTCCACAACAATTTTTAATAATAGATCTTCAGTCTATTTGAAGTGATATTTTTAACCCGACCAGTTGGGCTACTTTGACACAAATTAACTAGACCAGACCGTTCTTTTACTAGTCAGGGTCGGTCAGACGTGTCTTAGTGTTGAGCCCTGCCTCGTGTTTAAAATTTGCTTCTTAAATTAGAAGGGCATGATAATTGGGTAGTATCATTAAAGATACTTTGAATTCTTTATACTATATGCCTGAAAATTTTCACTTCTGTTTAATTTAAATTTTAAATTAGAGGGTAAATTTAAAATGAAAGGGAAATTTTCAAGTCAAATAATTACGAATGTGCATATATGCCATCTATGAGACTATGGTGATTCATGGCAAATTTTCAGTTTAAAAGGGTGAAAATAACCTGGGGCGAAAAATTGTTAGGAATACAGTGTTTACAATTTTTCGTGAATGGTAACCACTTACTATGTGAAATTAGTGTTGAAAATGTACCTTGATTTTTTTTTTATAAAAGTACTTTTGTTTTCACAGGAGAAAAAAGGTGCCGGTGTTCAGAATCTGAAAGAATCTCAGTTGAATTTAGTAGATTTAGCTGGCAGTGAAAGACAAAAAGATACAAATGCAGTGGGTCAGAGATTGAAGGTATCAGAATTATTTTCATGACTTCACATTCTGGATTTAGATATGATGATACAGTTATATAAATGATATTTTGGTCTGAGACAGGTTAGAAATGGAATATCTACTTGTTGGCAAGTGGTGCCATCAAATACAAAACCCTGTCCAAACATATGGAAGATGGGCCACATTGGACTGTGGTTACATTATTTTGAGCATGTGTGGGTTCTTGTTTGTTTCAATGTTGTTCTTTTTTACATGAACAACAAACTACAATTTTTTAGTTATACTGTAGGACTAGTTCTAAATGGTAGAGGTAATCCCCAGATACAATTTGCATGGGAAAAACCACTAACATTCTGCCAGTAAATTATCAAACTTCTTCATATAATCATGTCCTAGCATGGCTGAAATATGTTGCCACCAGAAAGATTGTGATTTAAAACATGATACTCTAAAACACTCAGTCATAGAGGCCACAGACAAATCATCCTGTAATTACATTGTCTTGTCAATTCCTCAAGTGACATAGATTAATTCAGATTTGCTGGAAGGTTTTGAAGAGAAAAAATCTAGGACTTTTATAAACATTTCCTAGATTTAACCTTTTTGTTTTGTTTGTTTGTGTTTAAGATGCTCAGTTGACTGCATTGTTAACCAAATATTTTTTGTTTATTACACAGGAGGCTGGTAGCATTAATAGATCATTATCTATCCTAGGAAATGTTATCATGTCTTTGGTGGACATTGCTCATGGCAAAAATCGGCACATTCCGTACCGTGACTCCAGACTTACATTTTTGTTGAGGGTATGCATTCATTTTATCATAAAAAGACATTCATTGCCGTGTTCTAGCTGGAGAGTTTTAGCATCCAAGTCTTCCTACCTTTCCCCAGTTTTGTCCCAATGCCCTTTTTACAAGTTTCCCCATCCTACTCTGTTCTTAGATGGGTTTTTTCAGCAGCAGGAAAAAATATTTTTTTCCTTAGAAAACCTTGCCCCTCCAAATTGCTTGAGCACATGCAAACATAATGTAGATTTTAATCATAAGCTAGAGTTTTTCAGTAAGGTGTATATCTGCCTTAACTTTGTTTCATTGAAACTTTTATTTGTGTTATATATGTTGAACATGATTTTACTGATCATAGATGGCTTTGACATCATTGTTTCTAAAAAACATGTATGCACTTTAAAATGTCATAATATAGTAATGTCTTACATTCGTGGTGTTTTACAGAACGTTAACTCATTATACTATATTTAGATATGTTGTTATAATGGATATTTTTCATTTACTACCTAGACACAGTCTGACCCACTTATATATGAACACAGATAATACAAAAACTTGTTTACATCAAATAAAATTCATTTCCCAAGTGCAAATGTTATTCATTATTCATATCAAATTTACCCGGTTACTACAAATCGGTCATTATTTAAATACAACGATGCTAAGTGTCTCTTTGTATAGTTTTAACCCACATAATACAAAGTCTTCAAGTGTGTACCAATCAGAGTCAGTGAATGTATCATTGATAAGTTTTGACTGCTAACATTGCATGCTGACACTTGACCAGCAAATGTGATTAACACAGGTAGGTGAATAGTATTCAACTAAATCAGGTGTACTAAGATTTAATATGTAGCTGTACATGGTGTGAGTATATCCACTCACAGAAACATGATGAAAATGAAAAAAAATAAAAGGGGCCATAAAGGACTAAAAGTTGGTACATTTTAAAAAAAAATTCTTATAATGAACCAATGACTTTCAAATTTTGTATGCATGATTCTAAAGTTAATATCTACAAAGTTTGCAAATGAAAATGAAATCTGTCCATGAATGACCCATTAGGGGGTGCTTCAATAACATAGGGTACAGTTTTATACAAATGGCTTAATAACTCAAAACTGATTGACTTTTTGTATACAAAGATGTAATAATGAGAAAGTTGTTAGGAATTATCTAAGGATCATTTTTACAAAATTTCAAGGTCATAGGCACCTTAGTAAACAGAAAATATGTTTTTTGTCAAATTTTAGACATTTTTGACATTTCTCAAGAACCAGTGGACCAATTTTAACCAAAATTGACAGGAAATATTCCCATGTGAAGCTGCATAATTGCAAATGAAAAGGGGCTAGGACCAATCGTGGACCCAAAAGGGGCCAAATCTTGGTATAATTTCACTCACGTGATCGTTAAAGCCCATTGGGCCTCTTGTTTGATATAACATACCAGTATATCACATTGTAGATTTAATAAAGAATTTTTTATCTAACAGTCTTTTTTATTTTTCATCATATGTATACATGGAGTTTGATGTCTATATTCAGGATTCATTGGGAGGAAATGCTAAGACGCAGATCATAGCTTGTATACATCCAGGATCAAAGTAAGTAGACAAATAGACAGGTGACATCCGTGTGGTGTATCATGGTTTTTTGGGGGTCTGTGCAGGTCAAGTATAAGGCCCCATTCCCAATGACAAAATGTAACATTTTCCCTGATTTCAGGCAAAAATATTCATTTTTTTTTTTTTGTTGTTGTTGTGAAAAAGCAGTATCTTCCAGAGTTTCCGAAACTGCCGGGGATCCCTGGTAAATTTTCATTCAGTCTTGACATATTCTTAAGCCAAGTCTGACAATTGTTCAGTAAATTTAATTCGAATAAAAGGTTTTCCTGCAGGAAATATATATTTACAAATGAATTACTGGTTTAAATCAAGGCATGAAAAAAAAAGTCTCAATAAAACGAACAATGACCTTTCGCCATGTACTGCGGTCTAATGATCTTTGTCTGTGTTTCAACTTTAGGAAAATGCAATAGGCATTTGTTTGGAATCAGAACTGGAGATACGTTGTATGCCTGCTAATTACTGAAATGCCCTTTAAATTAACTGAATGCTCTTCATAAAAACCAAAATCCCTTATATCTTAACAAGAAAGACATTTGCCAGGAAATGTTTAAAATTCAAAAAGCAAATTATACAATAGTTTTTGCATTTAATCAATTTATGTTTTACTCAGTAGACAGTATTTACTGGTCCAGTTTTCAAACTTCTGTTGCACCATAACTGATGTGATACCGAACCCGATGTGACATTGTTCACAAGTAAAACATGTCATAAAATTGTTGGTAAACTATTTTCCTCTTTACTTATGAGCAATTAAGTATAAAAGTGTCTTTACGATGAATTTTTAAGGTATTCCAAATTTTGACTTGCACTGGGTATCTTACATATGGATTTTAATTTGCTTGCATATCCATTTATTTTTTATGCATAAAATACTCAAATACGCAGCTATTCTGGAGCACTGCCCCTCCCTCCTATTCCCCCAGTTAGTCTTGTTTCTTTCTCATTATCCTTTTAATTCCATATTTCTTGTGTTTTAGGAGTTTTGGAGAGACAATGTCTACACTCCAGTTTGCAAGACGAGCCAAAATGATAAAGAACAAGGTAAAATAAAAGAACTGACTTGAAGTGATAGGTATTTAGGAATTTAATTGCTTCAAGTTCAGTATTTTTTTTCACATAAAACATTCAGCAATCTAGACTTCAGAATTCTACAGTTTTTTTCCCTGACAGAAGTACTGACAAGTACTGGATGTGTATGTTGTCATTGGTAGAGAAATAAGGAATCTGTATGTTGTCACCATGACAAGTACTGAATGTGTGTTATCATGACAGAAATAAGGAATCTGTATGTTGTCACCATGACAAGTACTGAATCTCTTTTTGTCAGTGTGGCTAATACTGACAGTGTATGTTGTCATTATGACGGAAATAATGAATCTGTTTGTTGTCACCAGGACAGGATGATTAATTATCCAGAGCATTAGACTGAGTACAGTATTCACTGTCTAATGGTGATCTCTTTGAAACTTATTTTTAACTCGTCCTCTCTTAACAAAATTGGACAGCAGCGTAGTCCATCTATGTTTGTGAGGTAGAAGAATTTATATACAGGTATTATTACTTGGGTATTCCACCATATTATAGCTTTTTTAGGGGTGCATTCCAAATGCCAAAACAAAAAAGAATTTTTCCTGATTTGCATTCAAAATCAAAGTTTTCCTACTGAAGTCAGATGACAATGAATGAAGAAATTCTTGTATTTTCAAAAAGGTTATAAGTACTTTTCGATTTCCCAATTTCAATGGAATGTCGCCAAAAATTTATCAATTCAGAAGGCCCAGGCCTCATTCCCAAAAGTGTGTGGAAAATATCTGATATAGCATTAAGGTTTAGAAAGTTTATATGTAAATGTATATAGGAAGTCAAAAGGGATGTTTATGATATGTACACTGACACAGGTGGTCTCTTTACACAGGCTGATATTTTAATGACTATTGTAAACAAATTTGGGTACTGTTGCCTATCAGTGTGTTACATTCTTTATCAATTTTGTTAAAATCTTTTCACAGGCTATCATCAATGAAGATACACAGGGAAATGTTCTGTCACTACAGTTGGAATTAAAGCGACTGAAGGAAGTGTTGGCTCAGCTTCAGTCAGGAGCTGTACCCCAGAATCCATCTGGAAGCAGTAAGATTGTATTTAATGTTTACCTAGACATTTTACTCCTGTTTAATTTTTACCGTTTTCGCCCTTTTAGTTTAGAGGGCAAATTTAAAATCAAAGCCAATTTTTTTAAGCTCAGTAATTGAAGCACGGACATACATGCCATCCATGAGCCCATCATGATTTATGGCGAATTTGTAACATACCGTATACTAAAAATTTTTAGCTCCCTTTTAATTATCGTCCTTTTTGCCCTTCGATGAGTGGGTGGATTTAAAATGAAAACAAAAATTTCAAGTCAAATAAATGAAGTTCGGACATACACCTCATCCATGAGACTATGTTGAGTTAGGGCAAAATATAAGATGAGGTGAAATTGTTTTCTGTCGTAAAAGGACGAAAATAACGAGGGGCGAAAATTTCCAGGTATACAGTATCACTATAAGACTTCTAGATTCTTAAAGGAGCATTAGTTTTTTTTTTTTGTTTTTTTGTTTTTTTTAAAGTCTTTCCTTTTTTGCAACATGGATTGATATACAAAACAGAAAGAGATATACACAGGCATAGAAATTCTTAAATTCCTATACATTTTTTGAAAATTGCTTGAGAAACCCAGTTTGTCACTTTTTCACTTGCAATTGATTAATTCAACTTTACTATTTGTATATGCATACCACACTGGACCTGACCTTATTTTCACAAAAAATATAGGAATATAAGATTTTTTATGCCAGTGTATAGATTTTAGATTTGTTATTGTGCATCAAGTATACAAGTAGTAAAAGTAGAAAAAAAATTGAAATAATTTTTTTTGGTTAACATAGTTAATGCCCTTTTAACACATCTATCTTGAACAGTCTGCATATATATTTATATACGTAACCAGGTGTTCATTTAAATTGAAATAATATGAAATAAAATAATATAAAATGAAATAATATACATCGTAAAATGAAATAATACTAAATAAAATAATATAGAATTAAAATATTAATTTATTGTTATAAATAATCTATATGACTATTAGATGTATGTTATTTGTCTGTGTGTATTCTATCTGTGTTAGTGTATGTTACCTGTTATTTGTTTGTAAGCACATGTCTTTACTTACTTTCTGTGTGACTGATGATGACATAGGACCTGGACCATGTATCATGGATTTTTACACTTCACACATTCATTCATTTTTCCCACACTAAATTCCTGCCATACTGACCACTACTGGTCATTCTCAACCTGTCCTCTGTGCAAGTCAGAAGGAAATTAATGTTACACTAAAATTAATTTATCTAATTTGGTACCTGTGTATGACTGAATTGGTAAGAATTTATTCTGTATTTTTCTAACATTGTATATTCAGTTAATATACATATGTTTAAATAATTTCGTATTTGCTTCAGTGTGCTTTCTGTGTTTGTAATGTAATTTTTTCTTTTCGTTTAGTTGCTTTTTATTTGATTGTTGCTTATATGTTGCTTTGTGTGTTGTAGGCTTTATTCGTTTCGACTAATTTCTTCGAAACGGGACAAGGATAGATTAAAATTATCAAGAAACTTACAACAGTTGTTAACTCTGTTTTCCCGGGATATATATATAAATAAATGTTCGTTGTATATTGTTCACAAAGATTGTTCTATTTGATTTTCAGCTGGTTGTATTTCATCTCAAAGTTCTTCATCAGATTTAGAGTGGAAAGAAAGATTTATCAATGCCATGCTATTCAGGGAAAAGGCAGAATTTGATAAAAAGGTAGGTACTGCTAGTCTAGAGTCGAAGAGAAACAGCAAGACAATTAATCTGCAAAAAATCTTTGTTTTTATCTTACAAATATTTAACTGAAATTGATTACTTGATACCTTATGAATCTTGCATTTTTGAAGAACAGCAAATCAAAAGCTGCTGTGATTAAATCAATTCACCCCAAAAGACACATTTGGACTGGCCTAAGTCATTGATTTTGATTCTATTATTTTTTCAGGGGTTGATGAGTTAAATTTACTTTTTTTACCTTGGAATTTTTGCTCTTGTTTAATTTTCGTCCTTAGAAAAATATGTGTCGGAAAAAATCTGGGGTCTTCGTGGCTGCGTGGTCAGAGCATCATGCTTTAGACCATCAAATCTCTCACCTGTAGTCAGGCACAGGTTCGGGCCCCACTGGAACCTAAGCTGATTTTGTGAAAAAGTTTGCCAGTAACTTTACTTGCAGAAGGTCTGTGGTCTCATCCTGGGTACATTTTGACTGATTTTCTTTCCTCTGCCATTAAAAAATGACTGCCACCATATAACTGAAAAATTGTTGAGATTGGCATAATACACCATTCAAAAAAAAAAAACCAAAAAAACCCAAAAAAAACCAACAACATTACATTGGTCAAATGTGTATATATCTGTTTTTGTTTGCTAATTTCAGGCTTTGAAAGAAAAATTAGAAAATTTGGAGGAGCTGTGCAAGAAGAAAGAAAAGTTTCTACAGTCCACAAAGATGATTATCAAATTCCGAGAAAACAACATTTCTAGGCTTGAAAAGGCCATGAAAAACAACGGCATCACCGACAACCAGATTCTGGAGACAGTAGTAATATATTTTAATTTGGGCAAAACATTGTGAATTTTTTATCATAATACCTTTACTGATTTTTTACATATATTTAAGATCATAGATTTGACAGGTGTCCCTCTGCAATCCATTGCTGTTGTTGTGTGAGTGTCCTTGCCATAGATTATATTATTGGAAATTTACAGCTGTTTCCCTTTGAAAATGAGCCTAAATTTAATGTTTATTTTCCAACTTTCACTGAAACTATATATATCAGTGCGGGTTCGAGTCCCACTGGAACCTAAACTGCTTTTGTGAGAAACTTAACCAGTTTTCTTGTGGAAGTCTGGTGGTTTCTTTCCGGGTACATTGTAATCGGCTTCTCTCCTCCACCACAAAACTGTCCGCCAACTTCTGACTGAAAAATTGTTGAGTGTGGCGTACAACAAAAATTCAATTTCAGTTACAAACTCGAGCTGTATTACTTTGCATATTTAAATTTTCTAATCTAGAAAACAGAATCACTTCTGAATGTGTTAAAAATAAAATACTTTTATTGTGCATGTCCCAAATATTCATTTTAAGGGTAGCAAAACTTATGAAATTTATAACCACGGAGTCAAGGGTTTTGTAGATCAGGGATGAAAATGACTCGTAAGTTCCTTCATCCTTATCCTGATCCTTATAAAAATAAACACTTTCATTTTGTGAATTTGCTAGAGTGACCTGAAAGCTGAAATTGAGGTCTTAAAAGAGCAACTGGCACATCACCCACAAGTGACAAAATATGCTGTGGAAATTCAGCATCTGAAAGCGGAGTTGAATCACATGAAGGGACATGGGAACAATGTTAAGAATTCAGATTCAGAAATTGATAATAGAAAACTGGAACAGATAGAACGAGCTTACAAAGAGCTCCTAACGGAAAAGCAGAAAGGTAAATGTTTACATGTATTCATATCTTATTTTTATCTTCTACATAACATTTGTGTGTTTTTTGTTTGTTTGTTTGTTGTTGTTTATTTTTTCATGTTGACTGTACCCACTGTTTCAGAAACAGAAAAGACTGGAGGAAGTACTCCCTCTCACACACCCAAGACCGGAAATGAAATTGCTACTGCCACAGTAGAGAAATTCAAGTCACAGATAGAGAAATACAAAGAAGAAATAGAATTGGTAAGTTCAGCAGCCCAAGGTCATATTTTTTATTTTGCAAATTACTGATGTCTATATATTTTACCAAACTGAATTCTATTATACTCAAAGCGTTATTGTAAATAGTGCACTTGAAGTGGGCATAGGATATTTGAGCGAAAATAAGAAATGCACATAGGGTCATTTGAGTGCCGGAATATTAACCTTACCTTGATTTTCGATAGGACGTTTGACCGAAATTTACTTGTGATACTTTTTATATGAATTTAGAAAATATTTTTAAAAAGTAAGAATGAAGAGTAAGTTTTTTAAATAAATATTTTATTTTATTTTACACCCAAGTAATTCTACTGATTTTGGCTTGTTCATGGTTTTGTAGTCCTAAGTTGATAATTCATTGGCTATGCAAATATTCTCTGTTCTTTGTTCCAACTTCCTGCGGTGAGCAGGGGTAAGAGATTATATCTGGCTAACAGAAGAGGTACTTCATTCTTAATTTTTTTGCTCAAATGTCCTATGCGAATTTTATTTTCACTCAAATCTCTTGCCAATTCTCTCAAATGTCCATTGCGGTATGAAATAAAGCTGCGTCAGGACTTATCAGTTAGGATTGAGTGGTTTCTTCAAGACATGTACGTTAATAAGATGTGTCACAATTTTGGTGGATCCATTATCTTTATATTCCATTTTCATGTTTTGCGATTTTAATACTATCGCAAAATATTGCAAAAATTGGAGACCCACAAGAAAATACTGATTATAAGGTATATAAATATGGGTTCCATATTATCATGATAGTTAATCTTGTTAGACTTGTGTGTTTGATTTTAAATAAAGTAAATGTGGGTTAGACAAGGGTAAAAGTTTTTTGGTTTATGCCGAATTTCGTTTTTTTAAATCATTTTGGCCATTTTTGCAGATCGCATATATTTGGTGAGAAAGCCTTAGGTGGTGAGGTTCTTATATTTCCATGACACAGCAATTTCACCTGAAACCATAATGTTATTAGACGTAACCTCTATTTACTACTGAGGCTTTGCGCATGTTTCTGCTCAGCAACTTATGTTTCTTGTACTGGGAACCAGTCATATGAACTGGTTTTGGAAGTTATTTTTTTATTTCTCATATTGGGAATTGGTCAAATAATCTAGTTTCCTTTTGTAAACTTCCTGCATTTTCCTGCCTTACTCAAAAACAATCAGCGTAAATATTAGATTGTGCACCAAAGTCAACGGAAATAAAGTTAATGAATGTTAGCGAAAGTATAAAAAAAATTAGAAAAGGGATTATAGAACAATTGGAGATGGGAATGGTTGGAAGAAAGAGATGATTATCATATATTCAGACCTGCCAGTCATTATGATTTTGGCGTAATTTTTACGATTTTTCATCCCGAATTACGCTGATACGCTTTAGTTATTCAAATTACGATTTTTACCAAAATCCGGATTTTTCATTTCCGGTCCGACGTTGATTTGAGAATTAGATTTTTGAAAATCTTAGTCATTGGAGAGCTCCCCAAATAAACTATGTCTTAAAACGTTTTAAAGATAGTGAATGTTGCAAATGCAAGTCAATCTCCATTGAATGCAAGTATGGCAGAAAAACGTGTTGCTGAAGTTATATCAAGTGATGAACATGATGAGGATTCACCAACACCGGAGAAAAAACGGAAGATAGCATCAGTGCAAACATTTAGAAAGGAATATTCTTTGAAATACCCTTGGGTCTTAAAGTCTTTGAAATGAGTATCTTACGCACGTTGTTCTATTTGTGTCTCAGACTTTCTCATTTCACACGGAGGGGAACATGACATTAAAAAACATTCAAAAACACTTAAACATCAACAAAATTTTAAATTTCAACAAGGCTCAAGTAAGTGGAAAATGGACAATTTTTTTTTGTAAAGACTGATTCCAAAACGGAACATGCAGTAATAAATGCAGAATGTTTGTTCACTTCAACCATTGTAGAACATAATTTACCGATAACTTTATCAGACCATGCTACCAAAATTTTCCCCAAAATGTTTCCAGATTCTGAAATAGCAAAGAAATATGCTTGCTCAAGAAGTTAAAATTTCCCTTTGGAGATGAAACACTAAAGCATGCAGAAGTTGCAGATGTTTCAAGAAGGAAAGAAGTCACAATAAAATCAGTAGAGTACTTTGCAGTGAAATTTAAACCTGTAATTTTGCAAGGATCAACAATGCCAGAAACAATGAACTGTTTGCAAAGACAGTTTTTGGCTTATCAGACTGATTCTTTTGAAACTGTAGACTTGTCTCAGCCTAATAAAAAAGTTTAGAGTGACATTTCAAAAATTAAAGATGAACTTGGACAGCTTAAATAAGACAAACTATCGATTTTAATGAAGTCAATTCTTGTAATACCACACAGTTATGCTGTCTGTGAAAGGATATTTTCTCTAGTCCGAAAGAATAGAACTGATTTTAGAGGATCAATGTCAGACAAAGCCCTTGAATCCATCCTGATTAGAAAACAAGAGATGGCTACTAAGCCGTGCTTTACTCAACAGTTTGATGAAACATTCCTTAAGAGAGCTAAACAAGCGACCTACAAGGCACTTAATGAATAGCTGTGTAAGAAATAAAATTATTAAACTACATCTATATAATGTTTGTTTAACTTTGAAGTAAGTAAAGTGAATTTTACAAAAGAAACACTTGAACATTTATCAAAATGAAAAGATATTGGGTAAATGTCAAAGAGACTATAATTCATCCTTAGGGGAAATAACTTTAGAGCTCTCCAATTGGCCTTTGTACACAAACAAGTTTAGGGCAGTTCAGTTCTTTAATTGCCCCAGTTTTGCATCTTGAGTAGATCTGTATAGATTGAATTTTAGAATCTATAATTTTTTTGTGACCATTTTGAAACTTAAGTGAATGTACATGTATATAGGTTTTTCTTTGGTCCTGTGTTGAATTTTTTCAGACAAAATTAGCATCTAGTTGGCAAGCATTGATACGGTAAAAATTAGCCTTATATTGCTCAGCGTTCATCTCTGTTGATATAGGTGTTCTCAGCGGCTGGGGGCCCCCAGCAGGGCTTTGCCCTGGAGTCACCAGCCTAGTGGCCACCAGGTCCCCAACCAGATTTTCAGGTTTTTCAGTATTTTCAACTTTTACCCCTGGTTAGGTCATGAGTGTCCAGACGCCACTTTGGGAGAGATATTGGCATAATTCTGCATCTTGTGTATTGATTTGTTCTAGTCTCGGGGAAACTATATTAATTCTATGTACAAGTGAATTTGTTCCGATAATTTGATGAACAATTCTGTAATGAAACCATCTTAAATTTTATGTCAATAAACAATCAAACTAGATTATTTTGTCTCTAGAAATAAATCGCTCATCAATCGTGAGTTGCAAATTTTCATTTGGAATATTTATAATCATGTCTTGAGTAACTGACATAGGAGAACAATCTTTCTTTGTCTGCAAAATACATTCTTTTTACTTTTTTAACATAATCAGGACAAAAACGAAGAATTATTAAATTTCAAGATCCCTCTTCATGTAAATTCTACTGTCAACTTGGTACTATACATCTATTGATTTATTGCCATCGGTAAGTATAACATTGTCGTTGAGAATAAAATAATTTCAAATATACCCTTTTGTTATTTTTAATTAAAGATGAATACACAGTAGTTATTCAAGTTCTTTAATGTCAACAGTCATCTAAGCTGTAGTCATGTGCTGTCCCTCCGTTATGTTCTTCTTGGCAGACTGTTTGAAAGCATAACCCGTATGATGATTATTCTCTTGAAAACGGCAGCGGACAGAAAACCGATCAAATCGTGCAATATGTATTGCTATAAATATTTTGAAGAAACAAAATGGAAACAAAAATATTATCAGATATTTTATTTCATTTGGTAGACATGAGCAATTGAAATAAATAACACAATATACAACCACAAGTGCATCGATAAGATGTTAAGAACAGAGTTGAGACATATGTGTCCCTGATCACTAAGCTTGCTAAGAAGTAGGCCTATTTTTTAGGAGAAAAAAAGAAACAAATTGATTTTAATTACTAGTCCACAAGTGTTTTATACAAAGAATGAATTCCTGTATAAATCACCACTTTATTTTAAGCACTGAGTTTACTCGTAGATCTATCCAAGAATGAAAAATCACTTTTTAACTAGTTTTACTTAAAATATATACAAACAATGTACACGTATATACACCATAGAAAAAGTCACCAACATATGAAATATGCTATAATCCATTGTGAAACTTCAGCACTAATTCAATAAAGCTTGATTGTACCACAATATGTAGGCCTACATGTAGTTAATCACAAATATCTGACGGGGAAAAACCCAGTAAATTCCTGATCATAATCACCATCAGAATCAAATAACATATGACACTGTACTTCACTTAATGGCATATCGTAAAAATCCTCTTGATCTAGGTCGGTTTCAATTTCGTCAGAAGTGGATTCTTCGACAAATGTATTAAAAAGTGCATCTTCCTCATTGCCATCCATGCTATTAGAAATACCACATTTCTTAAAAGAATTGATAACCATATCTTTGGGAATACTTTCCCATGCATCTCACACCCACATACAAAAAACCCTCATGGCTTGGTTTCTTTTGGTTCCCTCCAGCAGTATATACTTTTTCACCATCTATCATCCAGTTAGTTCAGAAATATCTCATTCTGGATTTAAATGGTTTGTTTAAACATACATCCAGGGGTTGCAATAATGAGGTACATCCATCCGGAATTACTGCTTGATGTGTTCTGTTACGGGTCAGATTTGATATCACAGATTCGACCAAATGTCCACAGAAACATGTCACACACTAACAAACTTTTTTATTTATTAAAGCACCAGGCTGTTTATCCCAGACTTCGTCAACCCATCTATTAACTAACATCTTGTCTTTCCACCCCTTTTCATGACATTGGATATAAACACCTTTTGGTAGTTTCTCTTTAGGTAATGTCTTTCTTTCAAAGACTATCATTGGTTTTAATTTAGTGACATCTGCAAGGCAACTTAATACAACCGTAAAGTTAGATTTTCTTGATGCTGATCGTTTTATTTTCTTTCACATTAGCTGTGCGATTTGACAGCAATCTTTGCCTTTAAAATCAACAGTCTTGTCAGGGAGTAATTTGAAGAAAATGCCAGTTTCCTTCTGCATTGTAAATATTCTCTTGTGCATATTGCTTCAGCAAATTGCTCATTTCTACTGACTTTGCCTACCAGCAAAACTGCTCTGAAACTGGTAGAGTGTAGTTCTTTAAATCTTCCGAGCCATCCATTTGAACATTTGAAATCTATGTTGCCTAAATGATAAGCAAGCTCCTCTGCCTTTGTTGCCAACACGGGGCCTGAGATGGGTATGTTCTTGTCTAGCAGCAGCAAGCCATTTCGGTAATGCAGATTTGGTATTGTCATATTTGGCAGTTCGCATTTGTTTTCTTGCAAAATTGATGGCACTCTCTTCGTATGTAGCTTTTATCTTCTCTTTTGACATTAACCACGCTGACATATTGTGTGATAGGATATCAAACTGCCTGGCGAGTGGCGATATCACTTTTCGATTTCTTCCCCTTTTCAACATCAAATATGGCATTGTATTTGGTCTCTGGATTTAACTTCAAGTTTCTTTTTCTTTTTTTCATGCCGGTTTTCACCCTGTCAACTGATCTAGTTACCGAATAATCAATCACAATTACAAAAACAAAAGAAAGAATTATCAATTTACATGAGTTCTGCAATAACTAAATAATTTTTATTACAAACAGGTGCAACATACATACAAATTTGTATTTCACATAAAAACTACAAGCACTTGCAAAAGCATAAATATTAAATTGACACTGTAGCAACATGGCCATGAAAGGTCCTAATGGAACGCCCGTTAAATTCAGATATTTTTATATTCATATTTTCTGACAATGTAAAAAAAATTAACCTCAATAACTGGTCACTTCCACATTGAAATTAAACATCGAGACCATGGCTTAACATCGACATTTGCTTTTTTTTTTTTTTTTTTTTATTTATTTATTTTATTTTATTTTTTTTTTTTGACTTTTCCAATATTAAGTTATCAGGTCTTTTTTTCAGCTCATATGAGCTGAAGGCTCAAGTGAGCTATAGTCATCACTCATTATCTGCCGTTAACTTTCAACATATTTGATTTCTCCTCTGAAACCTCTGATGGGAATTTGACAAAAGTTCGGCTGAGTAGTGGGGCAAAATAGGTAAAAAAGTATACCTCTTTTTGAAAGTCTTCTCCAGAACCACTGTATGCATTGAAAAACAGTTTGTGTCTGAGTGAAATATATGGATGTACAGTGATCCAACCAGGATATGAATGATCCGGGGTCATTATCTCCCCTTGATAATATTTTTATGGGTACATTTTTAATTTTTCATAACCATGGGGACACAACAAAAAAGAAACATATGTTGATAACCAAAGTAACAATTTTAATTAACAAATAGTTAATACATGTTTTGTATCACAGAAATCAAACTAACTAGAGTACAAATTCTTTGTGTCTTCTAGCTAATTTTTCACTACTTTAATCAGATTGTCTTGTTCAGACAATGAAATTACAGCTTTTTTGTGACTATCTGACTTTGCATGTCTATCAAGAGTGCTTGTTCTAAAGTTTGTATTCCCAGCTGTGAACGCATTTGATTGCTTAGCATCGATGCAAAGTTGGCATTTCATAATATTTTCTTCTTCTTTGTATATAAGCCAGTTATAAACAGATTTTTAACTGTCTTAAAATCTACATGTGCTTTCTTTATACTTTACATCCTCTTGATGTACTGCCGCCAGGTTTCAAGCGTTAAACATTTGGCACACCTCTGGAATTGTGTGTCTTTGAACATGAAAAACATTAAAAAGGAGCAATACGCCCTGGGTACTTAATGGATCAAATATGGTATATTGATCTTTCCTTAGTTCATTGACAATTTGGAGACAATGTCTATGATTAGTTCTTCTATATCAGATTTCTGAATTATCCCTCCAACTGATTTTTCCAAGTCCACTTTCTTTACTGTTTCACCAAGAAGAATGTTGATATCTTCAATATCATTTTGTATAGCATCTATTTAAAAAATGGAGTTATCCCCTGAGGCATTGGCGACATTTAGACTTTCTCTCCTAAATTTGTTATGTCCTTTTGTGTAAGTCATGTGGTCTGAACACTTTTCCCTGATTTCTTTTCCATAGTGTTGATGTTTTTCTCATGTCCCAGGAGTCAAATGTAGCATTTCTGTCTCACTTGTCAGTTGGTCTAGTTGAAAATAAATTTTATTAGTACTAGGAAAATTCACAAGCTTGAAAGTGGTATGACGAAGTACCAAATTGGTTCGTATTCACAGAATCGGTATCTGAGTGGGTATTTTTAGTAAGTTACCCATATCTATTGTTGTGTTTTTTATATTCACATGATTCAAGGCACTATGATTATGTTAGTTGGGGTTGAGAAAAAAATTGAAGGGACTGATTAGTTAACTCTGCTATTCAGTGTACATATATTATCAGGGATCCAAGTACATCTTGACTTGCAGTCGCCAAACTGGTGATCTACTCAGAAGTTTCTCATCATTTGAAATTTTTTGGTCGCCATGAATTGTTTATATCAATATATTGATTAAAGCATAGCTTTACTATGCCTATTGGGTAGATCATTGTTGTACCAGGTTTTAGTGTAAACGTAGTTCAGGTTAAATGAGCACTTAAATAGGCCCAAGTCACATTGTTTTACAATGCATCATCGGCAGAAAAGAAGCTTTTCATAATCAGATTGGTTAAAATTGTTCAGGACAGCCAAAATACAATATACGAATTTGAAGTACAAAATATTTATAGTCGCCAAAATGCGGAGTAAGTTTAATTTTTAGTCACCATTTACAAATTTTAGTCACATGTGATGAAATTACTCACCACTTAGAGCCCTTAATTATACACTTTCATTAATCATTGCTTATATTTGTACTGTGATGTTTATACATGCACAGATTTTCTACTAGTCAGCCAGATTAGCTGAAGCACAACCTTTTATCCTTAACAAGTCCACTGCAGAAGTTACTAGTCTCAGACTGGCAGACTACTGCTAATTTCTAAAACTGTAAACACAATATTAGAATTTTAGTATTTTTGAAGTCTCAAAATAGACCTTCAAAATTAAACTTTTTTAATTGGATACATGGATTGATTCTCTGCTTAAAAGATGATGTAAAAATTGTGTATGGAAACCCTCTCAATACAGGTAAATATTCCACCATGGCTTTTTCTACCTTTTTTTGGGAACATGGCCAATGTAGCGGTAATTGGAATTTTGAGGCATTTTTGCAAAATATGTCTCTCATAGGACCTATAGTAGTAATATTCACATTTTCTCTTATTTTCCTATAGAGCCTCCGTGGCTGAGTGGCTAGCATGTTGAACCATGAAATCTCTTATTTCCTTTCAGCACAGGTTTGAGTCCTGCTGGAACCTAAGCTGATTCTTGTGAGAAAGTGTGCCAGTTTATTTGCTGAAGGCCAGTGGTCTCATTCTGGATATATTGTAACCGGGTTCTCTCCTCCATCAATAAAAACTGGCCGCCACCATATATTTTTCAAGAAAAACAGTGAAAATATCAGCATAAAAATGAGAAATAATGAAAACGTGTTATGTTATGTTTATGATTGGGAATTTGGAGAAAAAATGTTATGATTTGCATTTTGGAATAGCCCAATATTTGCTAAAAATTTGGGGGTAAAAAAACCTTGTGCACTAAAATGCAGAGATTGAAATCACAAACTGACTCAATGGCAGCCATGTTTAAAGGACATGTATCTCATTTTACAAATGTTTGTTGTCTTTTTTTACAATTATTGTCTGAATTTCATTTCCATCTCTTTTGACAGCTCAAACAAAACATCACAGAACAGAAAGAAAAAGCTGAGAAGAAAGAACTGGAGCTGAATTCTGATCTTGAGTCTTACAAGAAAGCTAATGCAGAGCTTAATACTGTCCTAGAAGCTCACCAGATCAAAAGCAAAATTGAGAAGGAGGCCATGCATGATAGACATCTCCAGACAGTCAAGGTTACTATGACATTTTATTTACAGATGATCTGAATAACTCACTTACTTAGAATTTTTGTGCTTTGCCGCTGTCAGTTGGTCTGTCTGTCTGTCCGTACACCAAAAGTTTCTGTTTATTATCTCTGCAGCGGTTGCACATATTGAAATGAAAATTGGCATACAGATACATCATGAGAATATCTAGGTCAACTCTTTTTTTGGTTACCATCAAACATTTTTGACAGAGTTACGCCCCTCGAACTTAGAAAATTTTCTAATAATTCACAGTTTCCATTCAATATCTCTTCAATGTGTGCACATATTGAAATGAAATTTGACATAGATACATCATGAGAATATCTATGTCAAGTTTTTATTTGGTTACCATCAAACAATTTTTGACAGAGTTATGCCCCTTGAACTTTGAAAATTTCCAATAATTCACAGTTTCCATTTATGGAGGAGGGGGCATAACTGTTTTACAAACAGCTCTTGTTTTTAACAGTGTTTTATTCCACACTCAATAATTTTTCAGTTATATAGTGGTGGCCAGTTTTTACCTCACCTGAGCCTTCGGCTTTTCTGTTTGTGTTAATGATGTCACAATTGTTACAACATTAATTTTAGTTGAAATTTTACTACAAAATAGTAGTCACCCAATCATTATACTTAGTTGCCATGCAAGCCAAAGGCGTAATTGCCAGTAGGTAAGAAATCATTGTATTAAAGAATAAAATGTAAATCATTGTAATACATTTCAATAAGTGGACGACTCACTTTTGGCCATATATCGTATTTTTTCTGAAATATATTGAAATTTACAATTTCATCTTCACAATACTTGTCTGAAATTAGTTGAATGTTCATTTCAATTTTTTATATCAAATTCCTCAGACTATTACTACACCAAGAAAAGCGAAATACAATCTGCGAAACAGAGTGATTTCTGTACCAGCGTCAGCGGGCAACACCCCATCTTTGGACGATTCCTCGATTCTTTTCGAGGAAGGAACCGATCTTATAACAGAGGAAACGGAACCAGATTTCATCGCAGAACAAGCTCATGAAGCTTTTGTTGATGAAATTAAGCAACTACAGGTAAACATTTTGAAATATCTTTTTTTTTTTTTAAAAAAAAGGTATACATTGGAACATCTTGTTCTCTCAAAATTCACATGACTGCCCATTTACTTTAAGATATCCGATATTCGAGATAACCAAATTTTCAATTCACACATTTTCTATTTTTATTTTACAACGAATACACCTATTCAGGTTACTGCTTAATTCAAAGTGGTTTTAAGCAGTGATTAATTGCCCTTTCACCTTGATTCGTTAACAGGAGTTGATTGTAATCATGTTCTCGCATCAAAAATGTAAACCTTCAATTGCCGAGGGTTATTTTGAGTTCTATAATATATTGATACTTCAGACTAGAAATATATACTGAATATTTGCTTTTATCTGCGGGGGATTTAATTTTGCTATATTTGCGGTTAATGACAATATCGCGGAAATAAATACCCATGAATATAATACCTTATACTTATGAAGTATCAGGAAGACACTTTGTAATTAATCTTCCCCGAAATTTAATACCAGTGAATAAGTTCCTTTCAGGAAAAACGCGAAATTTTTTTCACTGTGAAATGAAACAACTATACAGTACCTCGAGATAAACAAAATTTCAAGATAAAAACTATGAGATATCCGGAATAACAGTAGTATAAATATATAGTAAAATAATCGTTCGACTTTGAAATTACTGTTATTTTGACCCATCCGCTTTCGACATAACAAGATTTCATTGTATTATAGGATTTCATCTGCATTCAGCTCTGAAATATTCTTCCCATGCAGTTACAGTTACTAAACTGTCTTAACAGTCCTAAAAAAATCCTTTATTTCAGAGTGTCTGTAATGATTAGCCAAATTGTGTACTTTATGATGTTTTAAAAATTCAAAAGAGTTGATGTACATTGAAAACCCCATAAACAACTTAGCCAAATATCTTCACATTTGATATGTTTAACCTTTTTAGCTCACCCAAGCTGAAGGTTCAGTTGAGCTTTTCTAATCAACTGTTATCCGTTGTCTGTCCGTTCGTCTGTTAACTTATCACATTTTTGACTTCTCCAAAACCACAGAAGGGATTTTGACAAAACATTACGAGAAGCAAGTACTAGAGGTCCTCTGCTATGCTAGCTTCAATTCCTGGTTTTAGCCTTCTTTAATAAAAAGGTATTGACTGTATTTTCAACAAGTGTTAAACATAAGATGTAAAAAAAAAAGTGAAGATATCGTCACTACATCTTATGGTAAACACTTATGGTGAATAATAGAATCTTACATGGGTGTGTTGAGTAGCCGATGAAATCACCATCTGAGAGGTAAGAATCTGGTTATCCAATCCCAAGATTGACCTTACAGATTCTTGCTATGGGGGTTGAGATTTCTGTTTTCACCCAACACACACATTTGATTGTTTTTTCTCCGTGCATCAAGTGAATGTTTATGTATGCAAATAAAGTCGGACATAACTACTTATGCAATGCATTCTCATTAGACCTAAATAGGGCCTAGAAGCCATAAAAACTATATGTCATGAATTGAATTGTGATGTCAAAACGTGTGTAGTTTGTCAACACCTTAGGGGGTGACAAGGAACTCATTATCCATATAAAAATTAGAAAATTGTATGAACTATGGGAGAATAAACAGACACTAATTTTTCACACTGTATGCTGAACAGGATGGCATAAAATGTAAAAAAGGTATGATCTGTATCTTCACCTGTGTTTTACATAAGATGTGACAGTTGCCAATCTTTACACCAAGGTCACCTTCTAGACCTTTTTTCTTCCAATTTTGGGAAAATGCCATTGGCAACGCAATTGGTAATGTTTATGTTACTCATCCAGTGTTGAGTGTTCAAACCACTGTTCAGTCTCGCCCATTGTAAGTGTTTTTTATTCATTACAGGAACTAAACTGTAGTTTGACACAGAGATTGGAAGAATATGAAGCAGATATGATAAGACTGAGGCAACACATCTCGAAAGTAGATCACCAGAATGGAGTGTTAAATGAGGTATTTATATAAAGTAGTAGATCAGAATGGAGTGTTAAATGAGGTATTTATATAAAGTAGTACATCAGAATGGGGTGTTAAATGAGGTATTTATATACAGTAGTACAGTGCAACTTCCAAAAACCGATCCTTCTAAAAACGGATCACTTCCCAATACCGATCATGTTGCCGAAGTCCGGATTTTCCTCTATTATTTTATAGTAAAAAAACTTATAAAAACTGATCCCCCTCAATTTGGAACACTGGACAAATTTTCACAGCGAAATCATGTTAATGTATTTAAAATTCCCTCTGAATGCCGACTTTACCCGTGGTGAATTTGCTACGCTGTTCAACCGTGACAGAGATCATTAACACGTGCATGATTTCACGACTGTATATTCCCATGTGCACAAGTAATTTGCCTTGGGTCATTTCGTGTTTGTGTAATATGCTGTGTTTCGATTGATATTAAAGGTTGTTATTTGGTGTTTACATCAGTCAAATTTCATAAAAACTTATAAATCAACAAACACTACGTCTAAATAATGAAATTCAAATGATTAACAAAGTATGAATTGACAAAAAACATCGATAAGATACACTAGGTACAAAGGCAAGTATATAGTACATATAAAAACTTGAATGGACAGCAGTGTATAAAACCGGAACTGACCGGAATTACTGACTTTTGGTCAACTTCCAAAAACCGAACCCTCCAAAAACCGCACAAAATTAAAGGTCTAAAGGAGGATTGGTTTTCGGAAGTTGCACTGTACATCAGAATGGGGTGTTAAATGAGGTATTTATATAAAGTAGATCAGCAGAATGGGGTGTTAAATGAGGTATTTATATAAAGTGGTACATAATAATTGGCTGTTAAATGAGGTATTTATATACAGTAGTAGATCAGAATGGAGTGTTAAATGAGGTATTTATATAAAGTAGTACATAATAATTGGCTGTTAAATGAGGTATTTATATAAAGTAGTACATAATAATTGGCTGTTAAATGAGGTATTTATATAAAGTAGTACATAATAATTGGCTGTTAAATGAGGCATTTATATAAAGTAGTACATAATAATTGGCTGTTAAATGAGGTATTTATATAAAGTAGTACATAATAATTGGCTGTTAAATGAGGCATTTATATAAAGTAGTACATAATAATTGGCTGTTAAATGAGGCATTTATATAAAGTGGTACATAATAATTGGCTGTTAAATGAGGCATTTATATAAAGTAGTACATAATAATTGGCTGTTAAATGAGGCATTTATATAAAGTAGTACATAATCAGGATGAAATGTTAAATGCGGTATTTTTATACAATGTATAAATTAATACATGAAACTAAGCCATCAAATGAAGTATTTATGTATAGTAGATCACCAGACTGGGGTGTGTTAAATGAGGTGTTTATATAAATCGGTACATCAAAATGGTTTGAAAAAGTACTGTTCCAACTTTGTAGAAATATTTCTGGTATATCAATTTTTCAGAGAAGTAGAACACTGGACATAGAATGTACTCTACCGTGGCTTTCAAAAGAGAATTACAAATGGCTTCATGTGTTCATCAGTGACTGTTTTGACATGATGAATAAATTATTTAGGTGATCACATTTCCCTGAAAACACTTGTTTGTTAATGGAAATTTCCTTTTCATTTTACAGATGTTGGAAAAGGAACGAAGTAACTGGGGTTCATTTTCAGAGAAAAACAACTCAGAAATAGCCACAATGACACAGGAATTAGAAGAAACAAAACTCAGTGCTAAATGTAAGTAACGGTAATGATGTCACATTGTAAATAATGGGAATGACATGGGAGTAACATGGCAGTCACAGGGTTATCAAGACAGTTGTTATAGGATTATTATGACAGCTTTATGATTAATTTGACAGTGATTAGTTAGGGGATAACCATGACAATGTAAGTAGTGGGATAAATGTAGCAGTGTAAGTAGTGGGATAAATGTGACAGTGTAAGTAGTGGGATAAATGTGACAGTGTAAGTAGTGGGATAAACATGACAGTGTAAGTAGTGGGATAAACATGACAGTGTAAGTAGTGGGATAAATGTAGCAGTGTAAGTAGTGGGATAAATGTGACAGTGTAAGTAGTGGGATAAACATGACAGTGTAAGTAGTGGGATAAACATGACAGTGTAA
Organism: Atrina japonica; assembly: GCA_030159075.1. Classification (NCBI taxonomy): domain Eukaryota; kingdom Metazoa; phylum Mollusca; class Bivalvia; order Pterioida; family Pinnidae; genus Atrina; species Atrina japonica. Next base: position 1,139,768 of record BROG01000156.1, read on the forward strand.
GTAGTGGGATAAACATGACAGTGTAAGTAGTGGGATAAACATGACAGTGTAAGTAGTGGGATAGATGTAGCAGTGTAAGTAGTGGGATAAATGTGACAGTGTAAGTAGTGGGATAAATGTGACAGTGTAAGTAGTGGGATAAATGTGACAGTGTAAGTAGTGGGATAAATGTAGCAGTGTAAGTAGTGGGATAAATGTGACAGTGTAAGTAGTGGGATAAACATGACAGTGTAAGTAGTGGGATAGATGTAGCAGTGTAAGTAGTGGGATAGATGTAGCAGTGTAAGTAGTGGGATAAATGTGACAGTGTAAGTAGTGGGATAAATGTGACAGTGTAAGTAGTGGGATAAATGTGACAGTGTAAGTAGTGGGGATAAACATGACAGTGTAAGTAGTGGGATAGATGTAGCAGTGTAAGTAGTGGGATAAATGTGACAGTGTAAGTAGTGGGATAAATGTGACAGTGTAAGTAGTGGGATAAACATGACAGTGTAAGTAGTGGGATAAATGTAGCAGTGTAAGTAGTGGGATACATGTGACAGTGTAAGTAGTGGGATAAACATGACAGTGTAAGTAATGGGATAAACATGACAGTGTAAGTAGTGGGATAAACATGACTTGTAAGTAGTGGGATAAACATGACAATGTAATAATAGGATAAACATGACATGTTTGTAGTGGGATAAACATGACAGTGTAAGTAGTGGGATAAACATGACAATGTAAGTAATGGGACAAATGTGACAGTAAGTAGTGGGATAAACGTAACAGTGTAAGTAGTGGGATAAACATGACAATGTAATAATAGGATAAACATGACAATGTAAGTAATGGAATAAACATGACAGTGTAAATAATGGAATAAACATGACATTGTAAGTAGTGGGATTAAACATGACCGTGTAAGTAGTGGGATAAACATGACAGTGTAAGTAATGGGATAGACATGACAGTGTAAGTAATGGGATAGACATGACAGTGTAAGTAAAAGGATTAACACAGGGCTTTATAGGGAGTATGTGCAGGTAAAATGATAAGTAAAAGGTACAAGCACCTGTTTCTTGGGGGGGGGGGGGTAGTAAAAGCCCTGGAACATGACAGTGTAAGTAGTGTGATTAACATGACAGTATATGTGTCACAGGGTCTGTTAATACAATAGAATACGGCTTTGAAGGTTTGAACGTATTTTTTCAACATTTACTTCAAAGTTGATTATCCCACATATACAGCCTACAATTATATAAAATCATCCACTCAGTACAATAAAATAAATTTACTCACATTCCAGAAATATGATTACATTAAAATAGAAATATATTTACTAAGCGGAATATTTGATTTATGATTTATGATTTATATTTAAAAGAAATATTTTAGATTAACAATTTGTAGTAAAATATTACCACTTGGGCTTTAGATGATACATCAAAGTAATAAGATGTACCTCCTTGTATCTAAATTTATTGATTAGACTTGCTGTCTTATCTCTATGTAAGTTATGATAAGAATGAGTGCTATAGAGTGGAAATGGTTAAAGGTTCGATTCTGTAAAAACCTGTTTTACCACTTTCATACCAATCTTACCACATACTTCTACTTATTCACACTTTCCTCATGTACTTAATACTGGACATAAGACTGGACAATACATATTACATTCGCAGACAATAAACAGAATACATAAAAAGACAATGGCTATTTTACAACTATTTAAAATTTAGGAGGATCTAATAATTTTATTTTACCCAAATTAAACACTCCATGGCATATGTAATGTGATTAATATGATGGTGAATGTAATGTGATTAACATGATAATGTATGAAATGTGATTAACATGACTTAATAACAGGATTTTACTTGGCAGTTTATGACTGTGGACTAACTATGAATGTTGACGTCAGAATGTAAAACTATTACAATTAACTGGGAAATAAGATCAGAGAACATGATGCATAAAGTTCTGATGTGATTCAGTACCATCCCAAGGATATCGCCTGAATTTTTATTTTTTGTTTTCAGTGATGGGGGAAGAATGCAATGATTTGAAAATTCTTTTGAGTTCAGCGGATAAAGAATTGACAAATATCAAAGCCAGAAATCAAATACTAGAAGAAAAACACCAGAAAGCTGTGGATATGCTTGAAACAAAGGTAACATTTCAGGGGCCCATTTTACGAAAGGTCGTAAGTCCTAAATTCTAACTTTCAGTACTAACTACCATGGCAATGCATCGCTGATTTGTCAGTCCCATAACAATTAGGACCAAGACTTAGGATTTAGGACTTACAACCTTTCGTAAAACAGGCCCCAGACCTTTTTTCTATAATATCCCCAATTTGATGAAAAAAAATTCCCAATTTAGTGTTGGTGAAAAATAAAGTAATGTAAGGGGAAATGCATTTATAATTACATTTAGTTTACCATGTGTAACAACAATTTTTCCCAACATGACACAAATTCATGTTAAAATTCCAAATCGTGTTGCCAATGGCATTTTCCCAAAATTGACAGAGAAAGGTCTGCATTTGTTTTTCATTATGATTTCAAATACATTCATTTTTCACATAAAAAATAGGATTAGAAAGATGGTTGACGTTTGAGTTATGTGAAAGTGTTGATATGTTATTCATTTGTTCAGAGTAAGTAAGAGTGGACAACAGATTGAAGTCACATGTCAGGAAACCTGAAAATCAGGACTTTTTGTGATTTAGGACCGAAGTACTTGCATTGAATTTGTACACATTTTATAATTCACTAAGTTACTACAAGGTGGGCATTATAAAGAGATTTTACTGAATTCACGGGTTTCTTTTTGGGCCTTCAAGATTCATGGATGGGGTGGGGGTATTGTTTTGGTCTGTTTGCTCCTTTGTAACATTCTGTCCAAAAAATCAAAGATTCTTTCAACAAATTTTAACCACGTATAGTTTAACATGGCTCTACAATCATGTTTGTCTGATTGTCCGGGACAAGTCTGTTTTGTGGTCGAACATTTAAAGGTTACTTCTCTCTTGTACTACGGGACAAGTAAAATTATTCAAGACAAAAATTAATTCGATTAAAATTCCTTGATTAAACACAAAACAATATCTTTAAATGTTACATTCGATTTTCAGAAAAATGATTTTTGCATTTCGAACAAGTAGATATCAAAACTACTTGTCCTGCAGCACAAGTGGAAATTTTCTATAATTGTTGACAACTAAAGTGGTCTGATTTGTGAAGTGATCTGTTCAATGAGGTTCTGTACTTATTAGATATTTAAACCTTGACTTGTACTCTTCTAGTCTCTGAACGTTTTGTTGAAGAGACTCAACAGTTTTTTTTTCTTCTTCTGTAGTTGACTGCAATGCCAATGGTTAAGGCTAATTTCTTATTAATTCCAACACCCTGCAATAATTAAATCATTTGTAAATGGCTTATTTTCAAATTTTAAAAATACAACTTGTTTATTCAATAAAATTTCAGATAAATTTTTGTTGTGAAAACATTGTCTCTGAGACAAGTCCATTTTGCAGCCGGACAAGTGGACTTGTCCAACAAGTGAGATTGTTGAAGACAAAAATAAATTCAATAAAATTTACTTGTTTACACAAAACAAATGTTACACTCCATTTTCAGACAAGTAATTTTTGCATTCAAACAAGTAAATTTCAATACTACTTTGTCCTGCAGGACAAGTGGAAATTTTTGTGATTGTTGACTCCTGTATAATACTTTATGTCAATGAAACATACGATAACTCCGATTCTAAGTTTGGAAACATAATCCTAGGGGTACATTCAGATTTGTTGATGTGATGAATCGTAAGATGAGGATATTATACTAGGGTGGTCCCGTATACTCAGAGATTAATATCATCAACATGCAGGTCAGGTCCCAATGCAAAATCTGATATTTTTTCCCCCCAATTTTGAGCAAAAATTTCCCAGTTAAGTTCACCATGTTGTTCACATTGGGTATTAAATCATAAAAAGGAGAATTTAGTACATGTATCAACTGCACTTCTAAGTCTTCAAATAAAAACCATGTTGTCAGTTAAATAAGAGAAGCTAAATTAATCACAGGTATTGTTTCTTTATTCTTATGAATTAAATGACCATAATTACTTTTTATTCCCATTTTGACCCATTGCAACGTAAAATTCCCAATTGGAAGGGATATTAACTCTTGATACTGGTACAGAAATGTGTAGAGAAATGTATAAACATATATATGTCCCGAAACCTGTCCATACCCCAGTCTCATACAGTTTTTGTAATAAACGTGGGTTAATGGTGAGATTGTCATCAATCTTTTAAAGGTAACATTTAGTTAATTTTGATAGAAATATAACAACTTTTCTGCCTGTATAATTCCTTTGTGTTATACAGCATGTTTAATTTATTTTTTCAGCTGATGCAGGTAGACCTTGAGCTTTCAAAAATGAATAAAGAATATGAGACAGTTAGTGAAGAGCGAGACAGTCTTCTGGTAAGTTTTAACTATGTAAATGATTGGAACACTTTACTATTGTGAACATGAAGGGACATTAGCTGTGTTTACAAAAAAAACAAAAACAAAAAAAACCAAATTTTCAACTTTTACTACTTGATGTACAATAACAAATAAGAGCTATTCACGGGTATAAAAAATCTTGTATTCCTTTGTATTTTGTGAAAATAAGGTCAGGTTAAGTGTTACAAAGAGTTAGGTTGAATTAATCAATTGCAAGTGAATAATTGCCAAGCATTTTTCACAAAATATATACAAATTTAAGAATTGTCATGCCTGTTTATATCTCTTTTTGTAATTGCATATCAATGTAAGTAGTAAAAAAGAAAGGAATTTTTATGCCCCCGGCCTTAAAAGTCCACCGGGGACATCTAGGTATTGGATCATTCGTCTGTCAGTTTGTCTGTCCGTAATTCTGTCCCGCTTACCTATAAAGTGCAAAATTTCAAGTTTGGATTGTGATACAGTAACCAAACTTAGGCTGTAAGTTCATGTAAGGGTTGCTCACATTTCACTGACATCACATACCCTGGAGGTGGGGTGGGGTCAGAATGTAGGACATTGCAAAAATTTGTTGGGACCAGGGACATTTGTGTTTCACAAACACATCTTGATTTTTAAAAAAACCAAAAAAAAACCACACAGCTAATGCTCCTTTAAGGCAGGTATAACATGTGTCCTTATAAATCTTTGTCATGAACAAACCATAAATTTGATTATTCATCTTGAAAAAAAACTTCATTTAAAGATAAACCCTTGATAAACTCTTCATTAGAAGCAGTATTTCATAAAAATTGAAGAAAAAATCATGAGATTTTTTGAGTTATTCATTGGTAACTGACTTTGGGGTTGAATTTAGGTGAATTAAAATAAAACTGTTCAATAAATGTTTTATATACATGTAGTATGTATTTGTCTTGATAATTTGGTATTCATCAATAAATAGCCTGTAACTCATCAACCCCTGCAGAGAATAAGGCTTACTGTTTTTATATAGTAACCACCTGGGCTACTAAAGTTTAAAAACTGGTAGCCCAGCTAGAAAACAATTAGCCCAACTTTTGTTGAGGATGGCGAAAGCAGTCTGAATATGCCAGGGGGATTTAGGGGCATGCCCCCTCCCCAAGAAAACTTTGAAATAGCATTTTAGAGATCTTTTGATAGAAATAAAACATATTTTTTCCCACTAATAGCATAAGTTTTGATAATTTTTTTTTATTTAAAAAAAAACACCACATTCTTCAAATTCTGAAAAGAGGAAGAACAAAAAAACTGCACCATGACATTGCTCATTGGAACTTGCCAGACTAATATTTTTGGGTTTCACAAAGAGAAATATTATTTTGAAAAATGGCTGTTAATAATAAATAAAAAAAAAACCCAGACAAAACAGAATAATTCATTTTTCGTTTCTTTATATAAAAATCAACAAACTGACTGTTATTACCAGGCCTCAACCCTTAACATTTTGAACAAAGTGCCACTAAAATTTTGTTGGCTGCCATGAAAATCTGGTTGACCGCAAAGAAAAAACAATATTTCATTCAATTTTATAATTCATTAATTTATTGTTATTTTGATAGATGCCTTAAGTATATACAATGTATGTTGTCTCTGAATGATGTATGTACATTTAAATTAATTGTTAATGCATCATTATTATTTTCTATCAGTATAAAAGTAATTATAAGTTTTCACTTTTAATAAATGGATGAAATAGCCATCCATTTTTATGTATTTCATTAAAACTTCTTTACAATAATTGTTTTTACATTTATTATTCACCTACATTTCATTTTTGTGACTTTCATGCAATGTATAGTGTTTTCTGCATTTTAACTAATCCTTAAATTCAGTTCCGTTCCGTATCGGTTCTTTTCTTGCAAACCCAACATCCATTTCCTTCCTCCTTTAACTGCAAGCAACAGTCTAGTCAACACACGATGTGTTCTTTGATATTTTTCGACCATGAAATAAAGACTAACGTGTTTAATTGTCAATAAAATAATTATTTTAGTTTCTAATTGGTTTTTGGAAATGGATTTTGAACTACAAATAATTGACTTTTATCTAAATTCTTTGCTTGAAGAATACTCTAACTGGTATCTAGATACATGGCCAAGATTCTAGTATGATAATAACTTTTTAACACTCGCCAGATGGGCACGATAATGACTATTTTATGTTGCCCAGCACAACTTTTACTCCCATTGGAGACTTGGCGACCGCTAATCTAATACCCTGCCCTGAAAAACAATAGACTTTTCTGTAAATCAGTGACTAAGACCAGTCCAAATATGTCTTTAGGGATGAAGGAGTTAAACTTTATCTAAAAAGGTGTTTGAAAGTCTTGAAAAATCTGTGAATTTTACTATGTGTATAGTTTTGAAACTTATTAAGCACTAAAAAATTATTGGAATAATTCTCTTCATATCTCTTATGTATACATGGGTAAATTCCGTGTTTCTTTACAGCAATCATTGGAGACAGCTCAAGACACATTGAATTTCAATGAATCTATGGTAAAGGAATTGGAGGAACATGTACAGAAATTAACACGTGAAAAATGTGAAACAGAAAAACAGATTCAGGTAATAATATTGATAATCTTATGATACTGTATGTGTATTTAAATTAGCGCACTCATATTTTAGCGCTGTCAGGGGAAATAGACTTATTAACGCAATCTTAAATTCATACAATTAATTTCATTAGTTTTGTCATGTATACAGAATGACAGGATGGAGAAATTTTAGCGCTGCCCTTGAATTAGCGCAATGACTTGAGCGCTAATATTAGAATACCGCTAAAATAAGTACACGTACAGTAACCAACACCAAACTTATTACTTATTATTAAGATATTTATACTTGAGTGCTAATACTAGAATACTGCTATAATAAGTAAACGTACAGTAACCAACACCAAACTTATTACTTATTATTAAGATATTTGTGTTATGGATTTTTCCCAGCTTATCTGATGTATTAATAATGAAATATTATATTATCACTAGAGCAATGCAAAATATTAATATCACATTCTGGAGAGAGTGCTTGTGGAAGCATAAGTCAATCCGTAGGTCACAAATATAATTGGAAAACAAACATGTTTTGTAGGGTTTGAAAGCAGTTCTAGTCCAAGAAGAAGAGAAGAACAAAGATTTGATGTCCAAGATGGATGCTGCAGGAGAGGCTCAGGTAAATTGATTAGTGTCTTGTGAATTTATGTACATGTTGTTGTATTATTAACTTACATATTACACACAGAAGGCCTTAAAGGAGAGTACCATACTTCACGACATGTAGGTTGATGTTTTTTTTTTCACCAAAGTTGCAACATCAACCTATCCACCGCTTCTCATGCTAAAAATTGATATTTTTCAGGAAAAAATTATGTATAATTTAATGGAAGAAAAAAATCAAATTAATCAAGACTTGTGTATGGAAAGAGCCCGCCAACAAGAACTGAAGGATGAAGTTTCCGAACTTAAAAGTCATCTGGAAACAAGTCAAAGTATGATATCAAGTCAGGAAAAACAGCTGGAACAAAGCAAGGTGATATGTCAATGTTATACATCACTTAATTAACCTGTCGTAAAATAGTAGTTAATCTGACTTACCTGTTATGGTGTCAAGTCAGGAAAGACAGTTGGAACAAAACAAGTTTATACAGGTACCGCATTCTACCCAATAACCGCCCGTGTCCCTATAAGCGCCCTGCCATATACTCACCTTTTTTTTTTTTTTACTCATGATCGATTTTCTTTTCTAGTCAGTTGATGAGGTGATGAGGACCAGAAAAACTTATATAAAGGTTTATCTCTAGTCAGCAACAGAAGGATGTTGATGGGTGTCCTCGGTAATAACTAAAACATAAAACAAGTAATTTTGTGAGAAAGACTGCCAGTTTACTTGTGGAAGGCTTGTGGGCTCCTCCTGGGTATATTGTAACTGGGGTCCTCTCCTCATCAAAAACTGGCTTCCACCATATAATGATAAATTGTTGGGTGTGGTGTAAAACAACATTCAACACCCACCCATCCCCTTAAAAATTTGAAATTAGGGAAAATGATGCCAATCTTTAATTTGGTTTCTAGCATCAGATGGGTAAGGGTATTTAGGGATTTTGCACCCTATTAATATCATAAGGGCTAAAATAAGATCCCATTCCTAATGCCAAAAAATGGTATGTTTGCCCAATTTGCAGTCATAATATCCCAATTGAAATCAGATAACAATGAATTTGAAGATATTCTTGTATTTTCAAACAATCTTGTGTATTTAAGATTTCCAAATTTCAGTGCTAAAATTCCCAAATCAAAAGGCCCAAAAAAGTGTGGAAATTTCTAATTGAAAAAAAAAATTCAGTTACTTATCGATAAATCCCCGCTTTTGTAATTTAAAAATTAGGGAAAACAGAGTTACTGTTCTTTGGTATCATAGCTATATCTTTGAGAAAACAGGAAAACAGTTCATATTAAGTAAATATTTATTTTAATTCTTCAATTACCTGGTCTTATGACTGCTGTCCAGCTTTACATCGGTGATCTCTAGTGGCCATTTAGCCACTTAACTGACCATGATCACTTATGGTGGTATATTGAGATATCGGACACTTTGAAATGGACATTTGTTCTCAAAATAGAGTGGCGGATGGCAATATTGAATTTGGCATTATAAAGAGAATTTTGTATAGCTAGAAAAATGTTCCTGAAGAAATGTGGCGATAATTCGAGAATTGACTATTTCAAATTTTCTGTTAACTTTCTAATTATTCCATTAGGAGGCCATTTCCAGCTTCATGACCAAGATACAGGAGTTAAAGTCGGAATTGTCTGTGTCGGCGGACCTAGTGGAAACTCAGACTGAATACATCCAGGACTTGGAGAATGAGATTCAGAAAAAGTCCAAAGCAGTGGAAGATTTACAGAAAAATCTGTCCGATTTTGAATGTCAATTTGAGCGACAGAATAACAGTCATGAGATGGAGGTATGTGAGCGAGTTGTCGTGTTTTGTCTCCGTAAAAGTTTATCGGCGTCTTTAATAACAGAATGAAATTTCTTCCACTTTTCAGGAAAGGGTAGAGGGTATTAGATTTTCTAATAACTATTTTTATCACTGCACAAAAGATGTAATTCCAATCTGAACTAAATAAAGTTATAACTTATGTGTAATGGGGTAAGCCCTGTTTTTAATGACATAATTCCAGTGCAGTTTATGTTTCTTAGAGAAGGGCCTCTGTGGCCAGGTGGTTAGAGCATCATGCTTTGTACCATGGAATCTCTCACTTCTGGTCAGTGCAGGTTCATGCCCTGTTGGTGTCTAAGCTGATTTTTGTGAGATGGTTTGCCAGTTTACTTTTTGGAAGGCCAGTGGTCTCTTCCCTGGTACATTGTACCCGGGTTCTCTTTGTTAAAATGTGGCTGTCACCATATAATTGAAAAATTGTTGAGTGTGGCATAAAACACTTTAAAATTCAAAAATTGAAAATTTAAATAGAGAAATACAATTTGTAGTAACTGAAATTTTATAAATACATGGTGAATTGCGCTACACAGTGAATTGCCCTACACTGAATTGCTCTGTACAGTGAAATGCCCTACAGTGAATTGACCAAAACTCTGAATTGCCCTACCCATGAATTGACCTACACAGTGAATTGCCCTACACATGAATTGTTCTATACAGTGAATTGCCCTACACATGAATTGCTCTATACAGTGAAATGCCCTACAGTGAATTGACCAAAACTCTGAATTGCCCTACCCATGAATTGCCCTACACTTTGAATTGACCTACACAGTGAATTGCCCTACACATGAATTGTTCTATACAGTGAATTGCCCTACACATGAATTGTTCTACACAGTGAATTGGTATTTACTTTGAATTGCCCTACCAGTGAATTGCCCTACATGGTAAATTACCCAAAGTAGAAGTTCCTAACTTAACAAACTTGAAGCAGTGATTACAGTTATCTTCAGTTATGGCTGTTTGTTCCTCATCTTGTAGGTTAGCATGTTGAAGGATGACTTGGAAGATGCTGTAAATAACCTGGAATCTTATAGACATGAATCCAACAGAAACGAGGAAGAAATGGTTTGTATTAGACACAGTATGATCTTCATTATCATTCTCCTAGCTCATATTGTATCCATGCTGATGAAGAAAGGGAAGTCATTCTTATGTTAAATCTGCCTTAACTTACCCCTGAAGTCATATTTGGACCTGCCCATTTCAAAAGAATGGTTTAGTCCACTGTCAGAATTCAGGGGTGTGTGATTTAGAATAAAACTTTTATCATGATTTTACAGGCAATATGAAGTTGCTCACTCCAGAATTATGACAGTAGACCATACTTTCTATTGATTTGGGTGAGTCAAAATGTGACCCCAGGAGTGATTAATTAACTTGTGGTAATGGTACTGTTATTTTACACATTATAAAAATTAGAAACAAAATGCTTTAACACAGGTATTGATGGTTTATTTGCCAAATGCTTAGTTTTTTTAGCGAAAACTTTTATAATCAAGTTTTTGTCAATGTGAGCATAACTCAGGAATTTCAGTACTTATGGATAGGCCAATAATGTTAGAATTAGGTTGGTAGGTAGGCAAATTTTTTTCTTTATATTTTCAGTTGAATTAATCTTTGATATGTAAATTTGACAAAATTTAAGATTTTTGATAATAAAAAAAATGGACATTACTGCCTTACAAAACTTTTGGGTCAGAGTTTTTTTAAGATGGGTCGGTGGGGTCACATTGAACAATTCTTTTTTATTTTTTGTCTGATGCAGATTATAAATTGACATTGTATACATGTACATTTCAGAAAGAGCTAAAGAACTCTTTGAACAAAATGCTGACACAGGTACACATGAAAGAAGAGGAAAAAAATCAGCTGCAGTCTGAGGTATGAAACATCTCTCATCAAAGTTAAATTGCTGTAACGCATCAACCCCTGAAAAAATGGACTCTGTTGTAAATCAATGACTTAGAACAGTCCAATTGTGTCTTAAGGGGTGAACGAGTTGATCTGTTTTTAGCTCACATGATTGCTCATGTGAGCAATTGTTCTCCATCATCTTCCATCATGTGTTCAACATTTACATTTTCGACTTCTTCTTGAGAACTGCTAAACCAATTGACTTCAATTGACTTCCTTATAATGTACCTGTTTGATAAAAATCCAAGATGGTACACATGATTTCTTAGACATGATGTCTTCTGACTAAACCAATTGTGTTGTTGGTTTTTTGGCCAGATCAGAAATCCAAGATGGCCACCCTGGCATCTGATTGGCTGAGACATTTTCAACTTCTTCTTAAGAACCACTGAACTAATTGCCTTCAAACTTGGTACACATGTTCCTTATGATGTCTTGACCAAGTGTTATTTTTTGGGCCAATCCGAAATCCAAGATGGCCGGTCTGGCATCTGATTGAATTCCTTTGGTTGTGCAAAAACGACATGAGCTTTGAACAATTTTTACATTCCCATTTTATTATATTCTATCTCATATCGATATGAGACCATTACTGTCGTAAAATTGAGCAAATTTTACATTCCCAGTTTTTATGTGATATTCTATTTCATATATTTCCAACGAAGACCCGAGTGACCACAAAAAACTCCCCACCCCCGTGTTAGTTAATATACATTCAAATGTATTATTTGTAATCGACATTTTGCAACAAATCTTGCCAAAGTAAACGTAACCATGTGCCGGGCTTATCTGGTGACCTCATATACCTTAGTTATTTTTTGTCATGCCGCCCATACTTTGAGCATGATTGCAGATTATACTTTCACAGGTAAATTTTGATTTTTACGTAAACATTAAAGATTATTACCGAGTGACCAATAAACACGTGCTTTTTAAAATAGTGTTGAAAAGCATATACTTTACATAATACATGCACTTTCCAATAAAAATCATGTCCTGTATTTTAAAAATATATATAAAACACATAAAAATCTGCAGATTTTAACATGGTCCGAGCGCGTAAAAGAATTAGAGATCCCCTGACTGAATTATGAAGTACATTTGATATGCCAAAAGAGTTTATCTGAAAGGTCATTGCATATGGAAATACAGCTGGATTTTTTAAGGAACGGGAAAACTTAAATTGTAATAAATCAAATAACTTTGAAAAGAAAATCTTTTACAATGTTTTACGTGTTTGTTAACATATTTGAATACACATTTGATCATATTCTCGACTATATGTCAGGGTACAAAAATAATCATTGTGACAGCTTATATCGCTTTAAGAACCACTGAACCAATTGCCTTCAAACTTGGTACACATGTTCCTTACGATGTCCTGACCAAATGTTGTTTTTTTGGCCAGTCTGAAAATCCAAGAGGACCACCCTAGCGTCTGTTTGGCTGAGACATTTTCAACTTCTTCTTAAGAACCACTTGGTACATAACACCTTAATTATATCATATTTCTGAAGAAGTGTTGTTTCCACACTGTCATCATTACTGTGAAAATCTGTCACAAGAATTGCCTGGTCTTCAGGATGTGGCCCCTGATTTGTCTGCGATATTTTCAACTAACCTCTCTTAAGAACATCACTTTATGAATTCCAATTGATCACAGTTACAATGTGCAATGCCCTTAATCTAAATGGTCTGCAACATTTTGCAGAGTTTTGACAAAATGTTGATATGTCCTACATTGTCTTCATAACGCTACGAAATGTTTATCAGATCATTCAATGACAGACCACCATTGTGAATTTGGATGAAAACTTCAGGATGTAGACTATTTTTATTACGACAACTTAGTGCATTTGAAACCCTTTGTCTAAAGTTTTGTGATGGTCCTCTGCTGCTACTTAACATCATTAACTTTTGGAGAATTCCGCATATGATCACATGCTACAGCCGGCCTGGCTCATCGGTACGCGCTCACCATGTGAGGTCGTTTTCGAGTCCAGCCGGCTCTTTTTCCTGTCTGTCGGATGAATATTTGACTTTTTAGTCCCAGACATAGGTTGTGGCATTAAAGAACCCTCACTCTCAACTTGCTACAAATTTTCCTCATGAAAGCCCTACCGGCATGGTGTCTGCTACTTATGCTGCTCAGTGGGCGTTATGGAAATCCCAAACATTACCTCCTGCAAATTATGTGAGTGCCAAGGCCCATGGGCCTCTTGTTTAGCTAGCCAGGATGAAAGTCCTGAGAGCCAATGCCATAACCCCAGCGTTGTCGTTGTCAGTGTCCGTAGACAAAACTTTAACCTGACCCATAGCTTTTGAACTGCAAGGGACAGGGGTTTGATATTTCACATATAAATTCCTTATAACCAGAGGTTTCATTTGGTACCTTTACTCAATACATTGGACTTTAACTAGGATATATCTTTTAAACCATAATGGATAGGGCATTCATATTTCACAAATATTTTTTTTTGACCAGAGCTTTCACTTGGTACCTTGACTTTTGACCTAGTGACCTTTACCTTGGACTTTGACCTATTTTTAAATAACTTTAACCTGAGCTAAAGGAATCAAAATATTTACCATACCTTAAAACCTGACAGCTGTGGATCAAATACCTATTTTGAAAATTTACGCCCATTTCAGATGAGCTTTGTTGTCTTCCGATTCCACAGGTAAAGAATTGTTTTGTTTGTTGTTGCCTGTCCATACCTTCCGGGTATGGGTAGGTAGGAAAATGATACTTTTTAGAAAACGATATCAAACAAAGCAAGAAAGGTATACTTTAATAACTGCCTCATTCTCTGTATACAGTTTTAAAAAAAGGTAAATTCTGGCCTGGGGTTTGACATGTGTATTCATGTATATATATTTATATTATTAGCTCACCTGGCAAGCGCTTCAAGTTTCTGTCTCAAGTCTGTAATCAATCTCTTAAATAAACAAGTAAATGAAGATTGGTTGAAGGAAATGGACTGGAAAAAATCTGGATCATACAAAGTTTTGAAATTTATGTGAAAAAAAAATTTTGGTCATTAGTATTTTGGGTGAGTAGGCAGGCAACATCAAGTAATTAAAATCTTATATTAGGCATGAAAAGTGTCTGGCCAATAAGTAGATGACTAGTGTTTCATCCAATCAAGATTGATAATTATAACTATCCCCTTGCAACCAAAATTGCAATCTTGATGCACTTTGTATCAATTTAATTTCTATTTCATTCACTTTCACTCTCTTCAGTTGCAATCATTAAAGACCTTACACAGCCTAGAGGTATCACAGCTGCAGGAACAGTTAAGTATGAAAGAGACAGCGGAGACAGAAAGAGATCTGACTCGAGAACTGGAGAGTAAACAGGAAGAAATCAATCTGTATCCTTATAATCCATGTCACTTTTCTGAATCAGAAAATTTGAGGAACAGAAGAGGGAGAAAAAAAAATTAAGAATCTGATTTATTTTTTAGGTTCTTCCAGGGTTGACTATGTAAAAAAAATATGGACTTTGAGGTTTTTTTTTCTCTAACTCAGTTCAATGGATTGTTTTAAAATTTTAGTACAATATTTCTTTTTTTGAAATGAGGAATAAAACCAATATTGTCTCTATGTATCTCCTGATATGTAATTGATTGTTCCTTGTATATTTCAGTCCACAAGATTGAAGATCAAGGGCATAATGTTTTTCAGTCCATCTGTATTACAACACTTGTTTCCATCAGATGTTTATCATATTTATACGAATATTGATAAGATCTCTCGGAGGAGTTTTGTTAACACTGACATTGAAGTTTTGGAAATTTTAAATCTTTATTAATTACATGGTTCTTGGGAGCATTCAGCAGTTTTCAAACTTTAACATCTTCACAAATCGCATGGTTCTCAGGTGTGGTATCTCTGAAACGCATCCTTTTTTATCTTTGTTATCATTATGTATCCTTAACCCTGCCACAGTTTGAGAGGCAATCAACAAAGTTTGAACAGAAAGATAGAAGACTATGAGGACTTAAGACGACAAAAAAATCAAGAAATACAAAATTTAAAGGTTGGGAGATTTTCTTAGATTATATTATGAGTTGATGCAAAAAGTCTTCTGTATTTAATGTTGATATTGCATAGAAGCCAGCGAATACCGATTTAGCAGAATGATTACAAATTTTCATCCCGATTTTCCGCATTATGATGTATCTCGAAAAAATTCCAGAAAATCCTATGTTGTATGGTTATTTGGCATGCATTTTCATAAATGTACTGAAAATGTTCTGGTAGACGATGTGCACATGTGGCATAGGGGAAAGTCAAAAAGGCATCATTGTTGAAAAAATTGAAGATGAGGTAAAAAATGTGAAAAGAATATACACCAGTGTGACCTATACTTACAGCATAAAATCTCAGAGCCATGTATATTATGTCAGATTTTGGGGTCTGTGGATGCGATTTATACAGTAACTCAGTATAGGGAGGAAGATTTTCTCAAATAGTTTTGGATTACTGAAAATGATCTAAAAATAATTATGGAAAAATTGCACTGATAATTACTGATGATTACATCATAGGGTTTGCATCTGTGATTTTTTTTTTTTTTTATACTTTTTTGTTAATTTACAGTTTTTAGGTCACTTGAGTCTGGTGACTAGCAAATTGTTGTAGTCTTACTGTGTGGGAGTGTGTTATGTGTAAAGTTTTTAAGAGTTTAAACCTTCTCAAAAATGCTGGATCAATTCTCTTCACATTTGGTTTAGAGACTATTTAGCTTAGAGGGGCATTATTTTCGCATCATGCAAGGCTTCTTTATACAGGCTTTGTATAGCCATAGGAGACTTCGGGACTTTAATGCAAACTAGATTTTCATATTTTTGTACCTGGCAATAAAAGTATTGTACTTCATTTCTTTCTCAGGAAGAACTGGATGCCAAAGAAAAATTACATAATGATATACAGCAATGGAAAGCAAAGTATGAGATGTTAAAATATGAATCAGAAAGTGAGAAGAAATCTCATAATGAAAGGTAATTAAAATATGAATCTGATAGTGAGAAGACATCTCGTGGCAAAAAGTAATTAAAATGTGAATCAAAAAGTGAGAAGAAATCTCATATTGAAAGGTAATTAAAATATGAATCTGATAGTGAGAAGACATCTCGTGGTGAAAGGTAATTAAAATGTGAATCAGAAAGTGAGAAGAAATCACAAAGAACGACATTCAAAATATGAACTTAAAATTGAGAAATCACATTTTCAAAAGTTGATATTGAAATATAAAACTGAATTTGAGAAAAAAAATTTTGTGAAAGGTAATTTATATATGAATCTAAAAGTGAGTAGATATCTCATAGTTTTGAGGTCGTAAAAATATGAATCGGAAAGTGAGAAGAACCTCACAGTCAAAGGTTATTATTGAAATATGCATCTGAATAGACCCTTCCTTCTTACCTCACCTGTACACTTACCACAACAAATGAAAAAAAAGAGAAAAAACAAATCAATAACTAAATCTGGTATATTGATTTATTTTTTTTATTCTAGGTTTGATGAAGTTCAAAAGCAGCTGGACGGCTGTACAACAGACTTGCAAAAGGTCCAAACAGAAGTGGAACATTACAAAAGTGTCAACGCTCAAATGGGAGCTAGGTAACCTCAGTTTATGATTTATAAAAAGCTGAAAACATTTGTTATTCCCTGAATTTGGTGAATTTTTAGTGTGTAAATTAAATTTTTCAGTATGTCAAGAATCTCCCATACTTGTGTGAAAATTTGAGTTTGATAAGGTGAAGGAGTAACTACTAAAACAATGGTCTTTGAACTCCTCAACCCTGTGGTCACATTTAGACTCACCCAAATTCAATAAACATTTTGAAAGGTGATAAAGTGAAGGGATATTACTAAAATGATGATGTTATGTGAACATTGAAATGTGACAAAGTGAAGGGGTATTACTAAAATAATGATGTTATTACATTGAAATGTGATAAACTAGTGAAGGGTTTGATATTACTAAAACTATCAATGATGTTATTTTACATTTGAAATGTGATAAAGTGAAGTAAGAGGGACTTACAGCTGTTTAAAATAATGACTGATATTACATGTTGAAATGTGATAAAGTGAAGGGTTATTATCTTAATCTAAAACGCTGGCCGAATGATTTGGTCATATGACATTGAAAACAAGCCCTTTTGATAAAGATGTGAAGGGGTAATTACACCTTGCGCAAATAAATGCTACCATTGTTTTCATGTTGGCATATCATCAGTTACCTTTTCATTAGTGAAATGTGATAATTTTATTATAATTCCACCCTATCCTACGTGAAGGGGAGGATATTATACTAAAATAATGAGTTTAAGTTATTTTTATCATATGAAAAGTGTGATAAAGATTAAGTAGGGTAGTTACTAAAATAATGATGTTATTACATTGAAATGTGATAAAGTAGACAGGCGCTATTCAACGTGCGCTCAGGCCGCCGTACCTTCAACAATGATGTTATGACATTGAAAAAAGGTGATTACTAAAGTGAATGGGAATATTTGATTTATTAAGGGGTATTACTAAAATAATGTGTTATTACATGTTATGACATGATTGTGAAATGTGATAAAGTGAAGGGGTATTACTAAAATAATGATGTTATTACATTGAAATGTGATAAAGTGAAGGGGTATTACTAAAATAATGATGTTATTACATTGAAATGTGATAAAGTGAAGGGGTATTACTAAAATAATGATGTTATGACATTGAAATGTGATAAAGTGAAGGGGTATTACTAAAATAAAGATTTTATCATGGCATTATCTTGTTTTTTTTTTCCAGATTATTGGAGAGTAACAATGAAAGGGAAAAATTTGAAGAAATGGAGATTGAGTTAGACAGGTTTGTAATATGTGTATGTTTTTGTGCACATGCATGCGCATGTTTGCATGCAGGGATATCATACAGGGCCGAAATAAGGCCCCATTCCCAATGAAAAAACAATGCATTTTTTCCCCAATTCACAGTCAAAATTTCTCAATTGAAGTCAAATGACAATGAATTTGAAGAGATTCCTGTATTTTCAAACAGTTTTAAGTATTTCTAGATTTCCTAATTTCAATAAAATGTTGCTAAAATTCCCAATTCAGAAGGCCCGGCCCCATTCCCAAAAAGAGTGTGGAAAATCCCTGGCATATGTGTGCGTGTGCATGCATGCGTTTTACTTCATGTTTGTATGATCACTCTAATCAGTGTTATTGTATTGTTATGCTTTATTACTTAAAATTTAAACTGGTCCAGATCAAGAAAGGGTTCACAAGACTCCACCATGCCAAGTTGTATGGGTTTTACTATACATGCCGTGCGTGAGACTCGGGTGATTTAAAGCCCAAATTTCAGACAGGGTGAATATGTTTTCTGTCGTAAAAGGGCGAAAAATAACCAAGGGCAGAAATTTCAAGGTATACAATATGTCATTTTGGGGGTTTATTAAATGCTAATTGTGACATGTTTTAAAGTCATTGATTGTTTTATTGAATGAATATGGGGTGCCTCCATGGCCGACTGGTTAGAGCATCACGCTTTGAATCATAAAATCTCTTCTGGTCAGCGCAGGTTCGAGCTCCGATGGAACCCAAGCTGATTTTTGTGAGAAATTTTGCCAGTTTACTGGCGGAAGGCCGATGGTCTCTTCGTGGGTACATTGTAACTGGGTTTTCACCTCCACCATTAAAAACTGGCCTCCACCACTGAAAAAATTATTGAGTGTGGTGTTAAACAGTAATCAAAGTTCAAAAATTAAAAAAAAAAATTGAATGCATGAAGCAGCCACCAAGTAGAAGATGGATCATCAAGGGACGGTTTCACTGGTCCCCTGTATTGTAATATCACAATTGTTTTCCTTGTTCTGATTAATCATAGCAATTTTAAAGACATAGTATCTACGATTTCCTCAATATTTCAATCTCAATTGTTTGGGTCAAATATGTTAGTATTTGGAGATAAAAAACGAAAAATTGTTGAATTAAAACACATAGAGAAGTATAGTTTTAAAATTGTATTTCACAACTTTCACGTTTTTTTTTATTTTTTTGTCGTACGGACAAAAAATTCGTTTGCAAGCCCGCCCATATTTCATATGTGACCTGTATTTGCGCCATGCGCAAAAATCATTTCCATTGTTGATAGTGAAAAGCATGGCGTCAAAAGCAAAAAACAAATCGTGGCCGACCTGTTAAATTGACAGATTCAGCTAGTAGAAAAAGAAATCGGAAAGAAGTTCTGCTGCGAAATACAAACAAAGACCAAGATAAATATATGGAAAGGAGCATGATCGATGGATAAGCCTCAAGGACCGTTCTAAATGTAGGATCTTCACGCCGAAGTCGAAATTGTAAATAAATCAACAAACGTGCTTACCTCAGCATCCATTGATTGATATTCGATACGATCTAGGTCATTGCGTGTGCTTCTGGGATTGTTTCTGTGCAATAATTAATGAGTTTGATTCTTACAGACGACGACAACAAATCAGCTCATTTATCCGTTAATTACGCTAATTATACAAAAAAGTGTCGACGTGGAAGATCATTATTCAGTCATATCTTCGATATTTCCGCAAAATTGCCGACTAAAAAAAATAACCATTTTCGTAGATACTATGTCTTTAATTCAGATTTTCATGAGGCTCCGAGTCTGACAAATAAAATATGAGAATTTACTGAAGTCTGAGAATTTTCCCCACTTGTTCTGCTTTGCTAAATAACTTAATAATTAGAAGAAGTTGAGAATACGCTATGATGTGAGAAATTCTGAAGTTTTATGATGCTGGGGGTCATACCTGTTTAGATCTTTAAGCCTATTTTCTCACATTTCAGACTCCAGGAGGTTGTAAGAAAACATCATAAAGAGAAGGAGGAAAACTATGAGGAACAGCAATTTCTTAGATCAGTAAGTTAATTACCAGTGCAAATTTCTCATTTCTACACTTAGTTTGAACTTTGTGTACGGATTGCTCATGTACTGTATTTTACGGCCTATAGGTCAATATTTTTTTTCTCCAAAGTTGTGACCTCGACCTATTCACCGCATCGAACTTATCTTAGTGAAATATTTATCTGCAATTCCTCATTTTAACATCGTAATTCAACATTTTTCACTGGATAATCTAGGGGCCTACTCCAAACACCCATTTGTATTTACACTTAATAGAACTTTTAAATGTGACCTTTTGTGTGCGTAATGCACTGAGTTCATAAATCCAAGTGACAAAATAATAGATTTCTTTCAAGTTTACAATTATCATTGGGATTCAAGATTCAGAAACTGTGATAATAAAAATACATCGTTTACATTAATATTTATACCATACAGTTTATACTTTTGAATGATTCCCATATCCTCGGCACCCCGTCTGTTGAAGTTGAAGCCTTCATAAGTGAGACTTTCAGGACACTACAGCTGTGTTCACTGGAATGTGACCTTCAACTGATAAGGATCGAGCAAGCAGTCTTTGAAGTTGGGAAAGTTTTGGAAAAAGTGAGTTACATAAATTAATTGACACTCAACTTGATTATTTAATTGTTCGACAATTGCAGCTAACATAACAACTTAGGTCCAATGTAAATGGATAAGACAAATATTCGAGGTCACTGTGGTGTTAACAGCATACTGTAAAGAGAATTTAATGATGATTTGACAGGTAAACATAATAGCGATGTATACATATACATAATTAGTACACACGAGTAATATCTAGTATGTTAAGTATGATAAAATGCAACTAGTAAGACTTTTTAATCACTCCTATGTTTAATAATGTTACAGTAAAAGAGCCTACTTTACTCTGATTATTTGGTAGGCTACCATCGTTTTAGCACCAGTTATTAAACACAAAACAATGTATTTTTTGTTACGTTCTCCCATTCATGTTTTCATTCTCTGCCGACATCGACCTATATTCCACTTCGACCTATCTAATACTTAAACCCGGATTTTTACCAAAAATCGGCCATTCGACCTATCCCCACATCGACCTATAGGCCATAAACTATGGTATATATTTAGTTTAACCTCAGGTTTAACCTCTGTGTAACGATTTCTTAAGTCTATATTTAGTTTAACCTCTGCATACAGATTTCTCGTGTCTATACTTAATGTAACCTCTGTACAGCTTTCCCATATCCATTTTTAGTTTAACCTTCTCTTTATCGATTTCTCTTGTCTATATTTAAATTAACCTCTACATACAGATATCTCATTTCTATATTAAGTGTAACCTCTGTACAGATTTCTCATGTCTATATTTAGTGTAACCTCTACAGATTTCTCATGTCTATATTTAGTGTAACCTCTGTACAGATTTCTCATGTCTATATTTAGTGTAACCTCTACAGATTTCTCATGTCTATATTTAGTGTAACCTCTACAGATTTCTCATGTCTGTATTTAGGGTAACCTCTACAGATTTCGCATGTCTATATTTAGTGTAACCTCTGTACAGATTTCTCATGTCTATATTTAGTTCAGCCTCTATGTACAGATTTTTGATGATAAATGTCTGGTAGTGTTATCATGATAATGATGTCAAGACATCACTTTTATTTTTTTCCATAAAATTACAATAATACAAAACAAACTTAGTCAGTCACTGGAGCTCTATGAGGCGTTACATCTGTTTGTTTTCACTTCTTAAATAAAAAATAGATTTCTTTGAAATGATCTGTCTGTCTATCTATCTACTGGGAAACTTGTATATAACAACCTCCTTAGGGACACAAGAAAACTGGTCTTTATAGGGAGGTGGTCTTTATATAGAGGTTGATTTATACACAAATGGTACTATTGGGGACTGCAAAAAAATGGTTTTTGTGACCAGGTGGTCTTTATACACAGGTGGTGGCCAAAGCAGGTTTTACTGTATTTTTCCATATATATATATATATATATATATATATATCAATCTATTTACCTACTTAAGGGCCTATGTGGCCGTGTGATTAGAGTATCACACTTTGAACCATAGTCTCATTTCTGATCAACCTAAATTTGTTTTGTTTTTTTTTTGTTTTTTGTTTTTTTGTTTTTTTTTTTGTGAGAAAGTTTGCCAGTCTACTTGCAGAAGGCCGGTGGTCTTTTCCTGGATACATTTTTAAAGTAACAAAAAGTAGAGTGACCGAATTACATGTAAAATAAGAAACTGTGTCATTGTATTGTAAATCATCATCAGAGTTAGGATCTCTCCGCAGACGACTGGTTAGAGCATCGTTCTTTGAACCATGACTGAGACAGTAAAAACCGAGGTCCCATGTCACAGTAGGTGTCGCATACCTGCCAGCTATTCTGATTTGGGAGGAACAGTCCCGATTTTCATATATAAATTCCACGTTTCGGATTTGCACTGTTCGGTTCCACTTTCAGTTTTCTCATTTAGACACAGAATCTTACAAATGTTTGAACAGAATGTTGATATTCAAGCTTCTCTGTGAAACAGCGCGCACATATGGCAATGGCGGACACATCTCTGCTGTTTCTAGTGACGCTCTATAAAAGATGGAGTCGCCCAAAAAGAATGTCAAGCAGATGCAGAAATTCAAGGACTCTTCTTCAAGTCATTTTAATGGTGTCATAACACGATCGACACGAGAATGCAACTAAGCATTTTATACAATGTGTCATACAGACATTACTATTTGGCATGGTGGTTTCAACGACATTCAAAAACACATAAATACCGGGTTTTGGCGGGAAACACAAAAAGCTGCTGTGTCAATAGAAGGAAGTCATCTGTTAAACAGTTATTATTTTACAAATAATGATGACGTTTATGACGTGACGAGAGCTGAAACTTTATTTTCAGAGTTTATAATTGAAGGACATTGTTGTTGTATCTGTTACATAGTCTGGATAGTCTGCATATTCTTCAATCTTTATGCAGAATGAAACAAGAATTTGGAACTGAAATATTGGAGTCATGAGCATGCTTTGTATTCTCAGAAATGCTCGAGAGTGTCTTAAAAAAAGCTGAATAGCAGGATTTTTTGGCCTGGTGCCCCTGCACCAAATTACAGACCTGCAGCCCCCAAGCCCCCATCTGATTGTTCCACTTTTCAATTACTCAAAGTTGGCAGGTATGGTGTCAGCACGTTAAAGAACCCTCACTGCTCAATGGCCTAAGTGCTGAGCATATGCCAAAATTTGGAGCCCTTCATCGGCATTTGGTGACGTCTCCATATGAGTGAAAGATTCTTGAGTGGGACGTTAAACAGCAATAAACAAACAAACAAATTGAACCATGAAGTCTCTCATTTCTGGTCAGTGCAGGTTCAAGCCCCACTGGAACTTCAGCTGATTTTTGTGAGAAAGTTTGCCAGTTTACTGGCGGAAGGCTGGTGGTCTTTTTCCAAGTAACCAGGTTGTCACCTCCATCATTAAAAACTGGCTGCCACCATATAACCTGTGGCATAAAACACTATTCAAAATCAAGTAATGGCTGCCGCCATATAACTGAAAAGTTGTTGAATGTGGCATAAAACACCTTTCAAAATCAAGTAATGGCTGCCGCCATATAACTGAAAAGTTGTTGAATGTGGCATAAAACACCTTTCAAAATCAAGTAATGGCTGCCGCCATTTAACTGAAAAGTTGTTGAGTGTGGCATAAAACACCTTTCAAAATCAAGTAATGAGAGTTTCTGTTTCGAAAGTATTCCATTTTTTTTTTTTATTTTTTTTTTTTTTTTTTTTTTTTTGTGTGGGGGGGGGGGGGGGGGGGTGTAGTTCGTGAAAATTTAAACAACATATGCAATCTCGCCAAAACAATGAAATTGGAAGATTGAGTACTAACAAGTAGTTTGTATATCTCATTTTTGTTTAGGTGATAGAAAAATTACGAGAGAAGGAGAGTAAATTACTGGAGGAGAACTCCAAGTTAATTGGCCATCAGAATTTGAAACAGAAAATACACCATACACAGCAACTGAAGGAGGAACTTGTGCTGTGCAAAGAGGTAGGATTAAATGTTAGTATTTCTGCTTAGAAAATACAATAAAATAAAACAAACAAAGATAACTTGACTTATACACTCCTAAAGACACATTTGGACTGGTCTCTGTCATTGATTTTTGGTACAGTCCATTATTTTCATGGGTAGTTGGGTTAAGTGTTTAAAATAAAAACGAATGTATTGTTATATTATAATCCCATCTTCTTGACTTAGAGATTGTTATTTATAAACTTTCATCTCCCTTCAGAAATAATCTAATCCACGGTTGAGATATAACTGATGATCTCCGTCACTCCCTCATTGCCTTTTTGCATTACTGTAAATCTGAAAATTTTAGCTGGACTATATTTTCACGATACAAACATTCTGAATTTTATTTGGGCGATGATATTTTTTGCGATTTCGAAAAGTCTTCGTTAACTAATAATATTACGAGTGTTAGTCATATTAATACTGCCGTTAAAACTCAATTAATTCATTGACCCTTTTAGCCACAATTGAACAAAGAATGGTAGAGTCCACTGTTAGAATTCAGGGGTGTTTTATTAAGAATCCAAATTTTACAATTGTTGCGATTGTAACCCAATCTTTACTAGTTGTGTTAGCGGTAAATCTTGAAATAAGCTGATTGCTCGGTGCGAGCATGTGGGCAGAACCTTCACCAGTTTACGGGCCATATGCGTTGAATAAACCAATTCAATGTGGCTGCTTATTCTATACTCGTCTGTTATTTCTAAAATTGTTGTATTTCACTTGACGAGTAGAAAGATGTATTTTCTACACCATTTGACTGTACAAGACTGACGGAAACGTGACTGCTGTTCAGCGTTCCAGACATGGCCGAGCTCGATTCTGATTGGTGCAGGTGTGGAGAGTCTACAGGGTATAAATAGGAGTCGGATGCGGGACAAAGGTGCTTTTTCACCAGTTGCGGGGCCGTATATATATACTTATTAGATCTATCTATTTCCAGTGCAGTCTGATTTTGAAGGTGTAAAATGTCTTCCTTGGAGAAATATTCAGAGGAGGTAAATTGAAGAATTATAACATGATGTTCATTAGCGATAGCTGTTGATACGGCGTATTATGCACCTTCACCTTCGGACCAGCACCTTCATTTAGGACTGTGGTCTGCACCTTCAGTTCCACACCTTCACTGACATCATTAAATAAATAACTAAAATATAAATCTAATTTGATAGAATTCTAAAATAAAAATAAAAGAGTTGTTGTTTATTTAAACAGCTGTTTTTATTTTAACAACCTGGAATATAGAAACATGCCTCATAAATTATATTAGATCTAATTTTATGAAAGTTCAAATAGATCTATATGGTCCTGTGCGTATCTCGTTTCACACCTTCGTGCGAGTGATACACCTTCATCCATTTTGCCGGTCATAATCGTCATTTGGTGACAGAAGCAAGTATTGATATTTCTTTATACTTCAGTAACATGGTGATTATGCTGTAATTTTGCGCAAGGAGTATCTACACAGAATTATTTCCTGTGCGACACCTTCAATATGTTATATGATTTAGGCTCATGCCGTAAACCTTCGCATAACGGTAGCACCTTCAGTGAATTTTTGGAAATAAATTTCCATTGTTGATTTTATATGGCTTGAGGCGGAATCTAGCAGATATATATATATATATATATATATATATATATATATATATATATATATATATAAAACTTATTCTTCTATGGAAAAATAAGTTATAGATTTTATATAAAAAACTTGATGCTGTGAATCTACTTCACTCCTCTACAGACTTAGTAAAACAGAAGGAAACGAAAATATATATGTATATTTAAATATATAAATATAAATATTTCAAAGTTGTATTACTGTTGAAATTTAATTTAATAAAATCATAATTGACTGCTCATATTCTTTGCCTACTTTTTACTGATGATCTACAGGACTAGAGGACTCACATATTTTTGTTGCAATTATTTCTGTGATTACACATCCTGATCAATATTATTTATTTTAGAAACGCAACACAATAACTTAATATACAATATCAATGTGTACACGCCTGAATTATTACAGTGGACCATACTATTTGTTAATTTGGGCAAGTCTAAATGTAACCTTAGGAGTTGTTGAGTTAAATGTTTGCCTATTAAATATCCAAAAATATATTATGGATAGGTTTTTTTTGTAACATATAATTTTCCCTCTTGATTTTTAAACCTGATTTTGTATGAAACTTTACGAAAGTCAGATCTAGCACGATTAAGTACCGTAAACCTGAACGTTTATTTTTGCCTCTTTTTATGATAGAAAACATATTCGTTACGTCTTGAATTTACCCTGGACCACCATAATCTCAGGGATGGCAATAATGGCCATGTTTCAATTATTTAACTTGAAATTTTCAAATTAATTTTAAATTCGCTCTCTGATCTAATTGCAGAAATGGTGAAAATTTCCGTGTAAACAGTACCGTAAATTGGGATATTTTGACCATTGTTTAATTTTGACCAATTTGGCCACCTATTAAAATGGCCAAAATTATACCATCCAAGATATGTACACAAAGATGTAGCGTTACTTTTAAAAATATTTCAGTGTTTATAGCAGAGTTTTTGAAATTCACTGGTCTTGCCAGAAAAACCTATGAATTTTACAAAAGTCTTGTGAAATCTATTTGATAACTGGTCCAAATGACCAGTAATTTTCCATTTCAATTGTGTATATATACAGACCAGTAAAAAAAAATTCTTTGACCAGTGAAATTCCTTTATTCACTGGTCCAATTGACCAGTAATTTTTTTTTTATTTCAAAATGTCTGGTTTATAGGTGAACAAACAAGGGGTTTTTAAAATAACACTGTGTGGACGTTAATCTTACTATGTGCAGCATCAATTTCTAATTATTCTACCTTTTAATATTTTGATATTTTAAACAGCTGGAATGTTTGACATGACAAGACCAAGATCTGATGGTAGGTCAAACAGAGTTTTTGAAATCTTTCGGTCTTACTGGCAAAACCGGTAAATTTGACAAAAGTCTGGTGAAATTGGTGAAAGAATCGGTCCAAATGACCGGTAGCCAAAATGTATGCGCCATCCAATCCAGATTTTTGTGGAAACGCTTGGTAAAACAAGACGATTTTATCAGCGCCTGAAATAGCCGATGGCCAGATGCGACCACTTTGGTGTCTGGACCACCAAAAGTTGATCAAAGACAAGTATCATACTGAAGTAGTTATTGGCCCAAATTAAAATGGGGAGTGCCCTAGCGTCCTGCTAAATTCATATCATGGCCATCATTTATTTACAAGACATAATCCTCTATTTTGTATCAAGTTTTAATAGTATCTTATTCACGCGCAGAAATGATTACATCTGATCCTGTGATTAAACATCGACCTGTCATGGCTAACGACGAGTATCCGTGTGACATAATCACATACATCTAGTGAGAAGTGTGGTCTAAATGCCGTTCATTCCCGTGAATATTAAAGATGTGGTCACTCAAACTTTAACTAAAACACATTTAAGTCTAGCGAAGTAAATTATATTTATTTGTCTTCAACATTTTTAAACTGTCATCGCTAACAGCTTAAACAGGGTCAGGGATCGTTCGACCCCAAGTTTCTATTTTTAACCAAATTCACATTTGACCCACCGACATACATTTGTTATATCATTTTAATGTGCTTTAAAATAGTTGTTTAAAATGACCCAGTTTTTGTTTTTCACCGTTATTTTTTCGGAAACTGAGATTCCCAATAAGAGCGATGTTTATAATATACCGGTAGGCCTATAGACGTGCAAAAAGTATTCTACTATTCATACATTTTGTACACTATTACCAGCGATTCTGTTAAGTTTTTTACATTGTAAGTATATATTCTATGTAAAACCCATCAATAGAAATTTCACTATTAAATAGAAAATCTTTTCAAATCTCATTGCTTATTTCAATAGGCCTAAAAATTTTCTAATTTGTAATTTCAAAATCTTGAGATTTAAACAAAAAGTAAAAATTAGACATCACAATTCTACTACAATCCTTTAATTTTAATTCAAAAAATCAAAAATAGAAAAAACATAATGAAATTGAATTTGTTTAACTGTTAAATTTTATTGAAATGCATTTTAAAGAAAGGACTTCAGAACACTAAGAAATATTTGGTTTTACATAAGAAATAAACATGTAGTGAAAAATAATAGTGTATATTACCTGATTACAAGTTTTCCACAATGTGCAGGTAAAGACTGATTGAGTGGTAGATATAGGAATAATAAATTACTGGTCCTCTTTTGTGTTATAGCCATAGCCATAGACTGAAAATTTGTTGAATGATATAGTGAGGGAGATTGAGCTGGAAAATGAATAAATAAATGAACATATACATGTACAACAGTTTATTTGTCTATTGCTTTTTTCAGTAATATGTATAAGAACCAGTAAAACGTTGCTACGGCCAGTGAAATTGAGTAATTTACTGGTCAGGTTGACTGGTCAAATTTAAAGATGATATAAGCATAAAGTGGCCAGATTTTAGCGACGCCAAAATATCCCAATTTACTGTATTTAGAAGAGTTATGGATCTTTACAATCTTCATAAATGGCTGACCTCTACATTGTCTCTCACACATCTTGGTTTGTTTTTCAGCAAGTCTTGCACCTTCAGAAAGAGAACAATCATTTCCAAAGTTTGTTGAAGTATCACAATATACTGCCGACCCCAAAGAAATCAGTTTTAAAGGAGAATAACTTAATGTCCAGAGATGACCCAGAATCAGACGTAAAATCTACACTGACCGCAAAAGCAACAACAAAGAGACAGAAGTTTTTCTATTCGGGTGACTACACGTAACAAATGTAACTTGTATATATGTAATGACAGTGTATATTTAACTCATTCACCCCTGAAGACACTCTTGGACTGACCAAATTCATTGATTTACAGAAGAGTGCATTCGTTTTCAGGGGTTGATGAGTTAGGTCATTGGTGTCTTTTTTTTATTAGCATATCAGATATCATTTTGTGTCAGGAAGTTTGATTTAGAATCTTGTGTATTAAATGAAAGCATTAGAAATTGTACACTGAATATTATGTGAATATTTGAATGTAATGAATGAATTGTGCTTATTGTGTGACCTATCAAATCGTAGCTTGATTTTTAAAGATGTAAATCTTCATGAATATCAACCATTCATTTTCATCTGTTTTACTTTCTATAACATCATTGCGTATCAATTTCCAGAGCATTTGACGTTTGCGTTGTGTGCTTTCATCTCCAATTTATATTCATCATCTTAATAATTTAATCTGGAAACTTTTTAAGGTATATATTTATATAGAGGGATATGTTCTCACCTGTGAGAATATTGAAAATTTACCAATAATTATGAGACTTCCATTGTTTTACAAAATCAGCGATTCTTGGCCTACTTTCTATGAAAAGCCATGGGGAACACTTTTTTTGCAAGGTCAGTGAATTGTAAGTGAATTTTGAAGATAGGGCAGTAATATTATATGAAATTTTAGAAAAGTTAAGGAATTTAGAAAATGTTTACCTCACAACAAGGCAAGGGTTGGCAAAATTGCCTCCAGAAACACACTTTTCTATGTAGCCTTATCAGTATGAATTGAAAATACAATGGAATATTGTTATCTGGAAATTCACAGGACCAATCCTATTACTTCAAGATATAGACCTAATTTTATCGACATACTTTTCTATCTTTAAAAATTGGGATGGACCATTCAACATTGACATATCCAGGATTTTCGACTCATCCGATTTTGGCATAACAGGATTCCATTGTACTTCTGAATGCTGGCGGTTAGCGAGATGGTTTGACTCTTTCATAGATTACTTATCTACCCATGCTCCCTTACTGTGAAACAGTTTACAACATCTGCTCCATATTAGATACATCGACAGAAATCAACATATGCAAAGAGGAATCAATATCACCAGAAAATAGTTTGCAATCATTCAAGATACTAGTTTAGAAGGGGTGGGTGACGGGGTCTTCTATTTTGATATTCATTTTCATGAATAAAATAAATCAATGTACTTGTGATTATCTCCTTATTTTTATATTGCAATAGTCATCAGTTCATTTGTGAATATTTGTCATATATAATTTTCTGAACATTTCAAACCTCTTCTCTAATATGGCTAAACATCCTCTCTTTAACTCATCTACCTCTGAGGTCACATTTAGCCTCTCCCAAATCAATACACTGTATGGTGTAGATCTGCTGTCATAATTCAGGAGTTTATATTACGTGTAAAATTACTATAAGATTTTAATTCTAAATCCAGGGATGAGAATTTTCCTCCAGTTGGAAGAATTCCTACCTTTTAGCTCGCCTGTTTGAAGAACAGAAGAGCTATTGCTGTCACTACTGCAGCATCGGCAGTGTCCTTTTTCTATGTTAAGCTTTTTGTTTCAATCCATTGTGGGCAAAGTACTGCAGTTACAGCCATGAAACGTTATATGCATATTGTGTAGGGTCATTACTCAATAATGCAGGGGATGCTGTGGCCTAATTTTGACCTAAATTTTCAGCTTCCCGGACTTAGTCATTTACTATATGAATTGTACTGCATTAAGCTTTTTGTTTCAGTCCATTGTGGGCAAAGTACTGCGGGGGATGCTGGTTGCAGGCAAGCTATATGGTCTGCCTTCTCAATCAACAATTTTTCAAAATTTTACTGCCATGTGAAATTTTTATTTTCACCATTAATCTCCTACAAGTGTACCATTTTTCACCAGTATGGAATGACTTCCCTGAAATCATGCACTCCTGAATTAGGACACATAACTTAACCGTTCTTTAAAATGGGCAGGTCCAAATGTAACTTCAGGGGTTGATGAGTTAAATCTAGTATGTTGCATCAATAAGGTGATGGTTAAACAGGTCATTGACCATATGACCAGAGCTCCTCAGGTAGCAGGTCATTTTGGTCCCGTTTTAGTGATTTGTTATTTTATTGGATCATTTGTAATTACTCACTTTGATACCATACTCTATCACATACTTTTCTACCTATATTTAGCACTGTAGTTGTCTACTGTGGACTTGCACACCCTTGTTTTTTTTTTTTGTAAAGTACCTATGATAACACCATAGTAGAGTAGCCGTAATCATGTGACAGTTTTCCAGGATCTCTTTTGTAATATAGAACGTAGATGTTCAATACGGAGTAGTACTCTAGATAGAATTCTTCAGCTTCATCTTGCCCTCAGTTTCTACTATTGTATACCTGAAAATTTTTCGCCCTGCATATTTTCGCCCTTTTACAACAAAAATCCTATTCACTCCAGCTTAAATTTGCCCTAAATCACTATAGCCTTGTTAGTAGCATTCATGTCTGTGCTTTAGTTATTAAGGTTGAAAATTTGGCTTTAATTTTAAATTTGCCCTCTCATTTAAGGGCGAAAAAAGACAAATTAAACGGCAGCAAAAATTTCCAGGTATACAGTATTTCTATATGCCACTATTTTGCCACTGTAACTATGTCTGGTAATTAGACATGTCTGGTTATTAGAGGCACATAGTAATTTGTAAAAAACAAAATGTCTATTTCATTCGTTTAATATTTGCCAGCTGCTACAAGCGAATCATCAGTTGCATTTGTCTTGTACTTAAATGTTGATCTGACTGAAATTGATTTTCTGTTTTTTGCAAGTTAAATTCCCATCACACACAAATCTTAATTGCTTCTAAATTGACAGTTGGCATGGTAATGTGGGAAGCAACGTTACATTGTGGAATTGAGGGTTTATAGGTGTATGGCGATTTCATTCACGTATATTTTGAATTTGATACAAGTAATCTGCTATTCAGTACTGTAATATAATCAGAATTTAAAACTTCAGATAGCGAATTAGAAATTGTAGATATGAGTCATGTATCAATTATTTGTTAATTTAACCCATTCATCCCTAATGACACATTTGGACTGGTCAAAGTTATTGATTTACAGAGAGTCCGTTGTTTTTCAGGGGTCGAAGAATTAAATGAGATTGCGTATCATACATATACTTTCTTTACTGTGCGCATCGTCACTCGTTATTTATTTTTGTTTATAATTATGAAATTGACACAGTATCCATCATTTTCATTATACAGCCTTATGTTAAACTTATATAGTTCACATACTAGAAGGCCACTAATATATGTAAGCATTGATTTAAGATGTAATTACCAGATGCCCTTGTCCACTCACTAGAGGGCTCCCAATACATTTTGGTGGTGATTTGACCTGATTACAGGACACCAATGTCACTCACTAGAACTAGAGGTCTCCTGATATATTTTGGTGACACAAGATTTTACAAAGCTCTTGCCACCACAGGTAGACACTTCCTGTTCTCTGACAAAGATAGTAACTATTAGACCTGTTTCTGCTTATTTGTTGCCACACAGAACTTGGCAACTAAGCAGATCTACGACTTTTGTTTGTTCAATTTTGAAAGTGCTTGAAAATCCTTAGTATCTGTATTCTAGAATGAAATTTGTGCAAGTTTTTATAAGTTTTTTTTTCTCCATTTTATCAGGATGTATTAAGGATTCTCTCTCTCTCTCTCTCTCTCTCTCTCTCTCTCTCTCTCTCTCTCTCTCTCTCTCTCTCTCTCTCTCTCTCTTTCTCTCTCTCTCTCTCTCTCTCTGAAACAGTTTATAATTCCATTCAAGAGACTTATATTGGTGTGCAATACTTTGTTATGAGTTCAGTTTTAGGACATTTTTAGTAAGGGTCATTTGGGTCACTAAAGACAGTTTATCTATCGCAAGAAAGGGAACAATCTACTTTTAGAACAAGAAAACTGTGTATATATATCTTTTATAGAGTTGAAACCGGATACTGTAATAAATCGTACTGCTACAATTCTCATATATATATTGTCTATATTTGTTCTAACTGGTGAGGTGATATATATATATATATATTATTTCATTTTTTGGGGGGAGGAGTTATTATTATGTGTGATCAAAATACATTTCAAAATCAGATTATTCCCTTACATACTGACAAATTTGATGTCTTCCGTGACTAGTTGAGGGTAATGGTATTGGTCATATTGTAAAAACTGTAATGTTAGATACAAATGTATTTTAAAATATTAAACGTTAGGATAGAAAAAGAAGTGAAGAATATTGATATATGATTTTGTTATGGTTACATGTTCACGACTAAGTTGAGAGTAGCTATTGTCAGATTGTAAATTATGAATGTTAGATATGTTAGTGTTAAATGTGAGAATAAAATTAAAAGTGAGGAATATCAATATATTGTGATTTTATTTGTTTATAACATGTTATATAGATCTGCGGATAAAAGAGTGTATTGTAAATGAATTTTTATGTAATTAGACACAAGTGTCTCAATTACTCTGATTTCACTTAAAATTGAAGATTATAAAATTTCATGTAATATATATATATACATGTTAATAAATAATCCTATGATGTGAAGTACGGTTTTGTCATTTCTGTTTTGTTTGGAGCTTTGATGGCCTCTAGCCAGAGGATCAGACAACACAGCGTAACCTTAAATCTTTGTTGTCCATAACCTTTATGTGTGGGGATGTTTGCTAGTTTACCTTATGGAAGGCCGATGGTCTTTATATTTGTCTATGTCACAGTTCTTCCAAAACTTTTCCAACTTCAAAGACTGTCCTGAAAGTTTCAATTTCACAGCGGGTTGTCGAGATAAGGGAATTATTCAAAGTGCATGTATCAAGAAAATTTTACTATGCAGTTTCTGACAAAGCTCGAACCCTGATTCTAAACTCTAACTGGTATTATAACTTTTGGTTTTAAAATGAATATATCTTCATTGGTGTTTGTCTTGCACAGTGATAATATCATTGTTGATATGCGAGTTCTCACAACAAAAACCCGTTACTGAATACGAACTTTATACTTGAAAGTTCCTGTTCGTCACTTAAATGAAATTCTGTTGAAACTTATTTTTGAACAAAAGTCAAACATCTACACTTTGAAGAACTGAAAATGTCAGTTTCCTGACCAATTACCACAGTTGGTACCTTTGTCTTCGCGGGATGTAAGATATTTTGATATTTGATTTGATATTTTGTTTAACGCCATACTCAACAAACTTTCAGTCATATGATGGCGTCCAGTTTTTATTTATGGAGGAGAAACCCCGGTTACCCGGGTAAAGACCACTGACGGGATGTAAGATAACAATCAAACAAGAAAAAAAAAATCATTCAAAGAATGGTTACTTCTGAAACTCATAATTTTAACTAAGGTATACCTAGAAAGTTTCGCCCTTTTACAACAGAAAACAATTACACCTCATCTTAAATTCGCCCTAACTCTACAGTCTCATGGATGTCGTTTAAGTCAATGCTTCATTTATTTGACTTGAAATTTTTGCTTTCATTTTAAATTTACCCTCTTATCGAGGGGCGAAAATGATTAAACTTAAAAGGGAGCGAAAATTTCCGAGTATACTGTATGTTATAACGGGCATGCGCTCTGTCTGCTAAACGCACATTCAGATTTCAAGATGTTTATTTGATGAAAAGAAGTAAAGCAACATAATGTTGAATTCCGACCAAATTTACCTGGTACGCGTTTATAGGTCCGTGGTTCTCTTATTAATTCATAAATTTGTATATTTGATCAAGACAATAAGATAATGGAATCACAGATAACAAATCCTATTCAGCCAGCTAAACGGGACCTCGGTTCTAAGTCTCATTTGAAAGACCCATGACTTGCACTTCATGTTCCGAGCATTTGGCGAAGGATCGGTCACTATGATTTCACATACCAAGTAATACTGACTGATCCACTCAGCAATAGTGTAAATTTGAACGAAAAAAGAACCATACAAAATTACTGAACAAGAAGGGTGCATGATATTCAAAATAAAAGGAAACGTTATAAATTAGAAAAAAACTTTAATAACGTTTATTTTTACAGCATATATATCAAATTAAGCAGAATGAATTATTTGTTAAAATCATTGTCACTTTAGGTCACACACACACACACACACCAAGAAACATATAATGGAAGACAAACACACACACACCAAGAAACACACATAATCGAAGACACAAAAACACACACAGACGAACAAATCTATGACATCATCATATCACTATTTTATGCACATCATTGTGTTTCTATTAAAAGTAGCCATATCATTTTCTTTATTGTTTCCTGTATTGACTTTGTTGTTGTATTCCCGATCTTTTTCTGAACTAGGTACACTATTGTCTGCTACATTTAGTGATTGCTTTGTTTCCTTATTCTGGGCAGCTGCCGTTTTACTGCTGTCAATGGCAGTGTCTGCTGCCTGTATTTTGGGACCACCAATTTCACATTCACCACTGTAATTAATATACATGCATGACGAGTTCATACTACCTACAAAATTCTCTGAATTCAAGTTTGATTGACTCTGTGGATTCATATTAGAATCCTCGACAGGATCGGATTCCTCTTCTAGTATGAAAGAGCAAAGCTCATCACACGAAATCTTTTGTAATCGCTCCAGATCATTAAGTATGGTGTTTATATGCGTCTGTTTTGATACGTCATCTAGGAAGCTTGTTTTGTTTGTTAAGATATAGATTAGAACTTTCTGAAACATAATATGAAGAGACATAAAGGTATCCATTGTATAAATGAGTTCGTTAAATTCAAATATTTCCGTTGCAATCTCAGCAAATTTGGGAAAAAAGTAAATTTCATCGGAATATCGTAAAAATAAGTTTTCTTTAAAAGAATGTTTTATAATCCAAAATAACAACCTGCAAGATTTATTCCATCTTTGGTATTTATCCCCTGAAAACCTTAAGTCTTTATATGGGGCATATATATCCATCATATACTGGTAATATAATACTTATACTAGTTGAACCCAAACGGGTATCAAAT
The DNA here is from genome assembly GCA_030159075.1 of Atrina japonica. NCBI lineage: Eukaryota > Metazoa > Mollusca > Bivalvia > Pterioida > Pinnidae > Atrina > Atrina japonica. Next base: position 1,176,103 of record BROG01000156.1, read on the forward strand.
TGTGACCTTTATACCATGATAACTTAATGTAATTATGGCCTAATGATTTCCTACAAATCTCGGGAAACATTTATTTCATTTCATATGTTAACTCATTCAGCACTAGAGACACATTTGGACTGGTCTAAGTCATTTATTTACAGCAGAGTTTAATGTTTTTCAGGGGTAGATGAGTTAATTATCTCCTGGAATATAAGTCAAATAATAATTGATTACAGTATACCGGTACATGGGATTTTTCGCTCCTGTTTAATTTTCGTCCTTAGATGAGAGGACGAATTAAGAATATAAGCGACATTTGAAGCATGGACATACATGTCATCCACAAGACTATGGTGATATATGGCGAATTCAAGACGAGGTCAATACGTCTCTCGTATAAGGAAAAACAGAAGTTGTCAGAAGACAACAAAGCTTGCCGAAATGGGTGTAAATTTTCAAAATAGATATTTGACCCAAAACTGTCAGATTTTAAGGTCAAAGGACTGGTAAAATTTCTATTCCTTCAGCTCAGTTTAAAAATTTTGAAAAGTAGGTCAAAGTCCAAGGTCAAGTTCACTAGGTCAAGAGTCAAGGTACCAATTGAAGGCTCTGGTCACAAGAAACATATATGTGGAATATCAAAGCCCTATCCCTCATGGTTTAAAAGATATAACCAAGGTTAAAGTTTTTGAAACGTAGTTCAAACCCCAAGGTCAAGGTCACTAATTCAAGAGTCAAGGTACAAATTGAAGGCTCTGGTCACAAAAAACATGTGGAATATCAAAGCCCTATCCCTCATGGTTTAAAAGATATAACCAAGGTTAAAGTTTTTGAAAAGTAGGTCAAAGTCCAAGGTCAAGGTCACTAGATCAAAGGTCAAGGTACCAAATGAAGGCTCTGATCATAAGAAACATATGTGAAATATCAAAGTCCTATCCCTCATGGTTTAAAAGATATAACCAAGGTTAAAGTTTCTGAAAAGTAGGTCAAAGTCCAAGGTCAAGGTCACTAGATCAAATGTCAAGGTACCTAATGAAAGCTCTGGTCATAAGAAATCTATATGTAAAATATCAAAGCCCTATTCCTCGTGATATAAAAGCTATTGCCAAGGTTAAAGTCAAAGTTCAAGGTCAAGGTCGCTATATAAAAAATCAAGGTACCAAATGAAAGCTCCCATCAATAAGAATCTACATGTATATGTGAAATTTCAGAGCCCTGTAACTTTCGGTTAAAAAGTTAAAGGCCAGGTTAAAGTTTTGTCTACGAACGCTGATGACGTCGACGCCGGGGGTATGCATTAACTCTCCGGACTTTCGTATCGGCGTGTTTAAAACAAGGGCGAAATTAAATTTCCAAGGCAATGCATGCAGTATTTGTTATGTGGCATTTATGTTGCATTTTTAAGGGTAGATGATTTGTTATTTTCATCATTTATTGATCACCAGTTTGAGATCCTTTAAAATTAGCGCTTCCTATTAATAATTTGACGTCTCGTTATGTTTTCAGCTTTTTATTCACAATCAGAGACATACAGACGAAAAACAATTGGGTTTCTGTTCTCTTAGGCTGAGATTTTTGTGTCTCGACACAGATAAAATGGCAATGAATGATAGAGTACAGGTCTACAAAGGTAATTTGGCACACCCGGGGTTCAATCAAAAACCAAAACATTACGGTTTACTTTCCAAAAAGGTTGTACAGGTAAAGCATATTGCCTTACACGGATATATTTTAAAATCTGTGTTGCAGATCTACCAAGGTAAAAAGTGGCATATCTGGGTCCTGTCAAAAACCAAAACAATACGGTCTGCATTTCAAAAATAGGTTATAGAGATAAAACATATCGCTTTGCACGGATTCCATGTATTACTGAATCTCTAATACTTTTGTGACGACAAGTAGCTTGTCACCCCTGTTGTGATTTGATTTAAACTCGTTGTGTTTGTAAACATGTGCCAATTCACTTTGGTAGACCTGTACACGACGAGTCTAAATTAAACAATAACAGGGGTGACACTGGTTACTTGTCGACACAAAAATATTAGAGCTTTAGTAATGCATGGAATCCGTGCAAGGCGATATGTTTTATCTCTACAACCTATTTTTGAAAAATAATAGTACAATCCATGTAACCTGGCGGGTTGGAGTCTTGTGAACACTTTTTTGATCTGGAGGAGTTTAAATTTTAGGTATTAAAGCATAACATTTAAATTACACTGACTAGAGTAATCGTTCTTACTTGTCAACATACATAAGGGAGTATCAAATAAGGGATTAAAACGTTTTCTCCTTCTTGTCATAACCAAAAGGTGAGTAGAATCATCTGTATGATAATCAAAAGGTTACTCCGCCCTGCCAAGTTATGTGAATCGGACAATATTAGATATATTGGTCATTCCATAAGCAGAAAGATAGATATGTATTCAAGCTACGACAAAATACCTTAAATTTAACACTCATTTCTTGACTTCGTGTATTATACTCGTCAATCTGTTGATACAAAGTTCTTATTGTCCTCTTCTGTTGCTGACAGTGCTCTTGCAATATGTCAACCTCTACCTCACTGTCTTCTGATGGACAACTCTGGTCAAAGAGGAAAAAAAGCTTTAAAAAATGCGATTCCTTTTTAAAACCTAGCTTGATGTACAATAACAAAAAACGAGATATGCCTAGGCCTAAAAATTCTTAAATTCCTATATATTTTGTAAAAATTGCTTGGGAAAGTCAGTTTGGCAATTGTTCGTTTGCAAATGACTAATTCGACCTTACTATTTGTATATGCATAAGACACCGGACCTGACTTTGTTTTAACAAAATATACATATATAGGAATGTAAGAATTTGTATGCCTATTTCTCTTATGCTTGATAGTGTACATCAATCATAAGTTGAAAAAAACAACAAACAAATAGTTTTTGAAAACACAGCTAATTTTCCTTTAAACATTCAGAACATGGTATAGTGGTCTAGAGGCAAAATATCCTAGAGGCAATATGGGATAATGGTAGAATGGTCTAGTGGTATAATGGTTAAATGGTGTAGTGGTCTAGGGGCAAAATGTCCTAATGGCATTATGGGATAATTGTAGAATTGTCTAGCGGTATAATGGTTTCGTGGTAGAATGGTATAGTGGTCTAGGGGCAAAATATCCTAGTGGCAATATGGAATAATGGTAGAATGGTCTACTGGTAGAATAGTATTTGTGGTAAAATGTCTGGTGGTAGAATGGTAGGCAAAATGTCCAAGTGGCAATATGGGTAATGGTAGAATGCTCTAATGTTATAGTGATCCAGGGGCAAAATGTACTAGTGGCAATATAGGATAATGGTAGAATGGTAAAGCGGTAGAATGTTCGTCTCACAAGCTGTTAGTTTTTCATTTAAATCTAGATTGTTTCCAAGACAACAGTTAACGTACGTTTGACGTACCCGTCTTTTGTGGAAATCTTTAAACATCTTTTGAATATTGTTTGTTTATTGTTGTTTAATGTCCCACTCAAGAATCTTTAACTTATACGGAGACGTCACCAAATGCCGATGAAGGGTTTCCAATTTTGGCCTATGCTCGGCACTTAAAGCCATTTAGCAGCGAGAGTTCTTTAACGTGCCGACACTTAATGCGACACGGGACCTCGGTTTCACTTTCTCATCCGAAAGACAGGAAACCAACCTGCCACTGGCTGGACTGGAACTCAAAACCTCACGATTAAGAATCGAGCGCGCTACCGACTACTTAATGAGAAGAATGCGTCGGTTGAACAGGAACACTTTTAGATAAATTCTATGTCAGGTACCGACGTCCAAAGCTCTGGAGTGTCCTTGGGCGGAACGAATTTGGTGACTCTAGGGCAGCGCAAGAACATGTTTTTATTATATCTCACCCAATCATGACGACCACGATGAAGATAAACACGAAAATGATCAATAATTGCAATATTATTGGTGGTGTGTAAGTTCGTACCGAGACCAATTTTCCGGGTGGCGTTTAGGTGAACTTTATTACTCAAGAATAGTGTTTTCATGTCAAAAGCATCTCGCCTAAGGACACCCCTGATATTTCTTGCATATGTAGTCATCGTGGAACAGGTCGGTCTCATGTAGACCAATGAGGACTGGCTATGCATAATGTCCGGAATAAATCTATTAGATCCTAAATTACTTGTAATTTTCATCAACTCGTATGATTAAAAGCTATGATTTTATTTTGTATAAATTTCTCCAAATCTACCTTGGCTTTCCGTCATCATTCATCATAAGTTGTCTTATCTGTTATACAGATAGAGTAAATATAAACAACGTATGTCATTACTTTCATTTGTTGTTTACGCCACACTCAACAATTTTTCAGTGATAAGGTGGCGGTCAGTTTTAATGGGGGAGGAGAGAATCGGTTAATCCCGTTACCCGGAAGATGCCACCGTCCTTCCGCAAATAAACTGGCCATCTTTCGCACAGAAATCATCTTGGGTTCCAGCGGTGCGCTGACCAGAAGCGAGAAACTTCGTGTCTTATAAGACTGTAAATATAACCAAGTCTTGCTGCAATTACCTTATCATTTTTAAACTTGATATTTTCATAAACCTCCACATTCTTCGCCAATAACTGGATCATCATCTACAGAGGATAACAATGAAAAATAGAGGCAAATCTATGTAACGATACAAAATAATGAAAAGCATTGGATCGGCAGGCATTCACCTGTAAAGTTAAAATACATATACATGTACATATATTTCTATTTTAAGCTTTATTGTTAATCATTCTCCAGAGGGTCTTTTCTATATTTTTATGTTACCTAACCTTAACATGTAATGTAGAGTCCATAGAGCCCTTATCTTGCATAATTACAATATACATGTATGTCGATAAGAAAATGCTGTTACAATTGTATATGTTAGATCACATGACAAAAACATCTTTTACGAGTTTACATTCATATCACATTAATGATATTCCTTTTGAATATTCATTTATTTGTCGTCTTAAAAGGCTCGCAAAATGGAAAATTCAAATTGATTTTTCCATTTTGCGAGCCTTTTGATGACAAAAATGGAATATTCAAAAGGAATATCATAAATGTGATATGAATGTAAACATATATATATATATATATATATATATATATATATATATATATATATATATATATATAATATATATATATATATATATATATAGTGGGATCTCCTTATTTCGAAACTCACGGGACCACCCCTATTACTTCGAGATATCCGGAATTCGAGATAACCAACATTTTAATTGATATATAATTATTATATCTATAAAAATAGGGACCGGACTTTCAACTTTGACATTTCGACTCAATCGATTTCGACATAGCGAGATTCCACTATATATATATATATATAAGGATTAACATTAACTTTTGAGCACTTTGCTATTATCAATGTTGGGGGTTAAATTTCAAACACACGGAGAGAGAAGGAAAAAGTAAAATGACAAACACTCTAAACGTCTTACCAATTGTGGTCTTTTATACTACAGGAATTTAAATATACGTTGTATTCTAAAATTACTCCCTAATTTGAAATTGGTATCTATAAATAAGATACGATGACCGAGCCTATATCACACAGGCACCAGGAATCTAATTACAAAAAACATTGATACACATTGATAAACATGGATTGAAACAAAAAGATTAACGCAGTACTATTTATCTAGTAATGACTTAGTCCAGGAAGATGGAAATTTGGGTCAAAATTAAGCCACAGCAACCAGCACCTCCTGCATTGTCGAGTTATAACCCTAGACAATGTGCATGTGAAGTTTCATGGCTAGCTGCAGTTCTTTGCCCACAATGGATTGAAACAAAAAAAATAATACAGAAAAAGGACGCTGCCGACACCAAAGCAGTAACAGCAATAGCTCTTCTGTTCTTCGAACAGGCGAGCTAAAACGGAGATATACAAAAGCATATAGATTCATAAATTCCTATATATTTTGTGAAAATTGCTTTTGAGACCCAGTTTGGCAATTATTCGTTTGCAAATGATTAAATCTGCCTTATTATTCGTATATGTATACGGCATTGGACCTGATCTTATTTTCACAAAATTTATAGGAATTTTGATGCCGGTGTATATTCCTTATTTGTTACTGAAAATCAATCTAAGCAAAAAGAAACGAAATTTTCTTTTGAAAAACACAGCTAAATACCCTTAAATTGAAATATTTGGGACCCTTTATTAGATTTTATTTCTTACTTCTTTCTCTACGACGTGTTGAGCCTTGATGAATGATATTTCCTCCTGAAGTACACCAATTTGTTGACTTTTCTCTCCCATTATCTTTGACATTTTGGTGTTTTGTTCCTGAGCAAATATATCAAATATGATGTTTAAGACTGGATCTAAATTTAACAATGGACAAAATTAACGATATCTAACGGTTTTGTAAAACAACAGAAACGACCACTAACAATATTGTAAACAAAACATAATTAATCTCTAACAATCTTGCAAACACCAAATGACACATCTCTAAAACTCCTGTAAACACCACATGACACATCTCTAACAATCTTGCAAACACACATAACACATCCCTAACAATCTTGTCACATAAAATCCCTAACAATCTTGTAAACACCACATAACGACATCCCTAACAATCATGTAAAAACCACATAACACATCTCCTTAACAATCTAGTAAAACACCACATAACACACCCCTAACAATCGTGTAAACACGACGTAACACAGCTCTAACAATCTTGTAAACACCACATAAACACATCCCTAACAATCTTGTAAACACCACATAACACATCCCTAACAATCGTGTAAACACCTGATAAAACATATCTAACATCTTGTTTAAGACCACATAACTACATCTCTAACAATCGTGTAAACACCACATTTAGGATCTCTAACGGTTCTTGTTAAACACCACATAACACATCCCTAACAATCTTGTAAACACCACATAACACATCTCTAACAATCTTGTAAACACCACATAACACATCCCTAACAACCTTGTAAACACAACATATCTCCAACAATCTTGTAAACACCACATAACACATCCCTAACAACCTTGTAAACACCACATAACACATCCCTAACAACCTTGTAAACACAACATAACACATCCCAACAATCTTGTAAACACAACATAACACATCTCTAACAATCTTGTAAACACACATAACACATCTCTAATAACCTTGTAAACACCACAAATAACACATAACACATCTCTACCCATCTTGTAAACACACTACATAACACATCTCTAACAATCCTGTAAACACCACATAACACAGCTCTAACAATCTTGTAAACACCACATGATACATCTCTAAAACTCCTGTAAACACCACATGACACATCTCTAACAATCTTGCAAACACCAAATGACACATCTCTAAAACTCCTGTAAACACCACATGACACATCTCTAACAATCTTGCAAACACCACATAACACATCCCTAACAATCTTGTAAACACCACATAACACATCCCTAACAATCTTGTAAACACCACATAACACATCCCTAACAATCATGTAAAAACCACATAACACATCTCTAACAATCTTGTAAACACCACATAACACACCCCTAACAATCGTGTAAACACCACATAACACATCTCTAACAATCTTGTAAACACCACATAACACATCCCTAACAATCTTGTAAACACCACATAACACATCTCTAACAATCGTGTAAACACCACATAACACATCCCTAACAATCTTGTAAACACCACATAACACATCTCTAACAATCGTGTAAACACCACATAACACATCTCTAACAATCTTGTAAACACCACATAACACATCCCTAACAATCTTGTAAACACCACATAACACATCTCTAACAATCTTGTAAACACCACATAACACATCCCTAACAATCTTGTAAACACAACATATCTCCAACAATCTTGTAAACACCACATAACACATCCCTAACAACCTTGTAAACACCACATAACACATCCCTAACAACCTTGTAAACACAACATATCTCCAACAATCTTGTAAACACCACATAACACATCTCTAACAATCTTGTAAACACCACGTAACACATCTCTAATAACCTTGTAAATACAGTAAATAACACATAACACATCTCTACCCATCTTATAAACACTACATAACACATCTCTAACAATCCTGTAAACACCACATAACACAGCTCTAACAATCTTGTAAACACCACATGATACATCTCTAACATTCTTGTAAACACCATAAAACGATCTTTAACAATCTTTTAAAACCCTCATAACGATCTTTGACGATCTTGTGAAGAAATCTTGTAAGCACCATGTAAGGGAAAGAACACATCTAGAATAATCTTATGTTAGCAATGTTTTAACTGGAAATCAATTTGCAGAACAAATTGATGTTAAATTCCTATAAATCGAGGATTCATAGAATGCAGAACTGAACCAGACTAATAAAATATAGAGGTATGTAGTCAAGAGATTGATATAATGAAAGATCTATTCAGAACAAGTTCAATTGAAGTGAATCTAATCATTCAACACATTATACATACCTCTATGTGTTTAATTCTCACATCTAGTTCCTTGTTTATCGAATCCTGATATTGTAAAGGTTGCGTGGATGTCTCTTTATCGCTCGTCTGCCTTCTATCAGACACTTTGTTCTCTTGAGGTTCAGATTTCAAAGAAATGTCCTTGTTTTGCGCCTGTAAAGTTGTTCCACATTCTTTTTCCGCTACGTATGGTGGTCTGTCATTGTCACATACACTGGGAATATCGGCTGCTAGGTCTTCTTCATCCTCTATCGTAAATGTAGAATCGGCGGACTTCTCGACCTGTTGTGGGGTTGATTTCGGAAGGATAACACCCTTTTCTGGATCAGGTTTAGTTATAAGAACATCTTGATTAGCAATAGTGCCTGCACTAGATACCGTGTCGTCGGGTGGACCCAAGGACAGTTTGGCATTTGATTTAGGGCTACAGTCTACAACAGCTGTTGTACTAGCGTCTGTAGTATGTATATCTACAGTGGTTTTGTCCGTTGTATATGTACTTTCAACTGTTGTATCACGTGAACATATGTTGCCAGTGGTTACGGTAACTGCATGTGCCGTGTCAACCGTTGTATCACGTCTACATATGTTATCGGAAGTTCCATCTCCTGTGTATACCACATCAACAGTTTTATCACTTGCATCTTCTGTGTCAAGACTTTTCTCTACTATATCATCACTCCCATTGGTCATAGTTCCAGTAGTTCTATCTATAGTGAATGCTTCATCGGTGTTTTCAATAATTTTCTTTGCTTTTCTACCCGTCGATTTATCATTGCTAAGTGTTGGTTTTACGTGACTACTTCGTTCTGATACTAAATCATCACTTTCACCGGGACAATGATTTCGGTCAACATTATTGCTAAAACTTATCTTTTCTTTGTTACGTTTATTTGTTGGACTGGATGACAGGTTAATATCAGATAAGGATGCTGTTGCCTCCTCATTAGAGGCAGACTTTTGGTCCTTCCTCTGTGTTCGAGTACCTCTCTTTCTTTTCACCCTACCCCCTTGTTCGACACATTGAACGAATTCGTTTTCTGCAAAAACAGCTGTTCCTTTATTTGATTGTTCCATCAATTTTTGCGGTTCTACGTCGCTTGGTATCGTATCTGCCTCAGTTTTCTTCCGTTGCCCTCTCGAAGTTTTCCTCGTTTTAGCTGTTTTTGCAGAGCAACCAATGTCCTCTGAAAGTTCCACTTTTATAACAGTTTCTTTTACTTTTCTGGTTTTAATTTCGGCTTTTTTGACAACGATATGATTTTCGTCTGTCGTTGTTTTCCCTTTTTTCTGTCTTTTGTTGGTTCTTTTGTCTTCGCTTTTGACTTTGGTGTCATTTTTGTGTTTACTGTCCTCTGTAATACATTCTGACTTCTTAGCGTCCGCCCCCGGTTGACTTTTGCCTATTTTCTCCTCCTTCCTTTTGTTTCTGCCTCTAGACGTCTTCTTTTCTGTGAGAATTTAAAGGATTTAACTTTATCGTGTATATTGCTTTATTTCAAATTAATACGAAACGAAAGTCATTAAAAAAAAAAAATCGCAAAATATTAAGAACGATCCACTCTTTGAATTACGCCATAGATACATTAGGAGAGATAACTCTTGAAATACAACAATTTTGATATTATCAGATTTTGCTGAAAATAAGTATAAAGAGGTATTTCGATGATAATGTTTTATATAGAAAATAGCAGCTACAGGTATTTTGGTATGATAAATTCAATGGTAAATGTTACAGAAAGGTTGTTTGCCATGGTAACAAAATAACAGCGTATTAATGGTCAAAATGTTTATGTCAATTTTTCATGAAAAATGGAACTTAGGGGTATTTTTGTATTACGAATTTAATGGCACTTGTTATGAAAGTGTTAGTTGCCATTGTAACAAAATACAGGCCACTGATCGGTAAAAAAAAGAAAATTTCAGATTTGGCTGAAAATTGGTATACATGGATATTTTGGCCTTGGAAATTCAATGGCAAATAAAATGGAAGCGTTGGTTGCCATGGTAAAAAATAAAGCCCTATAATTGATCAAGGTTATGATATTGTTATATTTTTTTAATGAAAAATAGTATTATGGAAAATTTCATGTATTAGTGTTTATGATATGTTGCCAGTGTGTGTTCACTTATGTTGTTAGTGGGGAAATATTTGTAATCACCATAGCATACATTTCATTTTGTCAAAGCAGATCGCGTGTAACAATCGATCACACTTAAAAAATTTTGATGACATTATATTTTGTGTTTTGGGTGGTTTATGTTTACTATTCTACAGCTATTCACAGGTAACTGTTGAATAGAGGAATGGAGTTTAGCCCTATTTAACAGGTAGCCGTTGAATAGATGAATGGATTTAATTTAGCTATTCCACAGCCGAGCTATCATTTGAACAAAATAAGAAATCCTTGAATCATATTACTCGCCAGAATTTTCTGGTTAACATTTTTATTTTTGTAATTCATTACAGTGTCTGAATAATGAGCTAGTTTTCACATGTAACCTGCTTACGGATGTTTGCGGCAGACATAGCCAACTTGAGACAGCACGTAAACAATCATATGGAAAGAAACCCTCCATTACCACTTTGACAGTAAATCCCCTTTCACATTTAAATTCCCTTTCACTTTTATTTTACCTGACCTAATTTACAGTAGGGATTTTACTTTTCTGTGGAACAAGTGCTAACTGAATCACGTGATATCTACAAGGTTCTTTATACTTGTAAACACCAAATGAGCAAAATACTTTCATACTGATATTGCACACCCATATTAAATGTGATAAGATGAGTCAAGGTAAATATACCTGGTATGGACTCGGTCTTTTCAGCGAGTATAGCTACATCGGAAGATTTGTCCGTTTTCTGTTGAACTCTAGTTTTGGGTGTCGATTTCGTTTCGGCATTTTCATCACTATTCTGTAATATAAACATTTTTGTATCATTATTTTCATACATCATTGTGTCACTAAATAAATAAAATAATAATAATAATAATAATAATAATAATAATAATAATTATAACAAATCATAATCGATATACGTTTAGTTTACAAATTATGAATATCGAAAATAAGTTATCATTTTAGGCAATAATGTTCTAGAAAATATATTCTGATTGTATTATAATTAGAAATGGAATGAAATACATGTAATTTGGGATGTTATAATGATTTTTAAGGCAAATGTACGGTATATTTTGATTTATTTTTTACTTTTCATATGCTTTGTTCGCAAGATTGTTTACGAAGGCCTTTTTCTTGTTTTCTTTCTGGTAATGTCATTACATTACAAATGTATATTTTTTCGTATCTTTTACATAGTGTGTTTGTTGAGACCCAAAATTTGGGCACATTTCGGTTAGAAGAAAGGACGTAGATGCCATGTTCAAATCGTTCTAATTGTCTTTCCATTACTAGGTGTTATAAGTCTGTTATATAGGAATAAGTGGAATTCCGTACAGGACCACAAGATAGCGTAAATCAAGTAAAGATAACCCGCCCACTTAATACCACGTGACCTGGTGCCGTACGGTCGAATTTCTCCACCTTTAAGATGGGTACATAGCGCTGGTCATGAATGCAGCGGATGATAACCTTTTACACATTCTGGAAATAAATCCGCGATACAGAATTTAGTTGAAACCGGATATTCTTTAATTAATCCCTGATTGAATCCCTGATTTTTATTGGTTCAATTATTGGAAAATGTCGAAAAAAATAGTTACCGGAAATGAGCGAATTTGCGCGTCTCTTGCTGGTTTGGCATGGAATAACCACAGAACAGACGTACAAATTCGCTCATTTCCGGTTGTCCTGTACTCATTTTTAATTTATTACAAATGAAATAATTAGAAAAAGACAATTAGAAAACACACACACACACACACACACACACACACACACACACACACACACACATTACACACACACACACACACACACACACAAAAAGGCCATTCCAATTTTTTTATGTTTAGCGTCCAACCTAAAATAAAAACCGATCTTTCTATTACTATTAGGAAAAAAAAACCAAAACGACAGAAAAAAACACAAGGCAATTTAATGAAAACAAATATGCAATTTTATGCATATTTAACTTGTTTTCCTGATATGTTGACAAGAGAAAAACAAAATTAAACTTATAAAACCGCATCTTTGGCACATACTTATAAACAACGTAATATGAAATGTTAGTTGTCATTTTAAGGCTATATTCCAAATTTTTCCCTAGATGTTTGTGATTTTTTTTCCGGTTTGTGATCTCAAAACTTATCTATCAGCTGACGCTTTAAAACAGAGAAAAAAAAACTTGGAATGGCCTAATCAGCCGGGAAATATATTCGTGTTCGACTTTTCTTTCACATCACGCCAATAATTTTTCACTTATATGGAGATGTCACCATCTTTAGGTGAAGTTCCACATATTCTGATCTATTCTATAGGCTGGCACCAATGCTGTGAGTGCTCTTATACGTATTCTACCATGCTTGCCGTGAGACTTAAAGGCTCACCCGATAATTGACTTCGTATGTCGAGCGTCTGGCGAAGGAACAGTCACTATCATTTTTTGATAGCCTTTAGCCAGTATCGCCGGAATTATAAATGGAACCCGGGATCTTTGGATTCGAATGTTCTACTACCGGACCACAGTACCAACAACTAGGAACAGACGTAGGTAAAAAGAGGTTTAGAGAATTAATCAGTGCATTCCAGTAGTGAAGTTAATCCTCGTAAAGAATACTGTATAGGCCTATATTCTACCTGGAAATTTTCATTCCTGGTCATTTTCGGTCCTGGTCATTTTCGATTCTTTACGACAGAAAAAATATTCACCTCATCTTAAATTCGCCCCAGCTAAATCACTCCATAATCTCATGGATGACATATAATATGTCAGTGCTTCAAATCTTAAGCTTGAAAATTTCACTCTCATTTTAAATTCGTCCTCTCATCTAAGGACCAAAATGGCGAAAATCAAACAGGTGCTATAATTTCCAGGTATACAGTATTTTGTCATATACTTGTCAATAAATAACATACATTAAGGGAGGTTACAAATTTAAGCAATGGTGGTCCGGTTGGTTGGAGTTCAACTTCATGGTCTGAAAGCATTAACTTGTTGTAAGTGGTCTGTTATTATAACACGTATATTAATCTACTATTCTGAGTTTTCTGGTTAGGGTATAGGACCATTATCAAGTCCTGGCAAAGGCAACTTGATTTTATGAGAGAGAGAGAGAGAGAGAGAGAGAGAGAGAGAGAGAGAGAGAGAGAGAGAGAGAGAGAGAGAGAGAGAGAGAGAGAGAGAGAGCACGTACGGAAAGGCATAGTAGATTCTGTTAGTAATTTATTGTATTGGATATCCAACAGTTGGTACCGGCTAAAATTCAGTTTAAACCACAGACAAGCATAAGGAATTGCTTCCCAGAAAAACAGACTGACCGAATCTCATACGTGTATCACCATGTCAAATCTTCAAAGTCGTAAAATTTTATTTACACCGAAATTATCGAACAAAATGGAGTATTTCCAATCAGAAGGTGTATTGTGATAATAAGACAGGGTTCTGTACTGTCCAAATCCTTTTCAAAATGGGTATTTGGATTTTAAATAGAATTTTACTCCACATTGAACAATTTTTCAGTTATATGGTGGCGGTGTTTTTTAACGGAGGAGAGGACCCGGTCACAATGTACCAGAGAAGAGACCATCGGCCTTCCGCATGGGGCCGACAAACTTTCTCACACACACAAAAAATAATCAGCATACATGTAGGTTACAGCGGGGCTCGGATATGTGCTGACCAGAAGTGAGAGACTTCATAGGTAAGTTTGCCGTACGAGTTGTTTTCTTTGTAAAAAGCTACACTGGGGTTTAGGGATAGATACAATCAGCCTTATGCAAATGGTAAAAATATTTCCACATGAAAATTACAGAACACACACACACACACACATATATATGTGTATTGTGAATTAATTTCATTCTCAATATACACGGATAATATTGTTAATTTGTAGATTTCATTTCTCTATACTTACCTCAAGTTTTACTTTGGCTCCTCTCCTTGGTCTAGCCATTCTTGTAACTTATCAATGTATACCTAGGTCCAGATATTAAAAGCCGACATGAAATTTAAGCATTGTTCCTCTATGAGCAGTGTTCACATTACTGCGCTTCATTGGTATAGGAATTATCTCCCCTTTTACTGCCTGATCACGTTTAATTCTGTACAAAGAAAAACAATTGCTTCTGTAATACGCGTAGGAAGCAAATCAAAATAAGGGGGTGCAATTTTTTTTATGAAAATGTTTTTCCAGGTAAAAAAATTTGTTTTCATATGCTTTTTGATTATGCATTAAACATATACAACATTGACGGATCTGGAAAAAATTTAAAAGGAGGTGGTTTTGAGGCTGGTGACATGAATTATACTTTTTAAAACTGTTATGCAATGCATACCTCATGAAAGCAGAGTGAGGATTTAAAGTTGGAGGGGTGCAAGATTGAAGTATATTTGCCGAGCGAGAATCTTGGGAAAGTTGTTTTTAATTTTTTGAAATTTAAATAGAAAAATCAAAGGTTTTACACCTGTTTTATCAACTTCAGGGAAACCCTCTCGCTGGCCACTGTACATATTTCTAAGTGTTGGATTAATTGTGAAGCAATATTTCATTAGAAGGCGGGTTGTACTCATCTTTCAGATACTTTTTTGAAATTTGGAAGCCCTTAGACAATTTTTCTGCGCCCATACGCGAAAATACTAAGACCGCTAAAATGTATATATATATATATATATATATATATATATATATATATATATATATATATATATATACATTGTATATATATATATATATATATTTGTTTATATATATATATATTTGTATATGTATTTTATTATTTTAAATTCATGAAAATGAGATTTGACACATTTAATCGAAGAATACGATTCTTTAAACAAATATAATACAGTACAAAGATATACAACAGGTTCAGGTTGACAAGTCGGGCGAAATGTAATTTTTATTGTTGTTTAGTTTGTAATTAACTCCGACTTTAGACATAAATGCCTAAAATCGTTAGGTGATAAAAAGTAAATCTTATGTCAACTTCAGGTAATTAAGACACAGGGTATTTTATTTTGGGGGATATAAAGAGTAAAGACGGAAATGAAACGAATTTACTTTCGGAACATCAAACAAATTACATGACAATTCTGTACAATGGGGATTTTCTTAATTGAACTATTATTCGGAAAGTTTGAGCATTCTTTACATGCCTAAAGTTGGACATAAGTTTTGTATCGGCTATATACTTTGTGAACAGTTCAGATTCAGTTTTCAGAGTGTGATGTTGTGTACATAATTTAATAAAGTAATGAAAATGGATACCAAGCGAGTTGTGAATCAATTCCATATATGTAACCGACGAACATACCGGTTATAATACGCCCAACAATCCTCTTATTAATCACATTGATTATTTTTCTCAGTAGAATGATAGATCAGCGTAAAAGTTACTAAAAATCGGGACAGAATTTCGGCCTTCATCCTCAAGACATTGAATTATGACCTCTTTATCGTTAAAAATATTTCGTTGATAGATTAAATCGTAAGACCGATGAGGTGTTCTCTAGCTTTCGGACACAAAATCACCGTTTCCCCGTGGTCCAGCTGAGCTATCCAGAAATGTTCTTGGGTGGGTGATGATGCCCTGGTAATAATTTGACGATGCGTTGTTCAAAATGAATTATATTGCTATTACACACGTTTGCAATAAGTCAATAAAATACCGTACTTTTTTCCTCCCCCGATATGAATGTGTCCAAGATCCTTTTATTGGGGTCAGGACGCTTTTTCGCTGCACAGATATGCGAAATCGTGTAAGTCATAGGGATCACGGAGCCGCTCCACTTTTGATCGTGAGATCGTGAGTTCGAGTCCCGCCGGTGGCAGGTCGGTTTCCTGACCTTCGGATGAGACCGTAAAAACCGAGGTCCCGTGTCACTGTAGGTGTTGACACGTTGAAGAAACCTCACTCCTCTATGGCCGTAAGTGTCATGTTTTAAATTTTGAATTTACTAGATGGGTAGGTGGGTGGTAAATACAAAAATTAAAACATGACAATAGGCCAAAATTTGAAGCCCTTTATCGGCATTTGGCGACGTCTCCATATGAGTGAAATATTCTTGAGTGGGACGTTAAACAACAATACACCAACAACATAGAGATAACGAAAAAAATATACTTTTATTATTTAGTACATATTGAATATGTAATAAAATACTGTTGTTTTTTTTTAAATTTTGATGCATTAATCTGTATCCGGTTCGTGTTTATTTTCTTTTCTTTTTCTTGTTTTACAAAAATCTGTTTAAATAATGGAATTGAATCTTTAAATTTTACTCTCAGTGATTGTTTTATATATTTAAAATCAATTATTTAACTATCGCAGTTAACTGAGAAAATCATGACAACATTCAACATGTCCTTTGATACAAATGAAATAAAAAATAAATCAGTTTGTAAAAGATGAAATTTAATGATATCACGATTTAAACAATAGAAAAGAGAGATCCATTTGTACATATAGGAGTGAACGGGTTAATGGGGTTATTTCCTAAATATGTTGAACTACATTGTATTTACTGTATCTTCAAGGACACTATTTAAAAAAAAGTAGCGCAATTAATCTGATGAGTCTGTCAAACATATGTCTGGTAGATTTCAAAATGATTCTTGATTGAACAGTCGATGAAATGGAATTGTCGGGTTTATAGATCGCAGATTTAATTGCTAATGTATACAGTTAACCAAATTACGATTCAGCATAATATGTTCAGACACCGTTTCGTACCTAAATGCTGTTAGTAAAAATATCAATACAAGTTTTGAAACTTTATTGTTTTAAACCTAACTATATTCAAGAAAATATCGACAAAAACCCTTTATATCCAATTATTTCATTTAAGACAAATCCTTCTTATGTACGCTTATTGTTAACATAACAATAGACATCGTTTATTACATGTATATAAAAAAAAATCTCAAACTTGAACAAAACTGACCTTCGATACTTTCAATCAAATGGTTCACTATTCAAAAAAAAATATTCTGATTCGGACTCGAACAACACTAAACTTCAACAATTTAAATCAATATGACCTCTGGTCCAAGTCCTAATTTCCTAGAAATATCTGTAAATTTACACGTTGTGTGTACTAGAATGAGTGTTTTGGCCCAATATTGATCGTCGACTGAAGACATCTAGTTGGGTCAAAACGATACACATTGTTTTGGGGACAATAGGGTCCTTCACACCTTAATCCCCTACACGCAACACCCACCACTACCCCTTAAGCTACACCCATACACACACACAGACACAGCTTTAAGCCGCCTACATACACCACATCCTTAAGCCACCTACACGCCTTAAGCCACCTACACACCACATCCTCCAAGCTACCTAGACACAAGAACCACCTACAAGCTAGCTAGACACAAGAACCACCTCCATCGCAAAGGTCGTGAAAGGTTAAAGGTCGCGAAAGGTCATCCATTTCTATAAAAAAAATTTGAATTTTACTTCTTAAAAAACAACTTCATTTTAAAACAATGCCAGAAAATAATTCATCCACATTAAAAGGATTAGATATTTCCAATAAAGATGCGTGGCTCATCCATAACTTAAAATATTCCCATAAAGAATGGGACAAAGATAAAGATTGGTTAGCAATTTTAGAACAACGAATTTAACAAAAAATACATCGATCTTTATGATCATGAAAGTCTTCCATGTGATGAAGATAGAAATTGGAAAGAAACTCTTCTGTCGGAAAGGAATAATGTTCATGATAAGCCTGATAAAGAGGTGAGATGGGATGTAGATATAGATTGGTTAAGGGTAGCCATTATGACGAAACTTCCTGATAAATATTATCCCCTTATTAAAAAATATTATGAAAGTAAAATATTATTCCAATAGACGATGATGATTAAAACAGATTTATAAGCATTTTTATGTTTATAAATCTACTATACAATAAAACTTTTCAACACAGATTTGTATGAAAAAAATTTGAAATAAAGTAAAACAAAGTTTCATCAAACTAAAAACTAGGATGTCATACGTAACAACTAATAATTTTGATGAAAGTAAATTATCTATGGGACAAATTAAAACATTTAATAAATCTCACAAGTTTACTACGATAGATATTTTATATGATAAGAAGACCTTTTATGTACAAACACCAAAGTTATTTTCAATCGATGTGTTTGAAAATTATAACCCAAACACACATAAAGTAGAGAATTACACCATGTCCTTCAAATGTTTTGAAGAGCATAAAGGTAAAAATTAAGAAGAAGAAAAATTTATTGAGATGATGGAAAAAATCACTCATTTTATTCGAACAGAAATGGATAAACTTGCTCCTGAATATTGGAGAAACCAATCAATCTAGGAAAACTTAAAGTTTTAAACTATAATAAAAAGAATGTTTCTCCAACAATTTATGCAAAGGCGGTCGTGGATAAGGATAAAGTAGTTTCTAAAATTTTAAGAAAAGCCACGAAGAAGGATGATAGAAAGAAAATAAAGAATGGTTTTGTTACTCTTGATATAGAAGATTGTGTGGAACAAAAATTTCGAGTAATTGGAGGTTTAGAAATTTCTAGCGTCTTCATTAATTCTACGACTGAATGTATCCGAATTAAACTTTGTCGAGCAATTATCCTTAAGAAGGAAAAAGTTAAACATCCCTTACCTAAAATAGATATTAGTGATTTAAGTATTGAAAGCGATAGCGACACAGAGGAGGACACGGAGGAAGAAGAGAATACTAGACTGTAAGCAAAATTTATAAACATTTTTATGTTTATAAATCTACCATACAATAGAACTTCATTTTGAAACAAGTTTTATGATATCTTCCAATTGTTTCTTGACATCTACAAGAGTGTCCTTTTTTCTATTTCAGGTTTTACTATGACAGCCTTATGTTTGAGGTCCTTTTTCATCAATTTTTATAATTCGTTGCAAACATGCTTAAATTCAACCTCTGAAATTCGACCATCTGTCATAGCCTGACTAATTAAATCTTGAATACTATTCAGTTTCGTTTCAGCAAGATTTTTCACAGTATCATGCTTTTGCATTTTATTAATAAAAGTCGACGAATTCCTTTTAGACTAATTCCGATAGTTCCACAAATGATCGCTACGGGTTGAAGAGGTAATATTGCTATAGGAAGAGCGAATTCTATGCCTGAGATAACAGTCCCTCCAGATATTAATGTCATATCGACACCGTCCGTAGCATTTAACCCTCTTTTATGTTTTTTATATAAAGATCGACGAGTTTCGACTTCTCTTCTCAAATGCGTATCGATTTCGCCGATCCTTTGCAGTCTATAATTTTGTCCACCATCAGTCTGACCGTTATCTTCGCGTAACGGTTCGAGTTGAGGATATCAATTTTCTTTATCCATATTTTTATTTTAAATTTATTTTTATTTTTAATTTATGACGATCAATCTTCCAAAACTTCCATTTTTAGAAGCTTTATTAACAGTAAAATCTATGATATCACCCTCATGTACTTCTAAGGGAGGATTAATCGTTTTAACACCAGAGGTCGTATAACTAGATTTTTCCACCTCGTTTAGTGTTAGAGTGACATCTAGATCACCCACCAATCCTAATTTTATCAAATAGCCAGGAGCTAATACCATATATCCTGGAGATTTCCTTTTTCCTTTTCGACATTCCATCTGAAAAGTATGATTAATTCTTCTCATTTTCATGAGATGATCTATATCTTCTTTCATCTCTTCCTTAAATTCTTCCTTAATTTCTTCCTTCAACTCTTCTTGTTCCAGATCTTTGAAATAATATCCCGTTATAGATGCCATCTTTTTATATTACATTTTTTTTAAATTCTAAAACTAAATGAATGTCTCTCCCATGATTGTCAACCTTTTTTCCATTTTCATCTTTAACATCCAAATATAATTCCGTAGTTCTATCCCAGTTTAATTTCACGAACTCAGGTTTTTCAAAATTAACATGATATGACTCGCTAAATTTCACGTTGGGACAAGGTATGCTTTTAACGATGGTACTTGCTTGATCATTGAAACAATGACCCTCCACATCTCGACAGTGAAAATTGAGGAGTTTTTAAGCCCGAAAATCTATAGGTTTCCACGCTTTGGCAGAGAGCCCTGTATTATCTCTCTCTAAAGACGCCTCACTAAATCCGAATATTTTATTTAGTATAGGTGGTGAACTAAATGTTTTATTTGGTTTAGGATCCATTATTAACATTGCATCATTAGCATCGATGTACATTTTTCTTGTGTCAGGAGAAAATATATTTTTTAAACTCTTAAAATTATAATACCCCTTATTTATGATTATATGCCCCCTTCTACCCGCTGTATTAATACCTATTTTAAGATTTGAGGGCATATTATACAACCCATTCCATGAATGGATTTAACACCGACATACCAACAATTTCCATCAGAATTATCGAGATATCGACTTAATTGTATAGGCTCTTCGAGTTTTGTAATCACGTGCAGCATTTTTATTAAGTACATGTTTAAAAATGACAAATTTTTTGAAAACAACACATCCAATAGGTCCTCACTATTCTGATAAAGAGGATCTTCATTTAACATCGTTTGATGTTTACGTCTCGGAGACTAATCATTTTCACGCTTCGTTCGAAAATATCTTCTTAAAATATAACATCCCAGATATTTTTGGAGCTGGAGATGAAAACGTAAAAAAGCTGTTGAGTAGATGGTATTATGAACCAATCACTTTTTGGAGAAATCAACTGAATTTTGCCGTTTGGTGCGCAACGAGTGGTTGTGGTGTATCCATCGAAAAAACGATGACGGGCGATCCTTTGTCAAAATCTTTATTTAAATTCCATATTTATTTCCAAATACGAAGAATTTTGAAAGAAATGTCCTGTCCATTACCTACTGATCCAGATTTTAACTTATACGATAATAACGTCGATAAATCTGCTTACAAAAGAATATGTAGAGAGTTTGACGTAACACCCGAAACGGATTGGAAGATTAAGGGTACTATCTTGGGAATTTATCGAGATAAGTGGTCTACTTTTATTTTGGACAAAGTCATAGATTGGTATACTTTACCGGGAGCGGTAAGAATTGACGAAAGCATAAGAACGTATGTCTGGGCTATTCTAGGAGCCCAAGGAGAAACGCGTTCTTCCATAATAAGTACTAGCGCCACAGGATTAGACGCTCAAGAACAATTCGTAGTTCTGGTGGAAGATGCGATAAACAGGCCAGTGAATTTGCCAACGGATTATAGATCGTTATGAAAAAATATTAAATTTTGCGCAGAGCAAAGTAGATTTTGTCTTTTCTCCAGGATTATACATGGCACCTAGTAATATGATGCTAAAGATTGGGAAAAATATCGAAGATTATAACAACGAAATAGTCATCGCACCCAATGATGCTAAAATTGGGCGAAATGATGAATTAAATCCTAAAAAATTAAAAAAGATAGTTTCTACTGAACCTATTAAAAACACACCGTTACAGAGGTAAAACACCTCATTAAAAAGACACAGATCACGAAGATCAGAAGTCTGCTATTCTTTCATTCGCATTAATGGCTTTTCTTATTTTCGTTGAGTTTCGTTTGTAAAAAACCCTACAATCGCCATTCCAAGCATAAATGTTCCCCTAGCCATACAGCTGTTTTTCCCAATGACGATAGTAGCCACGATGTAATAGACCCCAATATGCCAGGCAATGCAGCACCAAAACTAGCTGCTAACTTTTTTAGCTCACCTGGCTATGCCAGGGTGAGCTTTTGCAATCACTTTGCGTCCGTCGTCCGTCCGTCCGTCGTTAACTCACTTTCAAAAATCTTCTCCTCTGAAACCACTGGGCCAAATTGAACCAAACTTGAACTGAGTCGTCACTAGGGTATTTAGTTTCAAATTTGTTATTTTTCTATGTCGCAGGTCAAACAACATGGCCGCTGTTGCTAAAAATAGAACATAGGGGGTAAATTGCAGTTTTTGGCCAATAACTCAAAAACCATTACAGATATCAAAAATCTGACATAGGGTAAAAGTGATCAGCTTGATGAGATCTACCTGCCATGCAATTGATGATGCGGATAAATGGCTTGAGTATAAAGATCTGTGGCTGCCTGAGAGTAACGTCAAAACATGATATACCAAGGTATTCAAGGCGCGACTTTGAATATCAATCGATCACGACCTGTTCCAAAACTTCCTCGTAATGTTGGTGAGATATATGAAATTGCAGCAGCCTATGGAAATCGCTTTTGCAAACCTCTAGATTTTGAGTTGTTAGAAACGCACGAACCTTACTATCAATCTGGATTGAAAGATCGATTAGAGTATATGATTACGTTTAATGATTTTGAGAAAGTTGTTATTCCAGATAGCAGTGACGATGACAAAGAGGTAAGTTACACCATCGAGAACGTCTGTCTCGAATTCGAAAAAATAACGGATCCATCATTGGCAAGAAGTATAAGACAGAGAGTATGCCAAGGCCAACACGTTATTTATGTCGATAGTATCCTTTTCCATAGAAAATCAACCATCAGAAAATCTGACAGCGTTCTCAATTATCAAATCAATTCGCCGGCTAAAAATTTAGTAGGCGTACTTTACTTATTCGAGGATGTTACGTGAAAAGATGTTGAAGATTTTTACAACCCTAGGATCAAAAAGGTTAATATTACAATAGAAGGCCAACCTAATCAATTGTACAGTCAAGGGATGAGATCGTATCAACAATATGACGAAATCAAAAATGGTTTGCCCAAGGTAGAAATAGAGATCCACGAGTGGGACAAGTAGTGACCGAAACGGCAATGACCGATATGGGTTATGGCTGGATCTACGAAGTACCGATGATAATGCCCTTCATGGCACGGGACGAGAATTACAAAATATAGCGGAAGGTATTTCTGTCAGAGTTGAGAGAGAAGAGGAAACGGATACCGATCCTCTAGATGTCTATATCTATCTAGTAAAAGATGCGCAGACAAATCTTCAAGATGGTCGATTTGTGTCTGTAATATCTTAAAACAAAAATATTGTTGTTCTTTAATAAAAAAAATGTTTATTAAAGAACCTCATTGCGCAATCATATGTGGTGATACGGGATGTGGTAAGACAGAATTTGTTTTAGATCTCCTAGAAAATGAATATAAAGGAGTGTTCGAACATATCGTCATTTTATGTCCCACCATTCGTTGGAATAAAGCTTATCTTCAAAGAGAATGGATAACCGCGGATGAAAATATCAAAGTGGTTAATCCTATAGCTGAAGATGACGAAGAGAGATTACAAGAATTTATAAGATATTACTTCGATATGTATAAGGGAACGGAAACGTTGTATATTGTTGATGATTGTTCCGCGATGCAACAGATGAAAGTAGACGCTTTAAGTTTTCTAGCTTTTTTCGGGTAGATATGCGCTTCAAAGCGTGTGGATACTTCCCAAAGATATAATTACGTGAGCAAAGATGTTAGAACGCAAATTAAATGGTGCTGTATCTTTCATCAAAAAGACGAATTTTCTTTCACAGAATGTTTAAAGGAAAATATTGTGATTAAAGATGTGGAAGAGAGAAAAAAGATAGAAGAATTGTTATCGCAACATAAATATTCGAAACTTATTTTAATCTTGACTATTCCGACGTATTATAAATTTATTCAATAAGATAAGATTTAGTGAAATAATCGATGTTGAAAGTACCCTTTTTTTATTTTTTATTTTTTTTTATTTTCTAATTTCATAAAATTCATAGACAATAGCATTAGATTTTAATGATTTTAATAATAAAGCTACAGTAATCACACTCTTCATCGCTTTTTTCTCTTCCATACTACATTCTAATTGTGAAATATATCGATCAATCATTCTTAATTTTTCTCGTTTTTAAATATTTTCCCATTTTTTTTTTAAGATTGCTTAATATCATCTTCCATTTTATCAAAATCTACGTCTTCATTCCAGATGAGGCGATTTAGTTGTTATCTAGCATCATCACTTTATTTGTCCGGAATGGGAAATCTACCATTTCCGTGACAAAAATGGGTTTATCGTTTTCACGAACAAAAACGCCATCTAAGTTCTAATTGACGACGTTTATTCGAATTAGGTTCATACTACATTCAGGGAAAAATGGATAAAATTGAGGCATTTTAAAAAATAATGATAAATTTTAATAGAGTTAAAAACTTAGTAATTACTTCAGTAAATTCAGTAATACTTCAGTAAAATTAGTAATTTTTAACCATTAATGAAGCATATATTTAACAATTTTAGTAATTACTTCAGTAAATTCAGTAATACTTCAGTAATTTAGTAATTACTTCAGTAATTTTTTTAGTAATTACTAAAAGGAGAAGATTATTACTCACATTTTTGCTAATATTAGCATTTTTTAACGCTTTATTAATCTTATTAGTCATTCTTACTTTATTAAAAGTAAACCATTATGAAAAATTAGAAAAATTATCCAGAAAAATAATTTCTTTGATATAAAAAATATGGAGATGAATGAATTACTTTCCATTGAAACACCCGAAAGTGTGTTGAAACAAGAAACTTAAAAAAAAAAATAAGGATACAACATCAAAAGATAATACTTCTAAAGATAAACTTTGCGCATTAGTCGCCGGAGGTAAATCTAAACAATTTTTGGGAAAAGATTTAAGTTTAAGTGACATATATGGATTAACGGATGAAGAAATAGATAAATTTGTTAAAATTTATCAAAGAAAATTGGACTCTCTCATGAGTAATGCCCTTGGAAATTCACTCATTTCGTTATAAGTATCAGGATTATCTTATTTCAGGTTTGAAGTCGATAGTCCCACAGAACTTATGAAAGAATTGGGCGATGGTCCTTTTTAGACATTGCCATTTCTGAATTTTGTTGCGATTTATATTATAGATATGGTATATATCTCGCTCCTCTCACTGCGACCTTAACATCGGCTAGACACATAAAAAAAATTAATACGCCTTTTAAAAATGACAGAACAGTCAATTAGAGAAAGAATTAACTCTAGTAAAGAAGAACCCGAAAAGAGTGGAACCGGGTAAAAAAGTGCTGAGACGCGAAAAAATAAGAAAAGTTGAACATAAAGAAAGAGATAGATCTTCTCATGCGAAATCTTCGAATGATAAATGGTCATGGGTCACACCTGCTGTGATACTAATAGATGTTTTTTTTTTATCTTCAATAGTTTAAAAACTCCAGAAAAAATACTCCTCCTGAAAAACCTACAGAAGATATAAACTCAGTAAAAGCTGATCCATTTGTCATGAATGAAATTTTTTTTCTAGTGAACTAAAAATGTCAAACGAAAAAGATTTAGTAAACGCATTATATCACGCCGCCGTAGACACGGCAATGGCGATTGGATACGCTCAATTATCCCCAAAAATATTAAAAAGCCAAACGGTCAAATTTGAATATGATATGACTGACTTGGGGATGCTCGTGGTTGATTACGCTTTAGCGATGTATACGAAAGCTCTGCTGGTGAAAAAGTTGGTTATACCAGAGGATATTATGAAATAAAAAATATGTTTGTCTAAAAAATGGCAAGTGCAGTAGCAATGATGTTGGGCGGCGCCGTCGTTAATACCTTCGTGTTTACAGGATCTAGCTATCTATTTAGTAATCACGACGAACAAAAAAGACACGATAAAGCGATTAAAAAATTAGCTCAAGCAAAGTCAAAATGGAGCCGTGATCGTGAAAAAAGTTAGATTATATAAACGATCGTTTGATTTACACGGAAAAGGAAGTAAACGATGCGCCGAGACTATATTCAGATATGACGGGTGATGAAATGCCCCCAGAACCGCGATTATTACCAACCTTCGGAAAAACAAAAGAATAACGAGCTCATTTTTGTTCTTTTGGGTACGGCATTGGTGTATTACGGTGCGATGAAAATAAAAGGTTGATTAAGAAAAAATGGAGAAAAAATTGAACAGATCTATTTTAGTCCTAAATGTTATTGGAAAGGAAGAGAAGCTATAAAAGAGTTGGCTAAAGCATCGGGTACCACGGAACAACAAATCCTTGATTTTCTTAAAGAAAAAAACAAGACATTTGGAAAATGTATTTACCACCTCCTAAAAGAATAATAAGACAAAAGAATGAAACGCATCAAGCAGATTTATTATTCTTACTGGCTTTCTACTCTATCATGACAAAAAATAGGAAAAAAGTAGGAGTAATCTATTCAAAATAGTAGGAAAAAAGTAGGTATTTGAAGAAAAAAGTAGGAGACTTACCAGATTTAGGTGATCATATAAGTGCTACTCACGAATGCAGATTTTGTCTCTGATTGTAACCACCTTGACAATACTGAAGACTGGCAGTGTTCACCTAAAAAAATATTTCTTTAGTGATACATTCAAATAATTTTTAGAACAAACAGCTTTAACTATCTGTTATCTGTTTCCTTACCTATTTCAATTTGTCAATATAAAAATTACAAACAGTGTATACTAATTTTCTATACAGTGAGCAGAAGATGTGATATTGTAAGAAATGGTACATGTTAGCATCTAGCAGACTATATGCCTGGCAAATATCATAAGCAAGCTGACTTATACATGCAGTAAAACTACTACAGCATGCCAAAGTATGAAATATCCTGAACATTCATAATATACGACATAAATGTACACTACAATACAGCATTTCTATACATGTTAGCAAGCAAAAGTGTAGACAAAACAGATGAAAGGTAACAAGATACAAGAAAAGTCTGCACTCTTAATTTTTGTTATAATCACACTGCAGCACATTTCACATGCAAGTTATGTGACAGATACACAGTAAGCTCACTGAACACAATAAAAGCTTATTTATTCTTTGGTTTTTCACTCCCTGCAGCCAAATAACTATCCATAAGTCTCTTCCCTTTTTACTTCTATGTCCGATCTTTGTCACCTTGATTTTTCCAGGGTTGCTGATGCCTTTTCTAAGCCGTTCTTAGCAATTTTGAGTAGCCCTTGAGCTATATTAAGCTCTGCAAAATCTTTGTTTTTAATTGCTTGTGTTAATCTTTTATTGGCGTCTTCAAACATATTTGTGGCCTTTGAAAGTTCTTCCTTCAGTTCATCTTCAGTCTGCTTCATTTCTCTTCCCTCTCATGTACCTTTCTCTTTCTTTCCTCATTGATCATCTTTGACTTTTCTTCCTTTTCTTTTTGTTCCATCATCTCATGTTTTCTTTCCTTTAATGTTGTCTCTGCCTTCTCTTCCTCTAATCTCCTCAGGTATTTTGCATGAGCATTTGCAACACTTTCCATCATATTATGTGTAATAGGCGCATTTATAGCTGAGCCACCCTATAAGTTTACAGCACCTCTAGTAATTCTCAAACCATTCAGAGTCTCTGCTGACATAAGAGTCCTATCTGCTGTCAGAACCTTTTTGTTAACAGAAAGGCATCTCTCTACATCAGTATTCCCATGACTTAGACATAGGCATTCTGTTATAGTCTTTTTGAGAAATTAATATTTCGAGTTTCCACTTGCATTCCTTTTGCTAAACACATTATTCCAACAGATTTCACTTTCTGGAATCTTTTCAGACATGTACATTTTCCACTCATCACAAACTAAAGACAGTTCTTCTGTTTTACTACATGGGAGACTTTGAACTAGCTTCTTGAAATACTTATAGGAGTCCTCGTGTTCTCTAATATCAGGGTGAAGACACTGAGAATATCTCACAACAGGTACATTGATTGGTAAATTCTTTGACAAGTAACCACTTCTTGATAAAACTTTCTAATGTTGTAAAGAATTATCTCCCTTTGTTTTGCAGACTCCAATTTAGACACTGTTGAGTGTGTTCCTCCACAAATTTCTATATCACTTAAGTTCAAACAGTTCTTTACATCTTTGATATCAACTTTGGATAAATTTGATTCACTTGCACTTTTAACTGTTTCTTGTTTCATGAATCTGAAATTTCTGTAGAAGTTGAGTTGACTCCTCATACAATAGGTGAATAAGTGGTTTCTGTTTCTGGAACAATGTTAAGAAGCTGGTAAAGAGTGGGGCAATACTGACCAGAAATTGCACCTCAGCTAAAATAGATGGAGATCTCAACTTTTCGCAAATGCGTTGGTATTTAGTGTTTTTGGAAAGAATTTTATCTGTCCTGTCCTCCCTACTTGCTCTGGGTAAATCTTTTAGGAAGTACTGTTTTGCAGCCTCCCAGTGACGCTCTACTCTCTCAAGTGCTGGAAGCAGCGTCAGCCACCTGCATTCAACGTGTCTTATAAACATCTCATCTTCCATGCCTAGGTCTTCTAGAATTGAACAATAATCTTCCCTTTGGCATCCATGTGTTTTAAACCAATGGAAAAAGTTTATTGCCAATTCCTCTGCATCTTCACCAAAGACATTCAATCCTTTTCTGAAGGAGTTGTGTACTATATGTATTGTGCATGGTATGAAGTTTACTGTATCCAAGATTTTTTTTTATCATTGATGTATGTCAAAATTGTTTTATTTACATTAGGTCCATCACTTCCTAAAAATAATAGTTTCTCCAAAGAAATGTACTTGGCTGAAAGTGTATCCAGAAGAGCTTTTCCCTTGGCATGTTCAAAAAGCAGCACCTCTCCCCTCTCTCCACTCCAAAATCTCACCAATACATCACACTGTTTTTTATTCTGAGCATTCCCTGTTTCATCATACTGCACTGTGTACATACTGTCTGAGTTCTGTATCTTCTCAGATATTTCCTTCCTGAAATATGGTCCAAGGCCATCTGATATCATATATGAAATATTTTTTACTTACTCAGGGAGAAATCTTTTGTGATCTGTCCTGGAAACATTAAATGGAACAGTTCAGAAATACCAGCTATAGCTGAAGCCACTTGCAGCTACCTTCAAAGCCCAAGGAATTTCTTCTTTACCTACTTGATCTCTTTGTGATGAAGGCTGTAATTGAATGATGTGGTTTTTTTGTGCAATATCACCTCCTCCCTGTGAAGTTGAGGTTCCAGGGGTGGTGTCAGGCAAAAAGAATCTCCTCTGTGAACTATTTTCTCTCATTTTCATGTTCTCTTTGTGTTTCTGGCCATCTGCATGGTTGATAAACTGGGTTGCTCCTGCATTTGCACAAGATATTGATTTGGAACAGACAAAACAGATACCCATAAAGTAATTTTGTGGGTCTTTTCAGCACCATTCTGACAGTTTATTGCCACTGTTATCGATCTTTTCTAACCAAGCTGACTGGAATTTGGTCTTTCCTCCAGGCATTAATTTCACCACACACTACTCCTGCAAATAAATGGTAATTGAAGGCTTCTTCCCACAGTTGATGGTCTTCTAACTACTTGAAAAGCTAATATGACCCCCTCAAGAAAAAAAATGTCTATTAGTTATTAGTTTTTGTTTTAATGTTAAAAGTGTCATAGTTATATAAAAAAATTTGTTTACAGGTAAATTTACAGGCAGAGTAGTTAGAAAACCAAATCTAAAGAAGCTACCACCAAATATGTAAACATTGTTACAAATTCTTTTAAGAAATTGATAATCACAATGTTTGAATATGTTTCATTTCCTTGATATCAACAGAGCAAGCAGATATAGAATTTCTACAACAAGTGTCAGTTGTTTATCATGTATATTTGACTCAGGTTAATTATAGATTCCTATTTCCCATAAATGCGAGCTTTAGCCAGCATTTATAGGGAATAGAAATCTATAATAAACTCGAGTCAAATATACATGATAAATCACTGATATGAGTTGTGGAATCTGTTTCTACCACAACTGAAAGTGGGACAGCAGTCTCATTTAGAAATCATGGCGAAATTAGATCACTCACTGTCTCTGATATCCATCCCATATCCCTTACATCACATTACGGTGAGGTGTATCAGAGTTAAACTATATATTTCGACCAATAAAAATGCTAGGAGTGCATTAACCATGTGTGGTTAAAACACAAACTTTAAACTACTGTATTCCGTATTAATCATTCAATTTTTTGTGGTTTTACCATACATGATATGGTAGAAACAGAATGTAACTTACATAGCCAGTAATATAAAGATGCACACATGCCTATCATTAGAAGCAGAAAGAGAGTGAAAGTCTACAACATGATGGGCAAAACACATAGGACAAGTTTGCCTACAAATTTGCATAAGAAATAGGAAAAAATTGAGTAAAAGCAACATTTAAATAGAGATGATGGATGAAGCAAGATGAGAAATATCATTTTACTCATCCAAATTTTAAGGTTAACACGAGGTCTATTGAGGACATCCCTAAACAAAGGCAGTGATAAGAACACAGTGGTATAAATATATACATTATCTGCATTCAAATCACCACCAGTGTCATTTTCCAAGATTAAAAAAAAAATCATTCCATCAGCACAAACTAGTCAAATGACAAAATAAAATCAGGGATAGGGATTCTCTGGCCAAAATAAGTTTACAATGGCAGCAACCACTATGATTTGCATCTCTTCTACATTCAAAAGTGCCCCGAATTTGAATCAAATATTTCAATGTTTGATTCGAAACAGTTCATGAAAACAACTTTGACAAAAGGACAGATAAACAATTGGACAGAGATAAAACTTTCAGTGTTAGGAGACTGATAATAATCTTGGAAAAACATTCCCTCAGTGAGAACATCATTGGGAAAGCATGTCTATACACAATGTAACAAGTACCACATGTACATTCAAGTAAACATGTAAATGAACAATATGTGTTACAGTGTACAGATTTAGTAGAGATATACAACATAAGGAAGACTTTTTTCCCCAAATTAAGGCTCATCTTACCTTCCAAGAAATCTGGACAGTAAGGAAAACTATTTACAGGTTCACACTAGCTCAGTCAACAGCCTCATAAGGATGACTTCAGTTTTCTATTAGCAAAATAACTGCTGTTTTATATTTGTTAATGAACTAACTGACAGTCTTAGATTAACATAATTATAAATCATTCAGTCTGGTTTATTACGTATTTCTAGTTTATTTCATATTTTCAACATTCTCTTTGACTCTATCAACTGTATTGCTTTCTTATTTTTTCATTTTTTTTTTCATTTGTGATTAAAAGTAGGAATAGTAGGAGGATTTTCTGAATAAGTAGGAAAAAAGGATCAAAATAAAAAAGTTGAAAAAGTAGGGAAAAATAGGAACAGTAGAAAGCCTGTTCTTACCTCACGATAAAGTAGGACGAAAGATATATAGATATGCATTAACCCTAATCGATGTTGGGACTCGATACAAAGAAGCGGAACCTTTAACGAGTAAAGATACTAAAGAAGTGGCAGCTGCTTTTGAAAAAAAATATACTCGTCATTTAACATTTCCTAAACTTTTACAAGTCGCTCCTGGTCGCGAATTTATGGATAGCGTATCTCAATTAATGGCTAAACATAAAACGAGTATAAGAAGAGGTAGAGCTGATATTCATCGCTATCAAGCTATTGTCGAACGATTTAACAGAACTCTAGGCGAAAAACTTTTCACTTATCAATACGATGAGATAAAATCTGACCATCGGAACAGAGAATGGGTAAAACGATTGCCAAACGTGGTGAAAGCGATTAATTCTGAGACTAAAAAACCACAAAAAGTTAAAACTATTAAAAAAGAACAAAAACCCATTTGTCCCATGACTAAAGTTAGATATTTATATCAACAGGGTGAATTAGAAGGTGGGAAAAAGAGAGCAACCGATCCCATTTGGAGTGTTGACACTCACAACATAGTTCGTCGTTTCAGAATGCAAGGGATAGACGTGTATTATTTATATCCTCCTGCACCACAAAGGAATTTCGTGAGAGAAGAATTATTGGTGGTTCCATAAATGTTATATGTTGAAAAACATATAATATTAAGAAGTGTTTTTTTTATCTACAATGTCTCAACGCATAAGTTGAAATTTTATCTTCTCTGATATAGACTTTTGTGTCGTTGGGTGATAAAGCAACTTTTCTAAGCGCAATGCCATAAACCACCTGTTTCATCGACCGTAATAAATGCATCGTCTTTTGTAGTATATTTCCTCGATAAAGTGTATTTTCATAATCCATAACATCAATCTCTTTCTTAACCACACCTTGTTTGACACCTTTTGCTTTCTTGACGACGCTCAAATCGTCTAATAATAAGGCGTACATTTTCGGTTTTAAACCGATAAACATATTAATCGCCTTACCTCCGCACTCGTTAAATTTTCCTCTAACTTTCTTATTTATATCTTTAAACGCACGAAGCTCCTCCTTAGGGATGTGTTTGAAACATGGATGTTCGTCTGGAAAATTCGAAAAATCAAATTCTTCCCCATGTTCTACCATGTCTTGATATGCATCATCCGTTTCTACCTCCACCACCAAACTGTCTGTATCCGTGTACAATAATTTGCATCGATCGCCATGGTTTTTCTTCAAGAAATTATAATACCAATTATACATATGGTACTTGAACAAATCGAGAATAGACATCCCAACGTAGACGGGTTTATCCAAAGTAACATTTCCTCATTGATGATATCCACTCATTCGAAAGCAGGGTTGCTATTGATTTTTCTAATTTTCTCGTTCAACTTACGAGCTTTTTCTATATTTTCATCGCTACTTTTGAGAATTTGGATGTTGAGACGTTTTCAAGCATTTTCCGTTGTTTTGGGGCATACTTCATCAACTTAAAAAAATCTTTTTCAAAATCGTTTTTACATTTCAGTCGAAGTTCGTTGTTTAATTTAATATATGGCTCCATCCATGGTTTTTCGTCAAAACATAGCACCCGATGAACCTTTTCTAATTTCAATCCTAATGACACATATAATCCTAATGTTTTATAATGAATGACGTATTTCTTCTTATTCCCTAAATTTGGTACGAGTTTCTCCGGACCGATGTCTCTAAGTCCGTTCTGCCTCATCAATTCTTTTTGATATTCGGAAAGCTCTTCGATATTAACTTTGATGCGTTCAGGAGCTAAAGGATAGTTGTTATGTAGATCGTGTAAATGTGAAGGATAATTCAAGTCTACCTCCAAAATATATCCCTTACCTTCTGGTGGATTGAGAGGATCTTAAACGTCGTCCACCCATTTAAAACTTCTATAAGGTAGAGGATGAGACATAGCTTCTGAGTATAAAGCATTAGCATCCCAATACATAATATATTTACTAGGAATTTCGGGATCATAATATTTCAAATAATGATTATTGGCTTTAGAATAGCTATTAGGTACCATCGTTATACCACCCCTCATTCCTCTCTCGATAAAAAGATGTTGATCCAAATCGGTTAAAAGTTCTAACTCGATTTTTGTCATCTTGAAGAGTGCATCCCACGCTAAACCAGGTGCAGTATAATAGGGGCACGGATCTAAACCATAGTGTTTTATGCTTGTCGCTCGGAAATTCTCGAACACGTCGCTTAACAATAGAACATCACTCTTGAGATATAAATCGTGATAATAGCCCATAGTCTTACACTTAAATTCTTTCCAAAGATTTTGGGCGTGTTTGTAATCTTCTTCGCTGATATGTTCTTAATGAAGTGTACTATAAATCTTTTCTTTGGGTGGAAGACTGGTTTCTTCAAATCTATCCACATATTAATACGGATAAATACCTTTCATCTTAAGCAACTGAAACTTGTCGTTATTAGCTACTAACTCCGATAACGATGTGGACATAAATTGGAAACTATCCAAAAATTGTAATTGACCAAGAGTAAATGATATAAATTTTTCGCCATTCCTTGGAATGCAAGTTATATCTCCTGATACTTTGGAAATCTCTTGAATAAGTAAATGGCTATCGTACCCCGTCAAGTTATAAAAAATGACTGGAATGGGGGTCACCTTCTTTTTAATCATCAGCTTTAAATTACACTCTTTGTCTCG
This sequence comes from Atrina japonica, assembly GCA_030159075.1. Taxonomy (NCBI): domain Eukaryota; kingdom Metazoa; phylum Mollusca; class Bivalvia; order Pterioida; family Pinnidae; genus Atrina; species Atrina japonica. The sequence goes on from BROG01000156.1 coordinate 1,210,639, forward strand.
GAAAAATTTTAAACTTACAAATATTATTTCCAGGTTCTCGCATCTTAGGGACGACGAGAGCCTCATTCACATCTAAACAATCACTTTTATGTCTCTCTAGACATTCCTCTTTAGAATAGGCATGGAGACATCGTCTACAGAGGAATTTTTTATGCGAGTTTCCTCCGCGAACTAGTTTCGACAATTCAGTAACGCAATAATAATGCCATTTCTGGGCGCCGTCCATTATTAACATTAAATCGAATTCTTTCATACCATCTGGCTGTTGTGAAACGTGATATATAACAAGTCTATCCTCCTCCCAACCATAAACGTTGATTGAAAGATTGTTTTGTTTTTCTATTCTAGAAATCTCAGAGACTGGTGTAGGAAATGGAACACCTTTCAAGTCTATTCATATAATTTTTATATTTACTAACTCGTTGATGGTGTTTCTTAAGTTCCTCGTAATATAAAGAAAAAAGTAGACGACACATTTATCATCTTCATTTTTAATGTTGATGATAGATTTTGTATTTTGAAGCTTTTTAGGCAACCTGATATATGAGCTACCAGCGAAAGGTTGATAGGTGGCGAAATTTAAATGTAACATCTTGCAACGGTGAAATCTGCATCCAGATCCTGAAACATTAACTTTTTCAATACTACCCGTCATGATAGTTTCTATTTCTCTAAGATCTTTCGAACTCATTTTCAATCTTCTTAAGCATAGATTTCTTTAAGCATTCGAACATCTTATTAAAATCCCTGAATGAATCCACATTTCTTTTTACAGATGTATAATAATTTCTAAACTGAACAGTCTTCAAATTCATCCGAATAACCCTGTTTAACTTCATTCACCACTTTTTTTCCAGTTATTTTCCATCAAAATTACTTTATCGAATTTAGGTCTTAACAAATCTAAATCTTTCTTAATTTCCTCTTCAGTCGTTGTGCTCCTAATATAATTCAAAATAGTATTGTAAATACTTTTCATTGTGATTACGCCCTTATTATAAAAAGATTTTAGTGTTGAAAGGATAGACATGACCATTTTTATATTAACGATTTTTTCGTTTTATTTCAATTTTTTCCCACATAAATTTATAAAAAGTGTAATATATTTTTAGCATCATAGACAACTGCTTTTTCACTAAAGGTGGTACCCGAAAATTTAAATATCTAGTGATTGGCTATCAGGATACTTATTTCGTCAAACACCACTCTGATTCTACACATAAGTATACTGAAGTTGATATAAAAAACATGCTGGAATTTCTAATAGACAATATATTTGTAATGTTCGGAGACGTGGTCTTTCAACAAACTGTCGGCATTCCTATGGGAACCAATTGTGCTCCTTTATTGGCCGACCTGTTCCTTTATTCATACGAAGCAGACTTCATTCAGAAACTGCTGAATCAAAAGAAGAAAAAGTTTAGCGGTGTCCTTTAATTTGACATTTAGATATATCGACGACGTTTTGTCAATTAATAATGACAATTTTCATACATATGTCAATGCGATATATCCCAGCGAACTAGAAATTAAAGATACAACAGAATCTAGTACACACGCTTCATACTTAGACATTTTACTTAATATAAACACAGACGGGAAATTAGCAACTAAGCTATACAATAAACGCGACGATTTCGGCTTTCCCATCGTAAATTTTCCACATTTAAGTAGTAATATCCCTCAGTCACCTGCATATGGAGTTTATATTTCACAAATGATCCGATATGCCAGGACGTGCACAACATATGAAAATTTCATATACAGAGGTAAACTACTCACAGACAAATTATTGACACAGGGATATCGAAAACCGCGTTTAATGTCAACGTTCCGCAAATTTTATGGTCGGTATAATAGTCTTTTTTGCAACTACTCTGTTTCACTAAGTGAAATGTTGAGTTGCCTTTTCGTTGGCGGTTGTTGAGACGTCTGTACCAATTGTGACGAGGATACACTCCTCACGTGTTTCATTGGACTTGACTGTGGACTCACGGCGGGTGTGACCGGTCGGCAGGGGATGCTTACTCCTCCATGGCACCTGATCCCACGTCTTGGTTTCCAGAGGTCCGCGTTTGTCCATTTTTACCGGATTTGTATCTATGTCCTGGACATCCCATTGATTTATGCTTTGGTATCTGAGATTTTTATATTGTATGGTAGGTTTATAAACATAAAAATGTTTATAAATTTTGTTTACAGTCTTATGTCCTCCTCTTCCTCCTCAGTGTCACTATTGCTTCCTTCTTAAGGATAATTGCTTTACAAAGTGTAACTTCTTTCCACTTATTTTTCATCAAATCTCTATCCTTATCTCGTTCTTTTAGTTCATTAATTACTTTATCGAATTTAGGTCTTAGCAAATCTAAATCTTTCTTGATTTCATCTTCAAACGTTGTTCCTCTAATATAATTCAAAATACTTTTCATTGTAATTACACCCTTACTATAAAAAGATTTTAGTGTTGAAAGTATATACATGACTATTTTTATATTAATGATTTTTATACTTCATTTCATTTTTAAAAAAGTATAATATATTTATAAATATTAAAAATATTTATAAATCTATTTCAACCACTAGATGTTCTTGTACATCTTCCAACATTCTATAAAATCTTAATACTCTATCATCCGTACAACTTTCTAAATCATCTTTACCATATTCTACTAACTCCCTAATTCTTTTAGCATAATTATAAAAACAAGAATGATAGAAGCCGTCAATGCCTAAAAAATCAATATACCAATTGATAATAGTAGACTTTGTATATTTAGAATAATCTTGAGTAGAATATTTTAGGTTATAGATACACCACGCGCGTTCTTTATCACTCTTGGGCAATCTGCAATAAGCCCCCCCCCCCCCGGATAATGGAGAAAATAGTGTTTGGTTTTCTCCGCCTCTCTCTCTACTTCTGAGTAGTATGATCGTAAAGACTTACATCTTTTTCGGTAAATGCTTCCCAACACTTTCGACGTTTGAGAATTACCAACCAATCTTTATCTTTGTCCCATTTTTCGTGAGGCCATTTTAAGTTGTAGATGTGCCAAACGTCTTCCTGGTGAAGATCTAATTCTTTTAATTCGGGCACGGATAAGTGGGAGAAAATCTGTAATTTCATTTCGTAAGGGAGATGTTTCCAGTCTTCGACTAGAGGTGGATTGACGTCTGGCATGTTTTTAAAATGGTGTTGTTTTTTTTAAGAAGTAAAATTCAAAACTTTTATATGTAAGATGGATGACTTTTCACGACCTTTGCGACAGAGGTTCTTGTATATAGCTAGCTTGTAGGTGGTTCTTGTGTCTAGGTAGCTTGGAGGATGTGGTGTGTAGGTGGCTGAAGGCGTGTAGGTGGCTTAAGGATGTGGTGTATGTGTGTGTAGGTAGCTTAAGGGGTAGTGGTGGGTGTTGCGTGTAGGTGGATTAAGGTGTGAAGGACCCTATTGTCCCCAAAACAATGTGTATCGTTTTGGCCCAACTAGATATCTTCAGTCGACGATCAATATTGGGAACAAAACAAGGGGGGTCGTTTTGGCCCACCTAGATACCTCCAGTCGACGATCAATATTGAGCCAAAACACTCATTCTAGTACACACAACACGTTCCTTTAACAAACATGCAACATTATACATTTATTGCCCTTGTATAAGGGACATATAAATATTTGTTCACCCGAAGACAATCACCTTTTTCCAGAGGACAACGCCGAGGGGTAAACATGATTGGCTTAGGGTTAACAAATATCCATATCTTCCTCATACAAGGGCAATCAATTGTTAATCATACTGATATGAAAAACTAAAATAGTAAACAACTACCATTATAGTTTTAACAATATTTTATTCAAAACAACATTTTCCAAGAAGTTTATGAAAATCTTCGCTTTGATGATCTAGAAAGATAACTCTAGTGGGGGTTTAGAGGAAATATGACAAGGAAAATAGAGTGCGTGAGGGAGACTTGACGTTTCGGTTCCTGGTCACGTGAATGCGTTTGTCCAATAAGGATTACGAATCTAATATACAGGTATGATAACATCATATTTTCACTTTTCAGCCCTTATTTATAACAACCTGTTAATCAAAACGTGATGATATTTAAAGAAGTTGTTCTACACCAGGACGTTGACCGCACAGTCAAACGATGTATTTCATCCATTATAACTTAATGTTTGCACCACCCCGGAGTATTTGCATACACTCCGAAAAACGGGAGAAAACCGTTTAATCGAATTTTGTGTTCAAAGAATTAAAATGGTGTGTGTGTGTGTGTGTGTGTGAAGAAATAGACCTTCTCACGTGAGAACTAAGACATATTAAAATTCCGGCGACGGTGAAGGAAGTGACATCAGTTAAAAAAAAAACAAAAACAAAAAACAATGAAAGTGCAAAAAGTACCAACAAAAAATTTCACAGCGAGCAAATAAAAAATCATGCCAATGGAAATGAATCACACTACCTTTTCAATCAATCACGTGAACGGGTTTTCAGTGATGACCATTCAAATACACGAAAAAGTAAGATAATTTTTCAAAGTGTGACTCATTGGTAAATTGCATGACTGTTCATTGGTTTGACAACAGTGCAAATATTCGAGAAAAATTTAAATCAAGCAATGATACACAATATTATGAATATATCACAAAGTACCAACAATGAATGTTCAGTATGTCACAAAATACCAACAATGAAAGCGATTGATCAGTATATCACAAAATACCAACAACGAAAGTGAATGTGTAATATATCACAAAATACCAACAACGAAAGTGATTGTGCAATGTATTACAATATTCAACAAGGCTTTTACATATAAACATAGGTGATACCGAATTTTCACGTGAAGGATAAAGAGTAAAGGAAAGTTTTCTCTCACCAATTTGTAAACGTGGAAATTTACGCGTGGGGGATAATTTACACTAAATTCGGGACGGATTTTCCGAGTGAACTACACCGCCCGTGTACCAGTCCCACAGTTGTGACTAGAATCATCGTTTAATACAGGAGTGGTCACAAAAAAGGTGTGACATCGCGTAAAATACCCCAACGCGTATGGTTTGCGTAAGAAAATCGCTTAATTATCAACACGTGGAAATGTGCACGTTTACAATACTAAGGTAAAAACAATGTTTGCTTTGATTAATATTTTTTAAATAACTTGAGCTCAACATGAACATAAACCATAAACTATGGATGAAAAAAAGATCCATGGTTTGACAAATGAATATTACCACATAAGTTTGGGACCAACGTGGCCGAGTGATTAGAGCATCGCGCTTTGAACCATGAAGCATCTCACTTCTGGTCAGCGCCGGTTTGAGTCCCGCTGGAACCTAAGCTGATTTTTGTGAGAAAATTTGCCGATTTATTTTTGGAAGGCCGGTGGTCTCTTCCCGGGTATCTTCTAGTTAAAAACTGGCTGCCACCAATTATTTTCACACTGGTATTACTCACAAACAAAGTAAGATACGGAAGTTTAATTTATGGGACATTATTTCATTTTTTAAATTAAGATACAAAACAGAATTTACGCTTCAAAGCTCGATATTCTAACCACTCAGCCATGAAGGTTCCAAAATAATTCATATAAAGACCTCTAATACTCTATCGAGTGGGTCGTTAAACAACAGTAAACAAACAATACAAAATACAAATAAATGTATAGACGCTTTAAACATTGGCAATGTTCTAAATCACAAAAAGTTCAGTCCTGTGTTCCGCCAAATTTTAAATTGAAGACAATGCCTTGCAATTCATATAGCTATACACCTAGCATAGCATCCAAGCTATTAAATTACAAACGGGTTTTGCAGTGCCTAGATATCAACCATCTTCTACACATCACCGTCACATGTTCATTATTTCCCTTCAAATATAATCATATCGGGCATGTCATCACCGGCGACGTTTTGTTTCTATTGTTGAAAATGAAAACCCTCAAAATCTTATTTTAAAGCCACACTCCGGCGAGTAATGTTCATAAATAAATTTTCTGTATTTACTTCGTATGAACGTTCGTCGTATTTCTAAAGTCCTATTCCAACTAATTAGTTAATTAATCGTAAGAAACACCTAACACATTGATCTATTTATAAACGATAACGTGTTGTCGGGCTATTGAGCGTGTTCGTTTCACTGTCCAGAACAATCCAGACAAGTGGAACACCAATCAAATACTCTGGAAACTGTCCTGGGCAAGCAATTTATCCATAAACTTACGTGAAGTATGTAAGTTTTATCAAAATCTTTGAAATATACTTCCTGTTCTGGTACATTTGATTGTAACATGTAACATTGTAACATGAGACTGTGCCGGAACAGTACTCTCGAGGTGAATCGAGCACACCCTTTATATCACTCGTACACCAGGGTAAATTTAAGAATTCCTCCGGAATTCCCCCTCATAACTACATTAATAGATTTTTTTGAATTTCTTTTTCATTTTCGTCGGTTAGGAGTGGTTTTCTAATGAAAATGTCAAAAATTACAATAACGTCCAGAAAATTACAATAACGTCCCCGGAATGTGACTTAAAGAGGTCCTAAATACCGCAAAGCCAGTTCCTTTAATTGGCGTCAGAATTTCAGTTATGAATTCTGTCGAGGATTATGCCCGACGATGGGCTATACATAAAGACGTGGAACCAGACACTTTGTCTGAATGACTAAAAGCTGCACGATGGCGGATAAAATCTCGTATTCGAAAACTTAAAGGAACTATACGATAAACGCCAAGATTTCGGCTTTCCCATCGTAAATTTTCCACATTTAAGTAGTAATATCGCACAGTCACCTGCATATGGAGTTTATATTTCACAAATGATCCGATATGCCTGGGCGTGTCTAACATATGAACATTTCATATACAGAGGTAAACTACTCACTGAAAAATTATTGAAAACTATTTTTCACTAAGTGAAATGTTGTTCCCTATTCGTTTGCGGTTGTTGAGACGTCTGTACCAATTGTGACGAGAATTAGTTACTCACGTATTTCATTAGGACTTGTGGACTCACGGCGGATGTGACCGGTCGACAGGGGATGCTTACTCTGCCATAGCACCTGATCCCACCTCTTGGTTTCCAGAGGTCCGTGTTTGTCAATTTTAACCAGATTTGTATCTGTGTCCTGGACATCCTAAAGATTTATACATTGGTATCTGAGATTTTTTATATTGTACAAATGGTCACAACATGAAGAACAATTGCGAATCACTAACGGGGTGGAACTAGGTGTCCGGAAGGAGTCAGTGTCTTCTGCTAGTATTCTACACCCGTCGCAGTGAAAAGGTGATGTTCGGTGAAAATGCCAAGTTCGCTGAAAATGTCAAGGTCGGTGAAAAGTATCGTTTAGACCCATGTATGATTGTTAGTTGGCGTTAAAACGTTGCAATTTGGCGTGTCATTTGGTTTTAACTGTATCACGACAAATGCGTATGTGATCAAAGTTCCTAGCAACTGAAAAACAAAATGAAAGAACAAATTTACCAAGGTCATTTAAATGATGTTCTATGACAAGGTTTAAAACCGTTTATTAATAATTATTAACTCCAATATATAGTCTTGCTTTGATTAATGTGAATGTCAAAATGAAACAAAAATTTCTTCTATAACGTTTGAACACTAATATATAAGATAATGTACGAAACTCCATGGCTTTTGATTTCTTCTATTGAAAACCGTTTCATTTAAATTGTAGCTCAACTGATAAAGTCTGATTGACAGAAACTTGAGATTTGTTTGGCCCTATCTTCAATTCTGATTTTTCTGTTTTACCTAAAATAAGACAGACATAATAAATAAAAACAAACACTATATTTTTGAAAAAAGAAAGGACGCACAGGAAAATGATCACATTACCCCAATTTATTCGTTGTTACACTGGAGAGATTTATGAAAAGCAAGAATATATACCATAACAGTCAACAAATATTTCAAACGACAAATAATAAATAATAATAATAAAATAGATAAATTAAAAATTATCTGTAACTGATTTGTTTTTGCATATAAAATATAATTTTTGTATAAGACAGCAAATGTGATTGGCCGTTGTATTTATTATATTTCTCGATAAAATGGTTAAGTTCCTTAGACACACACTTCCGGAAATGCTCTCATCAAATAGACGAAGTTCCCAAGCCTTCTAATTTCACTTATTTGTCGACTGGACCTCTGTCAAACTCTTCATATGCCAACTGCATCTTTCACTCAAATCTAAGTAGATAAATTTATTTCTATAAACAGTCCTCGTTATATTGTGTGTCGTCTCCATTGATTCAGTATGGCTGACTCTCATTTTATGTTGGCGGTTGCTAAGGGCAACCGACAGTAGCGGATATATTCTTCCACTTTCATTTTTATGTTCATTTTACGATTTTAGATAACAACAGTGCCAATGGGCCTTAATGGTCACATGAGAAAAATTACCTGTCATGTTTGGTTAAAATTAGTCGACTGGTTCTTGAGAAGAAGTCAACATTGTCTCAAATTAATAAATCCGTAAATAACCGTATTTTCTGTTTACTTAGGTGTCTGTGACAATTTGTGTACATCTGTACCCTATGTTATTCAAGTGCAACGCAGAGAACCGTTTATCAACAGATTTCATTTTCGTTCTGAAACATTGTAGATATTTACTTAACAATCATGCATACAAGATCTGATCATTTGTTCATGGGTAGAAGATTTTAATTTTTTATTTTTGGTCTTGTTTGGGCCATGTTTGGGAGGGGGAGGGCACCTATGGGTCCTAGCACGTTCTCATTTGCAAACTTTGTGGCTTCAATGGGGATGCTACATGCCAAATTTAGTTAAAATTGGTCAATTGGTTTTTGAGAAGAAGCTTTTGGCTCAGATGACCTAAATTAAAATGTTAAGTTAATTTATTCTTGTTCTGAATTAAGTTATAAGGACTAACTTTAACAATTCTGCAATGTATTGAGAAACAATAAGGATGCGGAGTACACCGTTAATCCTTAAATAATGACGGCTTAAACAATATCAATATGTCCACAATGTGTCAAATCTATAGTGTTTCTTCAGTTAAGCCTATTTTATCTCATTACCTCACATTACTGGACAAAAACTAGGTTTTAATTATTTTACTTCACATTTTAAATTGAAGACCACGCCTTGCATTTCGTATAGCTGTACACCTAGCATCGCATCCAAGCTATTCAATTACAAGCAGGTTTTGCAGTGCCTAGACATCAACTATATTCTACACAACACCGTCACATGTTCATCATCTCCCTTCAAATATATTCCGTTTTTGTTGTTGATAATGAAAACCTCAAAAATCTTATTTTAAGAGGTCCTAAATACCGCGAAAGCCGTTCTTTCAATTGGCGACAGAATTTCTGTTTAGTTATGAGTTCTGTCGAAGATTATGCCAGACGATGGGCCAAACATGAAGACGTAGAACCAGACACTTTGTCTGAATGGCTAAAAGCAATACGATGGTTGATAAATTCTCGTATTCGAAAACTTTAAGGAACTATGAAAACCCGTTATCCCTCTGTGTTAAGTTATCCAGAAGTAGTAACTGAACTGGATAGATTACATGACCAATATGTACTGGTCCCAGTTGACAAAGCCTCAAATAATTTAGTTTTTATTTGTTTGTAAGGCACATTACTATAATTGTTTATTCGAAGAATTAGGGTGTAATACGAATTCTGGTAGTACTACATACACACGTAGCTCACTTTCAAAGGACGAGATCTTTGAAAATCACGTGTTCGTATTACGTTCTTTTAACGTACCTTAAACCGATATTGATTTTGAGCTACCATACTTATAGTGGATACCTAATACTGTACAGTTGCTTATTCCAGAAGCGGTGAAAATCAGATGTGGATACTTCAAAATTCTAAACAACTTTTAGAAAATTTGAAGGCACACATTTTTTTCGGTTATGACAAGCTGCACGGGAAAACTTTTTATTCCCTACTGATTACCCTCTTATGTATGGTGACAAGTAAAAACGATTACTTTAGCCAGCGTAGTTTTAATGTTATGCTTTATCACCTAAAATTTAAACTCGGCCAGGTCAAAATGGGTTCACAATACTCCACCACGCGAGGTTATATGGATTTTACAATAGTAACAACAGTTTCCGTCTGAAGATCCACGATGGTGAAAGCACTAACGGAATAAATCAAATATTAATAGGACACACACACTCACACATATATATTTATATATATATTTATATATATATATATGATATTAAGAAATCTTCACTTACCATTAATTTAGTAGTACTATCAACCACAAAAAGCCCATATACACTGATGCCAATTTGAGTGACACACAACCGGGATAAAAATATTTGAATCTGTAATTACAAGTTGTGTAAAGGTAAAGGAAAAACTAAAACATATTGACATATAGCTAGTTATCAATTATATTACATGGGAAGCAAAATAATTACTGTACACCTAGAAATTTCAGCCATGATTATTTTCGCTCCGAAAACATATTAGCCACGTCTTAAGATCTCATGTGTGGCATATTTATTCTGGCTTCAATATTTAGCCCTAATTCTAATTCGCCCTCTCATCTTAACAGTAATAGATTAATAGAATATAGCTGCACTTTAAGTTCCGGATAGAAACATATCAGTCGTTGGTGAGATGAATCAATAAGTCCCAACCGATGCGTTCTATCTGGAACTCCAATGTGGTGCTTGATTATTTTCTCGCACATGGTTGCTTGAAATCCCGTTTGTATGTATATATATATATATATATATATATATATATATATATATATATATATATATATATATATATAATTTCCTTTCAAACAAATTTGGTAAGATTTTTGTGTAATTCATATTAATTTTAACAATGTAAAATATCAACACGAAAATCTCCTTGATTTACCATGTTTACAGACAATGCAGTCGATGTGTGTAGGGATACAAAGTGTTCTGGATCAGCAGTTCCGGATATAATTTTTCAGTACTGGTAAAAATCGATATCAGTCTATCTTAGGAAAAATTGAATAATTAATGATGTCATTGGGTATATATAGATACGTCATCAACAGTACATGTTACAATGGTGACGCCCGCGTATCTAATATGATGATTTGTGGAGTAATACGCGTATTTTGTGATCAAATTTCAATTAAGCTAAATGTTACAACAACCTGTGACGTCATTTACATCAGCAGATTAGAAATATACTTATTATAGTACCGTTGGGTCTGCACATGATGCATGTCGTCAGCCATCTTGATGACTCACTTGGGCCATACAGTGTTATACGGATAACACAAGAATCTACTTCTTTCCAGGACCCCATTTATATTTACAACGGGATCAGCACCAACTCTAACACATGACTTTGTTCTAAGTCTCATATACACGGTACATAGGGTAACTTTTAATTTGACGTGGAAAGAAAGAATTCAAATCCCGAATCATACACTCCAAAAGTTACCATTCTGCCAGTGAACAAACGGAATGTATGGTTCAAATCGCAAGTGGCGATTAAGTGGTACATTTTTTCGAAGCAGGACTAAGCGGGATCGACTTTTAATTCCTAAAGAATGAATCAGTCCAGACATAAAACAGGACTTTGATGCCACGATTGTCTGGTGCCAGGGCTGACAACAATCCGTCTGTGCGTTAATAGAGTAAATGCATGTTTTGATGTATCACCTACTTGGCGTGACCGTATTAAGAAATTATACTTGCAACAGACCAAATTGTATTATTGATATAAAAGAACCAAAACGAAGACATAAGTTAATGCAATAATTTGACATACATATATCTTATCTTTCTTAATGTGATATTTGATGCACAGCGAATATTAAGCAAGGTAAACATGTATAACTATATTTAAAGGGACATAACTGTGTTTACTAAACACTATTTTGATATATTCATCTTTTACTACTTGTACTTGCAGCCAGCCTGGCTCAGCGCGCTCGACTCTTGATCGTGAGTTCGAGTCCAGCCGGCGGCAGGTTGGTTTCCTGTCTTTCGGATGAGACAGTATAAACCGATTTTCCGTGTCACAGTTGATGTCGGCACGTTAAAGAACCCTCTGCTCAATGGCCGTAAGTGTCGAGCATAGGCCAAAACTTGAAGCCCTTCACCGGCATTTGGGTGACGTCTTCATATGAGTAAAGGATTCTTGAGTGGGACGTTAAACAACAATAAACAAACAAACTACTTGTACTTGATGTACAATAACAAATAAAAGATATAAACAGGTATATACAATCTTGTATACCTATACATTTTTCGAAAATAAGTTCAGGTCAAGTGTGATATGTGTATACAAATAGTAAGGTTGAATTGATCAATTGCAAGAGAATAATTGCCAAACAGGGTTCAGCAAGCAATTATGCCAATATATATATATGAATTTAAGCATTTTTATGCCGGTTTTATATTTTTGTTATCGTATATCGATCTAAGTAGTAGAAATGGTAAGAATTAAAAAAAAAAAAGCTAATGGCCCTTTAAGTTAATCAACACAAAAATGAATGATCAACACTTACTTGATGTAAAACCTTGTCCGGTAATGATGTCATGTCGATATTAAATATCAGATCTCGAGGTTCATGGGCCTACAAATGTAAAAACAATATATATAAATATATATGGCAATCGCAGTACACTGTGAATCGGATGGAAAATGGGAAATGAAAAATGAAATCAGTGACCTGTTTTAAATCTCCAACTTTTATATGTGTTATTCGAGCCATGCCAATCTCATTGCCGTTTATTGACAACTTACGTGGTAGTAATATTGCCTTATCACGTGCATATATTGCTTTTCCTTCTAAATGATCTTATATACTATATCCTGCTCGATATACATGCATTTCATGACAGTGAAAAACTGCTTTGTGATAAGTTTTTGTCAAAGATTATGAATATTTAAGATAATATATAACTTACCTCTGAGTTGATCGTCGCACCCCAATGTGTAAGAGCAAACATGTAAAAGGCGTTTACCACTAAATAGAATGACATTAAAAACAGATCATCTCTTGTCAGCGAATCGTGAACTAAGCCATACAGAATGAAACACAGCGTCGGCAGACCATATATATATACAGAGAATACGATATGGTGAAAGACTGCATTTCCATGTTGTAGCAATGACGTCACTTCCTCATGCTGAAGTCTTATTTCTTCAATGGCGGAAATTGTCAGTTGGGAGGAGTCCTTATTTTTCAGCAGATTTGTTAAATGCTTTTTAATTCGCCTGAACTCCTGTTTTATTGCATTACCTGTGACAAGTAAAATTCCGAAGAGACAAAACGCCACAAGCACTGCTTCATATCGAAAATATATGATACTAGTAATAGCGATGTAAGTGCCAATCCCAGAAGAGTTAACGTTACCAAAAGGATGAAGTATGGTTTCAGTTAGGGGCCCATACTTCATCGGCTTTCTGACGATTAATAACGGGCACGTAAAACTGAAACTGACAATAATGAATAAAGTAAATAAAACTAAAGTCACCCTAACTCTTCTCCGCAAAACGTTTGTATCAAAGCTGAAATTGTATCGAGATTGATACTTCCCAAAAGCATCGAACATTGGCTTCAAATTTCGCGAGATCGAAACGACGTAGACGGGATAGTATAGAGCGTTGAAGACATAGATAACCGCATACACACACATACGCATAAATCCGTCGGAAAGCACTCCCTTTTCTTGGAAGCTAGACAAATATCGTATCGTGTCAACGTAAATCAACGCACACCGTACCAAGATGTATGTGACGTACGCAACGTCTTTCAGGCAAAGTCTAAATCCATTCATAGTCATGCCAAAATAGTTTAACATCAAAATAATTGGTCGACACACTGTTTCCAATGCACACACCGAGGATTGACCATTTTGTAAAGTTTTATCTTGTTCTATGTTTTCATCACCCGTCATTGTTGGCTCTACTTTGATTTTTCTTGTTTGCATCATATATTAGATACCTTTTATTCGCTATCTAGGACTCCGCTGCCATTTGGTCAGATCAGAAATAAATTGCTCTAGGATATAGCCTGCAAAAGCATATTGATCAAAATGCGTAAAAAGTCTCTATTTGAAAGAATAAACAGACGACACTCCGCTATCAATATATGAAGTACTACCATTACGATAAACACATATCGATGTGTTTGGTACAAAAAGTCTCTTTTGAATTAATTGTTGTATTAAAGTAGTATGTTTTGATACTATTGATTTTAGACAAATATGAAAGCTGGTGTGAAATTTTTGCTATCCACATCTGATTTATACCGCTTCTGGAATAGGCAATTGTATAGATCCTGTCATCTAAAACACTGTGACATTGATTTAAAATAATTTGACATTAAACATACTGTAACATCTATATGTATACATCTGACATTTTACATACTATAACGTCAATATGTATACATCTGACATTTAACAAACTGTAACGTCATTATATATACATTTGACATTTAACATACTGTAACATCAATCTTTTACACAATATTAAAAATGGATAATTGCTAAATAAATAGACAAACATGTATTTAGTTTTCCTTTGAATATCTGTACTCCTTCTGTAAATCGGTCTGTTTACGTCTCCGCGATCAAAGATCAGCTGTATATCAGTCAACCGGAAGTTATCCGAAGGAAAACTAAAGAAATAACGATGTTTCATGGACGGAACATTTCCCGAAATCTATTTGACAATTAACAAACTGTGTACACATATTTTTATTGTCTCATTCCGAAGGACAGGAAACCGACCTGCCGCCGACTGGACTCGAACACACAGCCTCAAGATCAAGAGTCGAGCGCGCTACCGACGGAGACAGGCCGGCTGAATAAAACAAAAATACGAAAGTCAATTTCATCGAAATATAGTAAAATGAATTTTCTGTATAGGAAAGACTTTATTCGATTTATTTTATATTAATGAATATTTTCTATGATTATTGTACAGGACTCATATTATCGAGATTAACTCGGAAATAAGTGTTTTGACATAATTATGATTGGGCATACTTATCTATCATAAAATATAATAAACATAGTACATTACCCGGCATGCAATTTTGATTATGTTTATAATATTATACAATGGATAACTTAAATTCTTGTTGATTGGTTCATATTAATATATACGCATGTATATGTTATAAAACTAAAAAGAATAATAAATTCATAGCCTATCTCTTGTATAAACGTGGATTTGTAGCTTGCCGTGATCGTCAAATATGTCGTTAACCAGACCAGAGTTTTGTCCTGTGCTCTTACTATGGCGTCATTAATCTTCCTAGGCCTATCAAATGGGCACGGGGAAGTACTCTCGGAAAAAAATCGATTGTAACGTCTTATAACACTTCATTAGTTCGACGATTGAGCTCGAATTATTATTTTTGTAAGTATTTTGTTACGGTGTTTGGCCAGGTTTTTTTAAAGACCTCAAATTAAATGATATATGTATATTTCAGAAAGAAAATAGTGGTATCATACAAGGCGAAATAATAAATCTATATGTATTGCCAAATCCATCTAAGAGTACCCTCTCGAAATAGATGACAATTTTAGTTTTTGACATATTCAGAATTTAAATAGAACAATCCCAGCAAAATATTATAGGATGAAGTAAGTAAATATGATGCTAGGACAGTTTTATTTGTATGTAACTGCTGCATACATATCTTTCACATTTTTGCCATGGGATGTCACCAAACGTATTACGTCATGAATTTAAACATGAACGATAATATCTTGACATAGGAAATCTTATATATGATATCAAAATATGGTAATACAAAAGTATTTTTTTTATTAAACATTTAAGGTTATTGGTTGGGTTAGGTATGTTACTCGTCGGTCTATGTCTTGGTACGATTCGTTTTGGGTGCGAGTTTTCCTTTTTACTTCACTCAACCAGCAAAACTACGAAGATGATCGGGAGCCGACCTGGCTAAGCCGGTAGTGCGCTCGACTCTTGGTCGTGAGTTCGAGTCCAGCCGGCGGCAGGTTGGTTTCCCATCCCTCGGATTGATACAGTAATATCCGCCGTAAATGTCGAACATAGGCCAAAATTTGAAGCCCTTCTCCGGCATTTGATGACATCTTCATATGAGTAAAATATTCTTGAGTAGGCTTGAATCAGACGTCTGTCTTTGCTTCAGTTTCCGTGTATGATGAGAGGTCTTGGGTAAAATTTCTCTATCTTGTATTTTTGTTGTTGTTATTTCTGTCCAAACTTTTTATTTTTTATTCTGACATGTCCTGGATGTCATTGGTTACCCACGTAGAAACGCGAAAACATAAATCTATGCCTGTTTACCAGCTATTATATCCCACAGAGTACCCATCTCAAAAGAGCTAAATTTCAAGGGGTCCAGGGGTATGCTTTCCAGATTTTGTTTTATAAAATCACAAGACATGGGTAGCTATTTGTAGATACCAGACACAAAAATATGACTTTATCCTTCAGAAATAATTCATTGAAAGATTGATAACCCCAAAAATGAAGAGAAATTCGGTAGACATAAGTTGAATGCTAGGAGTACATTTTGAAATTTAACAAGAGACAAACTTCATGCTAGTGTGGGTTTAGGTACGCTCCCAAAATATTTACAAGTTCTAAGAGGCCATTATATACTTCCAAATGCTAAATTGTGTTTTTCCCCCAATTTATATATAAATACAGTAGAATGATTTATTCTCCAAAATAAAGTGAAATTCTGCTACGGGTTGGGGGTTTAGGTGTATGCTGATGCTTCCTAGATGTTTTTTGGAAATATGTAATTGAAAAGGCTAATTAGGCGTGTAGTCCAGGGTATGCTCTCCAGAAAATGCTCAGTTTTATAAGCTTAGTAATTTCATTATCTAAATTTCAGACATAAAATTATAACTTGCTTTTATCTCAAATGCAACAAATGACAGACTGATCATTTTCCTACAATGAATTGAGTTTCAACAAACATCAGTCTCACAAGAGCAATGATTGGGGAAGAGTCTGAGAATCATTGAATTATTAAAAAATGTTCTGAGAGGCACTCACTGTGGTGTGGTGTTACAGAGTCTCGTTGATTCTAACTCACTGTGGTGTGGTGTTAAGAGTCTAGTTGATTTTTGATACAGAGGAAAGTGGAGCGGTGGAGAGGGTATCAGCCCAGATAGCTCGGTTGATAAGAGTGTCCTGTTAGTGTTAGGTTTGTCCTGGATTTGATTCCGGGCCTGACTGCACATATCTTATCGCCTACTTCATTTGAACTTGATGTTAGGAGTGAACTGCAGAATTAAAATCTATTAAAATTATTCACTTTTTTCATTTTAAAAGTGTTCATTTCATCAAAAGTTATCATCTTTTACTAAAATATTTATCTACGTTAATTTGAATAACTATTCACTATTCTCTTTTAAATATTGATTTCTTCAAAAAATTTGAACAGTGCCTTTTCAATTATTTATGTATTGAGATTGAACTATTTAACATTTAAATTACAATTAATTCACTTTTCTCATTGAAGCAATGTTTATCTGCATGTCATGTTTAAAAATAAGGATCATTAGTACATACGCCGGACTCTAGTGTACATATAAGAGTCACTAGACAATTTTAATAGTCCTCCAAGGGCCAGAATTTAAAAATCTTTAGGGCATTTAACAAATTTTAATGCTGTGATTATTTAGTGTTACTTATCTGCACGCATGCATACATTCTCACTGCAGTTAGTAAGTCCGGGTTCAAATCCTAGGGGCAGTCAAAAGAATATGATTATATGTATGTTATTGTCAATCATTGCCTTGTGATTGGCCGTATCAGTGTAGGAATTGCTGATACTGTAGGCTCTGGCTCTCTCTCTCTCAAATAAACAAAAAAATCACCACAACTGGTTTGTTAATATATCTTCATATTCTTGCAAATGTACTGTATTTCCGACTATCTTCATTATTTACAAATGTAATTCTATAAATTACTGATTTCTATATTTTATTGCTACTTTCAACTTCTGATTTTCATTTTGCTTATACAGACGCACGGACTTGCTTTTCCCCCTTCTTTGAAGAAATAGGGCATATTGTTTAATATCATATCTGTTGCTGAGTTTGCCTGTGAAACTAAATTGATTTCCAGGTCAAGATACCAATGTCAAGGTCATAGCAAAATGGTTGAGAAGAGGGAATATGTATTTTACAAACATTTAATGTTCATGATAATCTCTGCCTTTTGTAGATGATGAGTTTATTTTCTTCAGTCATCCGGATGGTCCGATGAAGAGAAGCGATTCATGTCCAATTATTTGTGTAGAAACCGTACAACAGGTCCTATTGGAGACGTTGTGCCACCAGCAGGAATGAAGAACTGAACACGAACAGAATTGGTAGTGGCATTTAATTTTAACACTATATGATTATGAAATATTGAAAACTACTACTGTGTTTCCGCTCACCATTTGCTAAATGTTAATAAGTGATGGACAGGAATCTTTTGATAATTTACCCCCATTATTAGTCCCCCTCCAGTTCCCGGGGAACAGCTCGAATGCATAGTTATTGTCATAAATAAGTCGAAATCTACTGTTGAAATTTGAATGATCCAGTAAGAAATGACAGATGTGGCCCTAAACATACACTGCCAACGCTAACTTACCATACTTGACGCTGTTATGAATTCCCCGATGGACGTAGACATTCAAAGTCCACTCCCAGGCCTTCGTGCTTGCCTCGGGTACCAGGCTTGCCATAACGTGTATAAAGCGGTTAATATTGGTGGTATTACCCTTCATTCATTGTCTGGAATAGGTGTCGGTCGGTTTTCAGACCAAGAATTATTGGAAAAGTTAGAAAAACATACGGTGGCTGATTTGTGCGATACCGTTGTTTCGACCTTTCGCCCCGAAAGGACGAAACAACGAGATTTGTTTCGCGAAAAGGACGACAATGTTTGTCGCTAATTAGCGACCAAAAATCTCGTAATTTCGCATAAAAATGTCGAATTTTTGCCCCGAAACGACGAGATTTTGTACTTCTTAATTGGTGACCTTTATTTGTTTCGCACCGAAAGGTCGAGGTGTTATTTCTCTTAATTGTCGACCTTTAGTTGTTTAGCCCCGAAAAGTCGAGGTATTATTTTTCTTAATCCCCGACCTTCCGACCAAGTTCTCTGTCAATATTACAAAGACTCATAAATAAAAAAACCCCGACATACAAAATTTTGCTGATGAAATTTATGCTAGTATCATAGACATATTCATTAATGTATGTGGATACGTTACTCAGAAAACAACAGATCCAAAACTTGGACTAAATATCATCCAAAAAATTGTAAATTTTGTACATCGAGCGATTATGTGTTGTTAGTTAAACTCATATCAAAATGTGATCCCACAAACCAGGATTTTGAAGTCAGCAAAAATGTTGACTAGGTTGCATTCCTGTTCTACAAAAATATTCCTAGTATTAAGTTCTGGATCAAAACACTAGCTATATTCAGAAGAATGTGTCGAAATCTAGGAAAGGAAATTACATTATATATTTGGACGATGTGTTGGCAAGAGCAGATATCATTGCATGCAAAATGCCAAAATAAATATTACAGAAACAAAATATCGGATCACCTGACCGTTAGCTATGCCGAGTTGGCTGCTAACTCTAAATAAAAAGAAACACTGGTTGAAAGATACCGAAAACAAAATTTGTCACAGCGATTGACCAATATTACAAATTCAGCTTTTGATCAACGAACAGCAACAGCAAAAAGAAGAAAAAGAACAGATTAAACATGATAACATTAACTTCTATGGTTATCCCTTTTTGGATCACTGTCACAGGGCCCTTTTAAAAGATACAGATCTATACATGTATAACGGTTGTCGGAATCTGTTTAGAGACTTTAATCTTCCGGAAAGTCTCTTACGCGTTGACACTGATATGGCTGAAGAATGTTTAAGAGAACTACATGAATATATCTGAATGATATTTAGTAGAATTACTGATCATCATCAATTCGTAAAGGCATTCTAATCAAAGACTTAGAAAACGTGTAGATCATCAAAGTCTAAATTTCTGAGCCCAAATTCATCTTCACCAAGTCCTTCAACTTTACATGAAGCAATGCAGTCAACTTCTCAGGAATCTCCCTCACGAACATCAGTGAAAACTCCAACAGCTACTACACTTTCTAGTTCTCAGCAACAACTGAAAAAGGAAACGTAAATCAACATCAACACTGACTGCAAATTCTAAAAGGAGGCAAAACAAAGCCAGCAACGGGAACATGATACTACCAATAGTAGTACTACTTGCTTATTGTGTCATACTGTACATTTATTACATGTAGTGATAATGATACGGTTACAATTACAGATTTCAATACGCTCGTGCAATATATTACGTTGTATTGCACTGTAGTTGGATAGGGAACTTTCACCGGAACTACGTTTCTAAATTTATGTGCACATATAGATAAACATCATAAACATAATACCAAAGTTACAAATGTTTCTTTCAATTAGACGTCATCAGTTGAGCTCCAATCTAAAACAGATTTTCCAAAATGAAAGCAGTATCATACAAGGCCAAATAATAAATCGAAATGCATAGCCAAAATCCGTCTAAATGTAACAACTGTGAAAAGATGACAGTCTTAGCTTTGGAAGAATTTATAATTTTAAATGGTGCTCGATAGAAGAATTGGTAAAAAAAATTCAGCCTCATGTCATTTATATGCTTAATTGACTCTGAACAAGTAAATAATGAAATAATTACACTTGTGTGTGTAAGAAATTTCAGCTTGGTTTGCTTTTTTTACCGATTTACATTAACATTTCATTAAATTCAACATTTCAGAGTCGAGTGCGTCAAAGGCAAAGTTTTTTTTGCTTTTTCTGAGAGTTACGTAGATAACTTAACTATCACTTATTCATCACTTATATATATTGGAAAATGTTGCTGGATCGATCTCAGTGGTAAGAATCAGTCCACATTTTCCAGATTTAGAATTTTTGGTCAACAGTAAGGAGCCTCTGACGGCTATCTAAAAGTTGACTACTCTGAATACTTCGATATTTTTTATCAAATAACCAGGATTTTAGAAAAGCAATCTTTCTCAATGCATTTTTGTATCCCTTAGCAACCCTGTGACCTTGTAATGGGTTACCACTGAGGAAGTCCATTTTAAAAAAAACTCTGTTATTCGTTGTGAACCCTACCTATATAACTCATCAGTGCAAAGCCATGTCGTTACAAGTATCTCTGCTGGAGGATCTTGCAAATTTGGGATATTGGCAAACGACCATATGAATTCTGATAACCCACTGAAAATATACTGCTGAACAGGGTTTGCCATCTGACACTCGAACATCCCATTATTTAGGGCTTCTATATACCTTATATCCTCACCACTGTCATATAATTAAAATGGAATAATTCCAGGCTGTTCTACAACCTTTTTATAAACTTTTATCGAAGTAAGTTTCTGATGATAGCTGTAACCAGCTGTTGTGAGTAAGATCTCTATATGCTACTAGATTTCGAGTATAAATACTCAGAGCCGTACAAATTACTTCCTTGTCTCTAAATACTTCCGGATTTCGAATATAAATACTCAGAGTCATACAGATTACTTCCTCGTCTCTAAATACTTCTGGATTTCGAATATAAATACTGAGCCATACAGATTACTTCCTTGTCTCTAAATACTTCCGGATTTCGAATGTAAATACTCAGAGTCATACAGATTACTTCCTCGTCTCTAAATACATCTGGATTTCGAATATAAATACTGAGATTACTTCACCGCACCCCTTACTACTTTTTAATTGCAGGCATCAATTTGGGTGCGAACAAGAGTAAGCTGGTTAGGATGCAAAATTAGGAACCGGAATTTTCAGTTTTTAAAAAAATGTTTTACACAACGAATAAGGGCAGCTATCGAGGACCATTTAAATTCGACTTTTTTCAGAATATGGTACATGTTGTACCACATGCCTATTGCCAATGTGAAGAGTGACCAAGTAGTCAAAGGTAATTGTTAAATGCTAAAATGATATAATCCTGTAAATTAAAAAAACAAAACAGAAATTTAATTGAAATACATTTATTTTTACTAGAGTTTTCTTTTCGCGAAATGGAATTTTGCTGACATGCAAGAATATAATGATATGCATCTTCATTACCGACACCCCACTGGCAAGTAGGTGTGGATCAAATTCCTACACGAAATAAACAATTCTTAATACCACTACAATCGCGCCTAATACGCGAGAGCACCACTGAAAGATATCAATTCCCAATGTTCATTTGGGTAAAACAGGTGGTATAGGCGATATTTTCATATTGAATGCATAAGTCGTTGTCGTGTTTTAACAGAATAATCAAGGTCATTCCATAAGCTTATAGAGGAGGGGATAAATATCTACTTGACATCTTGCTTTGTTTGTTTGTTTATTGTTGTTTAACGTCCCACTCAAGAATATTTTACTCATATAGAGATGTCACCAAATACCGGTGAAGGGCTTCAAAATGTTGGCCTATGCTCGGCACTTACGACCATTCAGCAGTGAGGGTTCTTTAACGTGCTGACAACTACTGTGACACGGGACCTCGGGTTTTACTGTCTCATCCAACAAACAGGCAACCAACCTGCTGCCGGTTGGACTCGAACTCACGACCTCACGAACAAGAGTCGAGCACGCTACCGACTGAGCTAGGACGGCTCCGACATCTTGGCATTTGGTATCTATCAGGGTTACGGAAATTATGATTATGGTTACCCCATCTCGGAGGCAGTAAACAATGAAGATATTCTGGAATTAGCCTATTGTGAATTTTATAGAAAGTAGATATTCAGGATTTTTATGTCCCGGCCTGAGAAATCCGCCGTGGGCACCTAAAGTTTGGATCGTCCGTCTGTCTGTCCGTAATTCCGTTCCGCTTACATATAAAGTGCAATATTTCAAGTTTGAATTGTGATACAACAACCAAATTTGGACTGTAAGTTCATCTAATGATTGCTCACATGTCACTGATATCACATGCCCCTCGGGTGGGTAGAGTCAAAATGTAGGACATTGCAATATTTAAAGTTTGTGTTGTGGTAAACTACCCAAACCTGAACTGTAAGGTCATCTAAGGGTTGCTTACACTGGAATCACATGTCCCGACGGGTGGGGATAGGGGGTCATTTTTGGCCAGCAGAGATATTTGTTGGGACCGGGAGCATTTGTGTTTCACAAACACATCTTGTTCACGTCCTGATTTTAAGGGTATCCACCCAGTTAGGTCTAGTTAGTCTAGGTTTAACGACTCACGAGAGGCAACCGACGAAACTGACAGCGTCTAACTGGACACTTTCCAAGGCATTTGACAATTCATCAAAACAGCCACCCCCAACAAATACTCAGGCGTACGTCTAATAAATGTTGTGTAAATGGAATTGAATGCGTCCTTACGTGATTTTTAAAAAAACCCCGAGTGGCACTGAGAGTCAGAAAAATGTAGCGGTTTGCTATTCTATTACTACTGAGAAAAACCCCGAGGTATCACTGAGAGTCGGAAAAATGTAGCGGTTTGTTATTCCAATACTACTGAGAAAAACACGAGGTGGCACTGAGAGTCAGAAAAAGATAGCGGTTAATTAAATTGCATTCAAGTAAACAGAATATTTTGACCTCACTACATGATAAATGGTTAGAGACAACTGTTATACAACAAAATTAGAATGGTAATAAAGAATTCATAACAGCTTTTTTCTTCTTTCTTCATTATATGTAAATTTTCAAGGGAAATATAGTGAGAAAATATGATCAGAGGAAATTCAAGCTAAGATATCTTTAAATCTTAGTCATGTACCTACCTTTATATGTAATGAGATGAAAAAAAAATCTTTTTAATTATCTTTGGTTGGCAGAATTTTTCAGTTTATCTGCCGACCCCAATGTTTTTTTTTTTAAGTTTTCTAAATGTCGTACAGTATTCTATGAAATTTCAATATGAATTTTGTTGGATAAATATGATAATTGTTTGTATTTTAAGGGTTGATTACAATTGCAAAAGTTTACCAAGTATTATAACTTTTTTGATGATTTTATGTGTTTAAAACTTTAGTCAAATACATCACAACCATTTAAAGCTGATTTTTGCCCAAAAGATCAGATTTACCAATATCTAAGTCATGTACCTCTCCTGTAACTGGACTTGACTTGATGAAATATAAATTATCTGTCATATAAAACACAAATTTACACTTTCCTACTAAATTGAATGTAAGAAGTCAAACACCTTAAATCACGATATGAATAATTCAAAGTCGGTTGTTTCAAACAATATACGTATTTGCCTACCTATTTAAATATCGATAACGTTTCATTTTGTATTTGAATGAATGCTTTTAAAATTTTGTTTTGTAAAATTTCAAATAGAATATTAAAATCACATATAGACAGTTTACCTACCTAATTAAAGGACACCCGACACGATTTTTTTTCTACTGGAAATTAATTTCCACTTTGTTATAAACTTACGAAAAACATATCAACATATCGTTATCCGACCTCTAACAGAGTTTTTTTGGTCGTTTTTATGTAAGTGGGCGGAGCTAAGACGATTATGCATACTCGCTCGGCATTCTCAGTGTGTGACGTCACTTGCGAGGAACAAGCTATAGTGGAAGACGCGCACAATTTTGATGATAGCGAAGGAGATATTACTGGGAAATCCTGTTCAAATAACATTTTTGTGTTAGAGGACAAGACTTCATCGTACACAAATATGCCGTACTGTGCCGTTTACGGCTGTACGAGTGACTCTAAGAAGGAGAAAGGTATTTCTTTCTTTAAATTTCCCTGCGTCGACGATGACCGAGCTCGGCATAAATCTTGGATTCACTCACAGGGGCTTGCTTCCCGATAGTGTAAATATTTACTATCAATGGGAAGTATACTATCCACGACAAAAACACGAAAAGGGATGACACCATTTTCTCACCTATCCCCGCTTCGATACGTTTTTCCCTTATTAAATAAGCTCCACCTACCTTTCCGCTGTTTTAAATCCTTCAAGGAATTATTTTTCTTTAAAATGAAACAATTTTCACCCAGTTGGCACCCCCCTAACACAGCCATTCACGGCTCATTTGGCAGAAAACTTAAAAACGACATTAACCCTGGGACAGCTTTGACCTTGACCGTTTCGGGTTTTTCGGATTCTCTCGGGACTTTCCATGACGCGATCGATTAATATGGAAGCAAATCGAAAGAGGTTACTTTGGCGCGAGTTATGTAGAAAATAGTAAATAGCGGGAAATCTTTCGATTTGCTTCCATATTAATCGATCGCGTCATGGAAAGTCCCGAGAGAATCCGAAAAACCCGAAACGGTCAAGGTCAAAGCTGTCCCAGGGTTAATGTCGTTTTTAAGTTTTCTGCCAAATGAGCCGTGAATGGCTGTGTTAGGGGGGTGCCAACTGGGTGAAAATTGTTTCATTTTAAAGAAAAATAATTCCTTGAAGGATTTAAACAGCGGAAAGGTAGGTGGAGCTTATTTAATAAGGGAAAAACGTATCGAAGCGGGGATAGGTGAGAAAATGGTGTCATCCCTTTTCGTGTTTTTGTCGTGGATAGTATACTTCCCATTGATAGTAAATATGTACACTATCGGGAAGCAAGCCCCTGTGATTCACTACTGTCGTAGGAAGAATTTTTCTCCGTCACCACACTCCAGATTGTGCCACAAGCACTTTACTTCCATACAATATGAAAGAGACCCGTCAATATTATCACAGTACGGGTATTCAGGCGCCAAACCAGCACTTAGAACAGACTCAGTTCCAGACGTCCCCATGCCGATACTTCAGCATCAGCAAGATGAGAATACCAACCTACAAACGATCGCCATTACTCCAAGTCCAACACGACGTCCTGTACCTAACACACCACGCAGTGCTTTTACAAAGAGAAGACGACTAGAGGTAAAATGCACGAATTAATTAAAAAAATTATGAGTAATCCAATCTAAATTACATGTAAGCATACCCTGTAATGACAAGTCTATTTACCCAAAAGTTTGTAGACATTTTAGTATTTTTACCACAAATTATATCTCATTGTGAATCCATTTCAATAGGGTTTCTATTGTTAAATAGGGAATTGGACATAGTTTTATTTATTATTATATATTTAATTTCAATTTTCTGAATTAGAAGTTAAAATATTTATCAATTTCAACAGTCTCTTTAATTTTTGTGATGAAAATTCCTTTGTCTAAGTGTAAGTGAAATTGTGATACCAAAATTTTACTTTTTGTATAAATTTTCATAATTTTGAAATTACATAGAAAATTACATCCAAATAATTTATGAAATTTGGCAACATTCTCTGTTTAACACTAACAGTGAAAATTCTATTCAAATGTGTTTAAATAGCTTCACTGTATTTTTGGATAAAATGTGGTTTTATATAATGTATATAGTAAAAACAATTGATAATGTCTATAAACTTTTGGCAAGAGGCTGCACCTTAAAAATAATGAAATAATTTTATCATAAAAGTAATACATTTCATTCTAGAGAAATTCAATCTTAAAAGTACCAAATAATAGCTAAAACTGTAAGTTTTTGCTTATTTTGGGTAAAACATTCCCACCCTGTAATAGATAAGCCTTATGATATCCACTGCAAGGATACCTATACAAATTATAGATCTACACAGAGGCCTGAGAGGGGAAAGTCTCATCTGTCACTTGCTAAGAATTTATATCCATGTGTTCAAGTAACATAAATCTACAGTCTATGTGTATACATATCTACATGTATAGGGGTATTTTGTTTTGTTTTGTTTTTTTCAAAACGGATGTAATTTGCCACTTAGATTCAGGGCTTAATTGTCCTCAGTGTGTCTGTCTGAGATGAGTCAAACTTTCCCCTGACTCACAGTCAGTAGCATACTTGACTCTTGATCATGAGGTTTGAGTCTGAGTACAGTCATGGAATATACATGTAAACCAGATGTAAATTCAAGTAATGTATTCCAATATTAGGCTAAAATGCATATATTGCAAATGAATTGTTGTCTGTATATAATATAAGTTTTATTTGACATGTTTGAGTAAACTTTATTTAATTTTAAGACATAAATAATTATGATTATGTTATGGTCCTTTTTTAGGTTCTTCAAGAGGCATTCCTGGAGACTGAATCTGATCTCTCTCCACCAGAATTGCAGAATCCTGAAGGGAGACTACAGTGTGACCCACCATGCACTTCAGACAAAGACATCCAGGTGAATATTGTCCAGCAAGCAGTTACAAGGACACGGCGAATCCAGGTGGGAAGATCACAAATACAGAAAGAGATGGTTGAAATAGGAATTCAGTGCAATATGAAATGTAATTGTAGTTCAGCTACAGATTCATGTGAGGATACAGATGATTTCTCCAACGCCATACTAGAGTCACCTTCCCCTGGACCATCATTACTAAACACAAGTTTCCAGAGTAGCTGCATGGATGAAGAAATGGACTTTGATTCAGAATACAATCCGGATGAAACTTCCTCGGACTCTGACATGGATGAAGAGGAAGAGGAGGAAATATTTAATTATATTCTTGAGAAGTCTGATAACCCAGTAGATGAAAAATATTATGTAGTGTCAGAAAGTGCCCTGTATGATGCTTTCTCTACATGCAGATTCTGTAGTGCTACAGCTACTCCATTGATTCGTTATACAAAAGGGACCATGATTTCTCTGTCATCTATTTGTAAAAATGGACATATTTTCCAGTGGGAATCCCAGAGCATGTTAAACCAGTTACCAGTATTCAATTTGGTTCTTGCCAGTGCTATCCTTATAAGTGGAAGCAATACATCCAAAACACTCTGCCTGATGAATCATTCCCACCTGAAAACCACTAGTGCAAGAACCATTGAAAGACTTCAGTCTCTGTACACTGTGCCAGCAGTGATTGAGGAATTCCAGACCCAGCAAACTGATATTCTACAGTCATTGAGAGGTATGTTTGTGAACAAGTACAGTATATGTGTGTAGACTGTAGTTTAAATATAATGTACATGATCTATGATATCCACATCATGGATCCTGATCAAATCTATACATGCTGAAGTAAAAATGTATAATAAGGTGAAAATATGCATTCAAGGGATGTTTGAAAACTGGCTTTTATTAACAGGTTATCCTTATTTAGAGGTGGTGGCCACTCTAGCAAGTTTTAGGTCAAATAATTTTAAATTCATTTTCTTCGCTATTTGAAACTCTTTACTTGTAAATAGAATATACAGGGTTCATATTCAGTAGGCATGCTCAGCTAGTGAAGGCCATTCAATTGACCCCACCATAATAAAGTTTGTGAATGTTTTCTGTGGTAAAAGTTCAAAAATAACAAGTGACAAACATTTCCAGATATTCAGTATATATTCTGAAATAGCTACTGCCTGGTGTGTTAACACAAACATATAACATCCTGCAAGTCATAACATCCTGCAAGTCATAATAATATATAAGTAAGTGCTGTTCCTCAGGAAAATTACCTGTAGAGTGGGATGACATCAATAAACAATGAACCACACCAGGGGGTATACCTGCACCTTGAAGGTGTGAACATTTACACAGAAAACCACACGGATTCAAACAGTGTTTTCAGGTGATATGCCCACTGTGTTTTGTGTAAAATCTACAAAACACCTGAGCTGTACTGTATGTCATCCCTTATATTGTATTAATTTCATATTTTCAGACAAATCACATGTAGTTCTTGGTGGTGATGGGAGATGCGACTCCCCGGGATACAGCGCAAAGTATTGTAGTTATTCCATGATGGATCTGGATACAAACAAGATTGTTGACTTACAGATAATTCAGGTACAAGTTTTTTCTTTGACTCGTTTGAGTAACACCAACAGTCAGTGACCAGTAACTGCATTTATATATATCACCACTAGGTCAAAATGAACTCTTCTTTATTACAATTAAATTCTTCGCTGTATAAGGTATTTCAGTTTCAAGTATATACATGTTGATTCTGCTTCTAGCATGTTATAACACAATTTGTCATAACTAGAAATTATAAATCTTTATTTGCAGAGCAATGAAGTAAAGGGTTCCACCAACATGGAACTAGAGGGCTTGAGAAGGTGCTTATCTAATATAGAATCAGCTGGAGGGATCACTGTCCATGATGTCATTACAGATCGACATGTGATGGTTAAGTCCTTCATGAGAAAAGAGAAGCCACATATAAATCATTACTTTGATGTATGGCACATAGCTAAAGGTAAGAAAGAGCTACAATACATGGACTTACATATATATGGGTACAACGATTGTGTTATTTACTTCAAAAATTTACTTTGTAATTAATGTGATTCAGAAAATAATCAGTTAATCACACCAGTTAAAATAAAACATGGGGAAAAATGTCATTTAGGCAATAACCAGATTGAAAAAAAGTCACCTGTTTTCATGTCAGTCAGGAAGAAGTTGTCAAACTCGCCAAGATTACTGTAACTTTGGTATCATAAGTGGTAAGCAAGAGATTAAGTGAAATGCAAATTGTTGACAGATTTTTAATCACATAAATTAGCCAACATATAGGTGCATCCAAATAAACAATTACATGCAATTGCAGGGGTATCAAAGAAACTGGAGGCTGCATCAAAAAGAAGGGGTGGAGAGGAAATCCGATTATGGAACAAAAGTATTGTCAACCATTGCTATTATGTTGCAGCCAGGTGTGGTAGTGACGGGGTGTTGAAAACTGCCTTGTGGCAATCAGTTGGAAACCATATTGCCGATATCCATCATCATGAAACAGATATATTTCCACACTGTGAGCATGGAGACCTGGAGGATAGAGCATGGTTGACTAAAGGTAACTGTTGAGTTAACATCAAATCATGGATCATTTTATTAGTGACATATGATATAGGAAAATTTGTTTGTACAAGTATATTGGTCTTACCCACGTCCTTACAGCATGTTTTAGTTAAATCTATTCCAAAATTGACTTGTAAGATGCAATTATGAAACCAAATTCCCACTGTCGGTATCTACATATTGCGGTATACATCACTTTCACCATGTAACATTTATATCAGTACTCATTGCTAGATAAAACATACGCCAGTGTTGATAAATTACGTTGTAGTAAAAATTCTTTCACAATGTAAGTAATGTATTTGTTTGCTTTCAACTGTAGGCTCCCGATGTCATAAGATGATCCAGGAGATTATACAGAGTCCATACCTCCTCAGAGACATGCCAAAACTATCTCCAGTATATCAGACTTATGGTTTGGAGGTTTTTCATTCTGTCGTCAACCAATTTGCACCAAAGAATACTCATTTCTTTTATTCTACTATGAAAGCAAGGTATGCATTACAATACAGTGAAACATGTATAACGCCATCCTTAGTGACATACAAATTTGGTTTTTATAGGCAGGTGCTCTTTAAGCAGAGGTTGATTTGTACACAAATAGTACCCTTGGGACAGTGTGACCAGGTGGTCGCTAAAGCAGGCATTACTGTACATGAAAATTTGCTCCATCATCATTTACTCCAGCTTACTTTACTCAATACAGTTACAAAATTAAAGAAGCAGTAACTGTTTTTTTCTCAAAAAATTGTTTTTTCTTTTTACTCCTTACTGTACCTAGATTGGTAACGTTTCATTTTATATTTGAATGAGTGATTTTAGGAGGACATTGGACAATTGCAGGAATGTGGAAACCCCGATGTGGGATCGAATTCCACGGAGGAGTAAGGATTCTCTGTCGACCGGTCAAACATATTCAAATTGAAAAGAATTGAGGAATTAGGATTACCAATCAGAAATCGCTAAGGCACTTTGATGTTTTTCGTAATGTAATGTATATGTAAAAACATCCACAAGACTTCTAACTAAGCAAATGTTAAGATGGCCAAATGAGTAAGTAAATTTCGACAGTTTTGTTATGTTTATGCATGGATGTATGTAGACATATTTAAGATAAATTTATACGCATTCATGTAACAGATACAGAATTATTCGACGTTAGAGATTTACTCGGCGTGGTATACATTTGTTTACTGGTTGTAAAATATAATTGACCAATACACCATGAATGTCACACCTCCCAAAATAATACCCTGTATCTTCTCATACAGAATTGCAGAAAAATCCTATGTATCATTTTTACGAGTTGATGTTCCATCAACTGAATAATGTTATGGTAAGTTGTTTATTGGGATCAAGTCAAAGCACATTTTGCAGTATGGGATTAAGAACACATATTTACTGGAAATTACATAAGTATGTGTATTTCAACAACATAAACTCAAGTTCAAGATTTAAATTTCCAAATACACTTTTTTTCGTAACATTTTTGCTTTTTAAATTGAGGAAAAAAGTAACAATTCGCTGAAAAGTATAGGTGAAGGAGACTTGTTGAAATATATGCGATTAAAAGTCAGTTCGGCGTCCTTTATGAGTTTTAAGATTTTATAAATTTGCTTTAGAATGTTACTTTTCAATTATCGGGTCAATCGCTTTTAACGTTAATTCTGTTACATTTGTAACATCAGTGACGATTGACCGGACTGTTTACAATTCTTGCGCACGATTAATATGCAAATTAGTTTTTGGTTGAGTTGCGTATTTTTCCTTTACTGTGTATTGGCAAGATCTGGCTCTGAAGTTGGACATAGAAATTGTCATTCACGTGATCGTAGCTGATGAGAAGTTGGGAAAATGTTTTACATGTACACGTATTGACCTAGAGATGTAAGACTACTGATGAGAAGTATAGTGTAAGGGTATAATACTGTCCTGTCGCATAGAAATTTAATATCAATGAAACGATGATTATAAGCACACGGTTTTATAATAATATCACTGATTTATATAGTTTGTTGCATAATAAATAAGCCACCAGTACTCGCGTAAGGCCAAATCTATGCCCCGATTTTAAGTTAGCTTTTTGTAGAACCCAATTGTAGAAATTCGGCCTACAATGACGTATTATATAAATAGTAAAGAATGTGAAAAAAGTTGTGGTTATTTTCATTGTTATTATTGTTCTTATTTGAAATAAAATGGGTAATTCACGCCAGTTTTTGTTAATTTGGAAACTCTAAAAATAACTACTCTTTTCTCAGTAAAAAGGCTGATGTGATATTGTGACAGTAAATTCAAAATTTACAACATGACAGTGGTATCTTTTATTGATATTAACTGCAATGTATTTCTAACATATGTACATATTGTATGTTTCCAGTATACTGAGTGTATTATACCTCATTGGAACTTGAATTACCTTCAACTCAGTGTTTCAGATTGAAATGGAACATTATAGGCCATACGGCCTATTTCATAAAAAAAGTATCGGCCATTTTGTCCTAAACATCAAAATATTTTAGGCAATATCTTTTTTTTTTAACAAAAACAATGAAAAAGGTAAGTCAATGCACAAAAAGTCATTTAATATTCATTTTTTTGCAGTAACAATACTGAACAGTTTTCTGTTGGTTTTGTTTTTCCATGTAGATAATGCTTCATAAAAATCAAAATTATCGAATTTTTCACCATTTATCCTTATTCTCATTAACTTTTCTTGAGTCTCAGTATGAAGTCGATTGCGCAGTGGGGTCAATGTCTGATTTTGTACCGAAAATCCACGCTCACATCCAGCTGTATTAGCTGGACATGTCAATGCAAGTTGTGCTAACTGCATGATGTTTGGAAAATCATCTTTGTGATAGGAGGAGATGAGACTCCACAGTGATGCCACTGAGGCTGTTGGGTACTTTTGGGCTTTAACAGTGTGCTTTACCGCTCTTGCTCTTACTCTTACAGTCTTAGTTAGGCATTGCGGCTCGTCTAATTACCGCAAAGTGCCATAACATACCGCAAAGCCTATTAAGACACAAGGTTCTTTAGAGGTCACTATTCTACCACATTTGGATATAATGAACATGTTTTCCAGTTGATTTTACTGATTTCTAATACAAAAATTGAATTGTCATTTACCGATGGGGGGGGGGGGGTCTTTGACAGAGACCGTTTTTACAATCACTCGTAAATCTAAGTGAAATATTGTGAAGATGGTTTCTGGAAATTATCCTGTTTGTGGTAATAAAATTTAATATTTATATCATATGTACACAATCAAGTGGGAAACAATTTAAAATTATAAAAAAGTTAGAATGGTGACTTCTGAAGAACCAAGTACCTTCCTTATGGTAACACCCCCTGCAGTACCTTGTGGCAATTAGCTGCACCCATTAATTTGACGCTTGAATTTGAGACAAATGGTGATACCTCTTATTACACAAAGCGCTTGAATGACCAAGAAGTATACTGTATTTTTAGCTAAAACTCCTCGTGCGTTTAGACTGAGAATATATGTATATTTATAAATTAGGGTGCGAAAATTGCTGGTACATCATAAACTATCGTTGGAAAATGACTGTCCGTTTCAATAAGAAATTTATTGGCCATCCTGTCCGCTTGACAGAGAAGTAGTCGGCCATTATGGCAGATACAAGGCACATTTTTCGGCCATTCTGAATTTTAATCGGCAAATTGCCGATGGCCGACGCCAATCTGAAACACTGCAACTCCTATCAGTACGTTCGGTACTTTGATTTCTGTAAACTGTTCTATTTATAAGTTGCAATGGTTCCCCAACTAAGATGCAGCAGGATGCAAAGGTCAAGACGTTTTTTGAGTTCTAAATTAAAATTGAAAAAACAAGTAAAATAAATTGTAATTTTTAGCAATCTATATTGCGTTACGTTGTTGTTATCATAAACTTGCCAATCGAGTAACATTCATTACAATTCACTATTTTCTAATGTAAAAAATCGATATTTTCTTATCATAATAAAGGAAAGAAATTCCACGTTGACTTGCAAGCCGTTGGGGAATTTATTGCCTATTTTAATACATGTATTGAAAAATTATTTTTAATATCAATAAATTGAATGTTTAATATCAAAAATAAATTTTAATAAATGTATTAGAAAATAACTTGATAATATGAAAAAAATGATTGAATTTTCTAATATTAATTTTTAAACATTACAAAGCAAAAACGAAGAAGTACCAATTGATAATCGAAACGCAAGTCCATTAGAACACGACAAATTATATGTGTGAATGGTCTCAACATGAAGAACAATTGCAAATCCCAAACGGGATAGGACTAAGTGTCAGCGAGTCAGCGTCCTCTACCGGCATACCACACCCGTCGCAAATATTCAAGTCAATTTCGGTGAAAAGATCAAGTTTGGTGAAAAGCACGATTGGCAAAAGGGGCTCAATGTCTGTGGTCGTGGTCCAGAATACTATTTAATATTCCTGAGAGTGGGAATTCATATTGTCTAACAAGATTTCCGTATCGACCATGAAACTTCTTAAACGACGATTTCAAGCGTTCAACAACGTAAGCTTGTGTGAGTAAATTATTGGAGAGTCATTTCGCTCTCAGAATAAAACATTCATAAGAAGAGAATACTCCGGCATAACGCCATAGCCAGGAGAAGCTTGAATATTTCTACTTAGAAACGGGACGTTCGTGATATGGCAATTGAAATTGTCCGTTTGTCATAAAGGGAGGTGTGAAGTTGACCGTCCTTTACAACAGACTGAAGTAAATCTAGGTAAGAAGCATATGTGTTACTCTCAAGGGCAACAGGATATATCTGACCGAAGTAATTCTGAAAGTCTGAATTATTTATAGACAGGAATGTCGTCGTTATACGTGTAAGTAAAATTGAACCGAGATGCTAACTGTTTATTTGCTTTGGAGAAAAGAGAATCTATAAATTCCGCTTTATATGAATATAAAACATGTCAGCTAAAAGAGGTGCACAATTGGTACCATTGGAATGCCGACAATTTGTTGAAAAAAACTATTCCCGCAAAAACCATGAAGATATTGTCTACTAGAAAGCCCAGTATCTTGATGATATTTTCACTGTATTTGTTGTTGGAATCAGAGTGTTTCTTCGCAAAATAAGGTTCCTCATGACCCAACACTAAATATTAAATCTGCCATTTCCATTTTTCTATGCAAAGGAGTTTTCTATAATAGATGTTAAAGTGTTTTTGAGTTTTTGACGAGGAATTGTTGTGTAGAGGATAGAAAAATCAAAAGACTTGATTCTTGTAATATGTTTGAAATATGGAAAGTTTAAATGTTCTAACAATTCTTTTGAATTCTTAAGGATCCATATCTGATTAAGTCCGCTTCTTGAGTTGGCCGTTGTGCCAAAAACTTTATATTTTTATATAAGAAATCGATTGCATTTTTGATATTCAGAAATTGATTGATTTTCATATTAGATTTTTTTTTCATTTTAGAAAATAATTTTGTGTTTATTGTTTTACTTGGTAATATAGGAAAATGAATAATTTAGAGAAAATACATAAGACTCGCGCACCCACGTTTTCAAACTGACACTCATTAGAATAATTAACAAAGTAAACATCACGTCCTTTGGTTTCTTCACTCTGATCATTTTATGTTTGATTTTACATAAAATACATAAGACTCACGCTCCCACGTTTTCAAACTGACACTCATTAGAATAATTAACAAGTAGTTTTGACGAGGAATTGTTGTGTAAAGGATAGAAAAATCAAAAGACTCGATTCTTGTAATATGTTTGAAATATGGAAAGTTTAAATGTTCTATCAATTCTTTTGAATTTTTAAGGATCCATATCTAATTGAGTCCGCTTCTTAAGTTGGCCGTTGTGCCAAAAACTTTATATTTTTATATTAGAAATCGATTGCATTTTTGATATTCAGAAATTGATTGATTTTCATATTAGATTTTTTTTTCATTTTAGAAAATAATTTTGTGTTTATTGTTTTACTTGGTAATATAGGAAAATGAATAATTTAGAGAAAATACATAAGACTCGCGCACCCACGTTTTCAAACTGACACTCATTAGAATAATTAACAAAGTAAACATCACGTCCTTTTGTTTCTTCACTCTGATCATTTTATGTTTGATTTCATATGGTAATATAGGAAAATAAATAATTTAGAGAAAATACATCAGACTCACGCACCCACGTTTTCAAACTGACACTCATTAAAATTATTATCAAAGTAAATATCACGTCCTTTTGTATAAGTATTTCTTTTTAAAGGTGACCGTTTACGTACCGAACCATTATGAATCCAAAATTATGATGATTCACAGGTAACACTTCCCCAGTTTATAAGGGATACTGTCTAGACCAGAAATGTAGAATCGTGATTCTGTTTTGTTGTATTCTTGTTTAACGTCCCTCTCAAGAATATTTCACTCATATGGAAACGTCACCAAATGCCGGTGAAGGGCTTCATATGTTGGCCTATGGTCGGCACTTACGGCCATTGAGTAGTGAGGATTCTTTAACGTGCCGACACCTACATATTTGGACAAGTCTTTAAGACATATATCTTTTACTTATATACTTATATTCTTTTTTCTTCAATTCAAAACGCAAGTATTATGTGATTTGGAAATTTCAATCTTGAAGTTGCTAAAATGCACATGTATTTGTAATTTCCATTTATTGAAATGCGTTATTAATCCCATACTACAAAATGGGTTTTGACCAGATCAAAAGAAATCCACTTACGACAACATTACTGAACTAATGGAACATCAACTCACAAAAACCGTTTCCTGTGATTTTTAAAGAGGAAATTAAAATGCAACATCTTGATGATATCGTCTTCAACATGTATTATTGTCAACCTTTCCGATAAAGAGGGATGAATTAAAAATGTGTGTACATAATTAGAGATAAATCTACATCTGTTGTTTGTTTGTTTGTTTGTTTGTTTATTGTTGTTTAACGTCCCACTCAAGAATCTTTCACTCATATGGAGACGTCACCAAATGCCGGTGAAGGGCTTCAAATTTTGGCCTATGCTCGGCACTTACGGCCATTGAGCAGTGAGGGTTCTTTAACGTGCCGACACCTACTGTGACACGGGACCTCCAGTTTTTACTGTCTCATCCGAAAGACAGGAAACCAACCTGTTGCCGGCGGGACTCGAACTCACGACCTTACGATCCAGAGTCGAGCGCGCTACCGACTTACATCTGTTGTAAATTCGAGCTCAGCTGCCAAAGTCTCACAGTGGCGATCATCTTAAGCATGTCTTTTGGCCTTTGTTTACAATACTATACTTTAAGTATTATGTATTTAAGACAGATATATACTTTACCTTTTGTATTACGTGTATAAGACATATATATACTTTACCTTAAGTGTGATTTGAGTATGTAACTTTATTATAAACATAATATACCAAAGGTTCAGTTTTGAAAAAAATCGGGCCAAAACAATTGCTGAAGACGACAGTTTGTGTCAATTTAGATTTCATCAGCTGAGTTCCAATTTAAAATAGAAGCACATTTTCGAAAGAGAAAGCGGTATCATTCAAATATCTAGCCAAAACAATGTAAGATTAACCACTCTGAAAAAGGACTGCCTTAGCTTATGAGGACTTTGAATGGTTTAACTTAAATAGTGTAACAAAATTTCCCCTTATATGTTCTATATAGCAATGACTTTTTCATAAAATATGAACCCTAACTCCCAGAACGACAATGTAACATATTATATGTCGGGATATTACCGGCTTACTATCTGGCATTACATAACTTTAGAGAGAGAGAGGTGAACATTGAAATGAAATTTGCCAGTGTTTTAACATGGTAATGTTCTTCAAACAATTTAAACTACCCTCTCAATGACACCCAGCATTTTCTTAAAACAAGTACCACGAACTAACACATGTTCAATCTAGAGAAATCTAGTATTTTTATCGATCAACTTCCATACAGAACTACATTAATTTTTCGTACACAAGTTGTAAGCAATGGAACAAAGATATAAATAATAAAAATTTCAAATACCAAAGTATAAATCAATAGAATGTCCAGGACATAGATACAAATCCGGTAAAAATTGACAAACACGGACCTCTGGAAACCAAGAGGTAGGATCAGGTTCTATGGAGGAGTAAGCATTCCCTGTCGACCGGTCACACCCGCCGTGAGTCCATAGTCAAGTCCAATGAAACACGTGAGGAGTATATCCTCGTCACAATTGGTAAAGACGTCTCAACAACCGCCAACGAAAAGGCAACTCAACATTTCACTTAGTGAAACAGAGTAGTCGCAAACAAGACTATTATACCGACCATAAAATTTGCGGAACGTTGACATTAAACGCGGTTTTCGATATCCCTGTGTCAATAATTTGTCAGTGAGTAGTTTACCTCTGTATATGAAATCTTCATATGTTGTGCACGCCCTGGCATATCGGATCATTTGTGAAATGTAAACACCATATGCAGGTGACTGAGGAATATTATTACTTAAATGTGGAAAATTTACGACGGGAAAGCCGAAATCGTCGCGTTTATCGTATAGCTTAGTTGCTAATTTCCCGTCTGTGTTTATATTAAGTAAAATGTCTAAGTATGAAGCGTGTCTACTTGATTCTGTTGTATCTTTAATTTCTAGTTCGCTGGGATATATCGCATTGACATATGTATGAAAATTGTCATTATTAATTGACAAAACGTCGTCGATATATCTAAATGTCAAATTAAAGGACACCGCTAACTTTTTCTCCTTTTGATTCAGCAGTTTCTGAATGAAGTCTGCTTCGTATGAATAAAGGAACAGGTCGGCCAATAAAGGAGCACAATTGGTTCCCATAGGAATGCCGACAGTTTGTTGAAAGACCACGTCTCCGAACATTACAAATATATTGTCTATTAGAAATTCCAGCATGTTTTTTATATCAACTTCAGTATATTTATGTGTAGAATCAGAGTGGTGTTTGACGGAATAAATATCCTGGTAGCCAATCACTAGATATTAAAATTTTCGGGTACCACCTTTAGTGAAAAAGCAGTTGTCTATGATGCAAAAAAGTCTTTCTTTTAATTTTTTGTGTGGAATAGTATGGTACCTTTTTATCAATTAAATGTATATGTTCCGAGTGACAAGTATCCTCGGGGACAATATGTCCACCAGTAGTGATACATACTCGGTGGTAAAAATATAAAAAATTCAGATACCAAAGTATAAATCAATAGAATGTCCAGGACATAGATACAAATCCGGTAAAAATGGACAAACACGGACCTCTGGAAACCAAGAGGTAGGATCAGGTGCCATGGAGGAGTAAGCATCCCCTGTCGACCGGTCACACCCGCCGTGAGTCCACAGTCAAGTCCAATGAAACACGTGAGGAGTGTATCCTCGTCACAATTGGTAAAGACGTCTCAACAACCGCCAACGAAAAGGCAACTCAACATTTCACTTGGTGAAACAGAGTAGTCGCAAACAAGATTATTATACCGACCATAAAATTTGCGGAACGTTGACATTAAACGCGGTTTTCGATATCCCTGTGTCAATAATTTGTCAGTGAGTAGTTTACCTCTGTATATGAAATCTTCATATGTTGTGCACTCCCTGGCAATAAAGTATGAATTTAAAAAAAAGGTACAGAAAATATCAAAAGGAAAGGAAAAGTGAATAGTTAACGTAAAAACGGAGATTTATCAGTATTTACAAACATAGTATAAAATACATAAAGCACGAGGACAAGGAAATAGTAAATATCAGAGCCGAACTGGACTTGGCTTTGACATTATCGACAATAGATATGTTGGATGCTTAAAACTGGAATGGATTGGAATTATTTATCTATGATAAATTCCCTTAAATCAAATCACGTGTTTAGTAGTATGTTACACTAAATTAAATGTTGAGTTACTTGTTAAATAACACTTGTTGAGCAGTCTGTACCAATTGTGACGAGGATTTATTCCTGACTTACAACTGAGTTTAACTGTGAGGGTGTGACCCGTCATCAGGGGCTTACTCCTCCATGACACCTGATCCCACCTCTAGATTTCCAGAGGTCTTTGTTTGTTCAATATTCACCAGATTTGTATATTGTCTCCTTGGCGTCCTGAAAAAAAAATCTGCTTTAGTATCTGTAATGTTTAGTGTATATTTGTATTGATTGCAGTCTGCCAGAAAACCATACAAAATAGAAAGAATCGTCCAAATGGCATGTCACTGAGACCTCAGTCACATTAAATAATTATATGAGATATATTACATGCATACTGTCATCTTTTTATGTATAATTGCCAAAAATACCATAAATATTAAACAGAACCACAAGTGACTATGAATAATATCCCCTTACCTGAAAAAGATAACTCGGGTATTAACATATTTTGACAGTTAATATATAGGTTGACCTCATTATCTTACCAATAAAACTATAACATGGTGTTCAACACCAATATTTTGTAAGCTAAAACTGCTGCAATTGCCTTATTTCCAGGTGTATTTTAACCATAAATAACTGTATATAGGTGGCGCTCTTTACAGAGACTACCACTGAATATTTTTAAAAAATATTTTACACAGAGAGTCGTTGTCATGAAGGTATCTGGTATGCAAAATCTCAGCTTAGTATGATAACATTGCTTTTGGACCCTATTATATGGTTTTCTGGCAGACTGGCTCTTAAAACGCATTGCAGTATCGCATTGCATTGTATCGCTTAGCGCCGTCCACCACACATTTACTGCCAACAAATTATTTACATACATGTATATATTATATCATTATCTATTTCGAAACATTAATCTATTCTTACTTTTATATGTGTATTAAAATTCAGAAGACAATGATAATGGTGGTGTGATTTTTATTTCTGACCAAAGGCTAGAGACGATGACACACACACACATCTCGTGTATTTTAATAAACAATATGAATTCCCACTTTCATAAATGCTCTATGTTATTCTGTAGCATGGCCATGTACAGTGATTGCCTTTTACCAATCATATCTAAAACTAACTGATTACATTTTCACCGAACTTGAGAAGTTTCCATGGGACATCTGCGACGGGTTTGGCATGCTTACAGGGGATGCTGACTCCTTCCGGACACCTGGTCCTATCCTGTTTGGAATTAGCTGTTGTTCCTCAAGTCGAGAATATTTGTGTATTCTAATGGACTTTGAGTTTCGATTATCTAATGTCACTTTTTTATTTTCAGTTTGCAACTACAGGTATAATCTCTATCATTTTTATATAAAAGACAAATGTACTTGGAACTTGAAATTGACAATAATGGGTTACCAAGATAAATTGCTACATTGTTACAAACACGACGGATCTAAATTAGATCATAAAAGAGGTGACAGGTTACTTGAATATAGGAGCTACAGTTATTGCAGGAATTAAAAGGCATTTAATATATATTTTTGTTTTATTTTATTTAACCAACAAATACTCGTACAACAGAAAATACTTCCAAGGCTAAATTCCTGAAGAGTAAATCTATGGAGAATTTTACCAAGAATGCGTACATGCGGGTAAAGATTAAATACATTATCAATTGTATCAATTAAACTTATTGTGTTTTATGCAAGTATAAAAGGTCCTGATACCAAGGTATAAATCATTAGGATGTCCAAGATATAGGTAGAAATCTGGTAAAAAATGGACAAACATGGACCTCTTGAAATCAAGAGGTGGGATCAGGTGCTTTGAGGAGTTAGCATCCCCTGTCTACCGGTCAAACCCGCCTCAGTCCACAGTCAAATTAAATTGAAATACGTGAGGAACGAATAAACGTCATAATTGGTACAGACGTCCCAACAATCGCCATCGAAAAGGTAACACTCAACATTTCACTTAACTATTATCAACACATAAACAAATAATAGTTTTGCACACACACACACACACACACACACACACACACACACACACACACACACACAGAATAAGAATAAAAATATAGTTACTGTATATTATTATAGCTCAACATCAGGACAATAATTGATACTAAACTTCATGAAAGAGTAACATTGCGCATTATTGATATTAAACATTTGGATAGAACCTATAGGGTTGGGATAAAACTTGGGGGTAGAATAATATAGCATATTTCTTACATTAATTATCAGGATCGACTGTCATTATATTGGAATTGTGCATCTAATATTACAATGGGATAGATTTTGACTTATACACAAAGGGAGACAACCTCTTACTTAATACAAGTATAAAACGTTGTTAATGAGTACTATACCGTATGATTAAGAAAGAT
The DNA here is from genome assembly GCA_030159075.1 of Atrina japonica. Taxonomy (NCBI): domain Eukaryota; kingdom Metazoa; phylum Mollusca; class Bivalvia; order Pterioida; family Pinnidae; genus Atrina; species Atrina japonica. The sequence goes on from BROG01000156.1 coordinate 1,252,779, forward strand.
ATTGGAATTAAAGAAGATCGAGTGTATTACAAATACTTCACAATAGACTAGAACTCTAGGATGTTTTAAGTTTATATTAAATATCTTAATGTTATTCTATAGCGGTAGTGAACTGTCAATTTTTAAATTATTGATTTGAGGAAATGTATCAGTAAACGTTATATCAAATATCTAAATAGATAAAAAAAATACAAATTGTAAAAATCATTGTTGTAGGACCGTGTTGTTTTATCACTAGCGTAAGCGCATTGAAATAGAATCTTTAACTTATTAAAGTAAAACCAACTTTAGTGACCACATGGTCACGAAGACCATTTTTGCTGTCCCCAATAGCACAATTTGTGTACATATCAATCTCTATATAAAGACCACCTCCCTATAAGGACGTCGTTATATACAAGTTTCACTGTAATACTTTAAAATGTCGAATCAAGCGTATCGTTGATACATTATATATTAATTTAGGTTTAGGTTTGTCTTGAGCCGCATTCAATATTTTTTTCAGACATATGGTTACAATGTACCCGGGGAGACCACCTGCCCGCCACAAGTAAACTGACAAACTTTCTCACTAGATCAGCTTAAGAGGCAGCGGGACTCAAACCTACGATGGTTCATTTGTGCCATTCGTTGTTTCCTTGTTTCGACCTTTTCAACAAAAGGGCGACATTTAGTGCTTTTTACTTGTCGACCTTTGTTTATTTACGCTCCGAAAGGCCGAGATATAGTATTACGAAATTGACGACTTATCGTTTTTTCGCCCGAAAGGTCGATATTTCAATTTTCTTAATTGTCGACCTTTCGTTGTCTGCCCTGAAAGACGAGAATTGTTTCACGAACCCTAATATCTCAGCATTCCACATAGAAATGTTGACCTTTCGTTGTTTCGCCACGAAAAGTCGAGATTTTATTTGTCTTGATCGGTGACCTTTCGTATACATACATACATACATACATACATACATACATACATACATACATACACACATACATACATACATACATACATACATGCACACACACACACACACACACACACACACACACACACACACACACACACACACACACACACACACACACACACACACACACACAACTCAGTTTATAATTTCTTTACATTAAGTGCATTTCCATATTACAGGCTCCAGGCCAAGGCCATTTTTGTAATTTACACAAAAGTTTAAAAGACTTTTAAAAGACAATGATTTGTTTGGTAATATGATATGTTGTAAACTTACGGTTTCAACAGCGATACACTGCCTTATGCCCTGATAGTTTTATATATTTACATACCGACTAATATATTTCCCTCATTTCAAGTATACAGAAAGATTATAAAATTATTTCAATGACACAAGTTGGTCGTCACGTGACCCAAGTGTTAACCGCTTTGCTTTTTGGTGTAGTAATAAATGAATATTTAAGAAATCATTTCTGTGTATTTGTCGAACAAGTCTTCTCTGAAATTTCAACATATGAATGACTCAATAAAGAATAGAATATTAAATATTTATTTCTTATTTTGTATTTAATCTTAAAAGTCATTCATTACCACAAAACAAACAAAAATCACAGAAAGAAATCGGAAACACAAGACTACATCTGTAGTACACTGTACAGGACCATATCTCGATAGATCTAAGTCATGTTATGACCAGAGCTACAGGCCACAGAACTGAAAATTGGCTTCGTAGTTACGTTGCTTGTAAAATGAACAGAATAAAGAGTGAGGCCTAGTGCCGTTTTGTAAAGCATCCCTAATCTCTGATAAGCCGTATGATTTCACGTCTCCATGTATTCCTGTCAGAAACTATTCGTCACTCGCATCGTGTGAAACCAGCACTTGCTTCATCTCCAATCCTTGCTACTTCTCAGGCCCATCTTATTTTTTCACAAAGTGTAATGTCAATACCGAGCATAAGTAGTGCTCATACACTTATCAGTAATCAGTAATGGAGTTATTAACGGGATACTTTATATAATTAGATTTATTATCACTTAGTATTTGTGACAGCCAGCATTTGCGTGTCCAGTTGCCAAAGTGTCGATCCAATTTGCAATGCATATACTCCGAAAAACTGAAGACAATAGTTTAATCGATTTCTCCGTGTTCAAATAATTAAAATAAAGTTAGTGATGGTGAGAAATCCATTTGATTATTTTCAATACAATATGTTTAAACCACTTAGATTCATATTTTTGAAATGACTATAAGTTTTAAAATACATGTACATGTATTTTCAAACTCGTATAACTCGCAAACAAAGAAACATACGGAAGTACGGTAATTGATGGAAAAATTATATCTTTATATAACTTAAAGCAAAATATAAAACATTATCGGTTAAAACAGTATTTACACTCTAACTGAGCGTAAACGGGCGGTCACGGGGTTTCAAAGTTCAATGTTGTAACCACTCGGCCATGGACGTTGCTATAGAAATCATATAAAGAACTCTAATACTCTGTGGCTTGTTTTGTATCATCGTGCGTCTTTTGGGGGGACAAACTTTAAAAACAATAAATACCATGGATAAAATAAGTTAAAAAAATCAGGTAAAAAAATTACATGAAATTCGGTGTGAGTATTTTATATATATATATATATATCATCTTGTGAAAATGTTCATTGCCTTTCTCGGACTGAAATGTCGTTATAGTCATGTGACTACATTCCATGGCTTCGCCTCGCCTTCCATTTACTTTATCAATCCGACAAATTCCCGTGGAGAGTCAGTCACAAATCTAATAATTAATAAAGTTTATAAAAGTATATAACCGAAATTCCAAGTCTATTATAACACCACAAATTGGATATACAAATAGTATCAATATGAAAAACAGTTACGAATCCCAAACGGGGTGGGACCAGGAGTCCAGCAGGAATCAGTGTCCCCTGCTTGTATGCCACACGACTAACAGAGCAAAGATAAAAATAAGACAAACAATCAAATAAAACTTCAACAGTTGTATTACATAGAAGTCACAAACATGATCGTATAGTGTTTACAATTACTTAAAATAAATTCACAGAAAATTTTAAAATGTCAAAAGTACATTAATATTCATCTATAAAGTCCAAGAATTGTCAATTCAGTTACGGGTCCAAGTGCTTCTTGTTCGTTCGCCTTCCCAGTCTCTTTCCAATCTCCTTCTCCTCAGTCTCCCGCTATTCACTCTGTATCCGAGTTTCTTTCGGTGGGTTGTGCAATACTATATTGTTGACTTGCTAATTCTGTAGAGAGTGATTGTTTTCATGTTTGTCTCTGTATATAAACGTTTTCTAATCGTATTTGTAATTGAAAAAATGTGGTGTGGTCAATTATCCCATTACTAGTTAGAGTTTCTCATGTCCATTCTTGTATACAGATGTTCACATTGCACTTATGTTTATTTGGTAAAGCACATTAGGCCACTAGTTCCATGTGTTAACCGTATTTTTGGCTACACAAAAAGTGACTTCGTAGCTAGCTTCAGTGTACGATTTGTTCAGAAAATCAACAGGTTTGCACATTCTTCTTCCTATTTGCAAATCTCTGTTATTTAACCATGTGACCTTCAGCCGTATTTTTGGTAACACACAAATTGACGATCCTTTTGTATTGAACTTGACCATCAGCATCTCACAGTCTCAATTCCCTCTATTGAAAACCATTTCATTTAAAATTCTGATTTACTGAACTTGACCATCAGCAGAACAGAAATGACCGTCTTGAGTATTATGACTTTGGTATAATATTTATAAGCGTGTATTCAGGACTTTTGTTTATGAACCATATAATCTAATTAAGGTGAATATGAATAAAGATAATATACAGACTGTTAATTCCCTCTATTGAAAACCATTTCATTTAAAATTCTAATGTACTGAACTTGACCATCAGCATCTCACAGTTGAATAGATATAAATACAACTCAAAGATATGATTAACATATGTCACAGTGTATACAGATTGTAGTTTACTTCAGTAATAATTAATATTTAATTACAAATCAGAAATATGATAAACATGTAAAACATGGATTATACAAATCTCAGTTTAATTGTTCATTAATAATTAAAATTCGATAAATGTAGTTTGAACATGACAATTGTGTTACATTCCTCCCTTACTTAAGATGAATTAAGTTTAATTCATTCTAGTGCTGTTAATTGGAACACAATAGAACGAATAAACACACAACGAAAGCACACTAAATATTTCTTCTGAATATATATATATATATATATATATATATATATATATATATATATTAAAAATATATATATATATATATATATATATATATATATATATATATATATATATATGAATATATATATATATATATATATATATATGAATATGCACACTGTAAATCACGTCTATTAAATGAATGTTTCAGGATCCAGAACAAATATACACAACGGTTGCACAGATAATACTACAGACTCGCTATTTGTTTATATGTTAACACTGCCAAACACGTTTATTAATTAACGATAAACTCCAATCATCTAATTAGATACATGTATATTTACACTGCATACCACGTCACGATCCTCGGCTCTAAAATAGAGGAATCGACTTACAATGTCTTATTTATTTGCTGTCTTGTCTGCAGTGATATTTGGATAGAGCTTTTTAATGATGTCTTCTCCTATCCCATATCAATCACCAGGAGCCGCTATTGGTGCAGAATGTCCGAAATCCCTGCCAACGTCATTTGCGCCAGACGAATTGATTGTCACCAATGGAAATCCCTCAGTTTTAACATAAGATCTTGTAATACCCTTCACACCCTGCCACAGTTTAACAGACCAACGTTTCTTACATTTGCAATAGATAAAAATTGATACTCCTCTAGGTAGAATTATCCCGAATCCTTAAAGTACATAAACCCAGATTGGCAATTGTTTTGAAGATAGAGGAAATAGGCTTAACATTATTAATTTCCGTTTACTCTATAACAATTCTGTCCATCGTCACAGTCTAATGTTTATTTGTTCATCAATAATTAAAATTCGATAAATGTATTTTGAACATGACAATTGTGTTATAATCATCCCTTGCTTATATTCCATGGAAACATGTCGAGTTCCGTGAAAAGGTCTAGGTCAATGAAAAGGTCAAGGTCGGTGAAAAGTATTATTTAGACCCATGTATGATTGTTAGCTGGCGCCAAAAGGTTGCAATTTGTCGTGTCTTTTGGTGCCATCTGTAACACTACAACTGCGTACGTGATCAAAGTTCCTAGCAACTGAAAAAGAAATGAAATGGTCAAATTTACCAAGTACGTTTAATTGGTGTTCTTTGACCAGGTTTTAAACCTTGTACCTGGTATTTCGAAAGCAGCTGAAAATTGTATACTAAAGTAATATAACACCATTTAAATACTAAATTATTTAAAACCTAAGTTAGTCATCTTTTAACAGTGGTTACTCTTAGACGGATTTGGCTACTCATTTAAATTTATTATTTGGCCTTGTTTTGCACTACTTCCCGTTTAGAAAGTCTGTTTTAAATTGGAGCTTGACTGATTAAGTCTAATTGACAAAAATGATCGTCTTGAGCATTATGACTTTGGTATAATATTTTTAGCGTGTATTCAGGACATTTGTTTATGAACCGTATAATCTTACTTCGATTAAGGTGAATATAAATAAAGATACTATACAGACTGTCAATCCCCTCTATTAAAAACCATATCATTTAAAATTCTGATTTACTGTTTTAGCTAAAATGAGATATAATAAATCAAAACTAACATACTATATGATATAATAAGAGACATATAGAAAAGTGACGACTTTACCGCAAACGTTATTACACTGGAAAGATTTATGAAAAGTCAGAAAATCCTGTTAAGGATCAAACATTTATATGGAAAAACAGAGAGAGAGAGAGAGAGAGAGAGAGAGAGAGAGAGAGAGAGAGAGAGAGAGAGAGAGAGAGAGAGACTCATTGATTATTATGCATATACATTTTGTATAATGACGGCTTAAACAGTATCAGCGTACATGTATACACAATTTGTTTTAAGTTTACAGCCGACTATGCCACGCCAAAAATAACATTTATTAGTCAAACCTACTTTTGTCACTTAAACATAGTGTTTCTACAGTTAAATCTAGTTTTTTCTCGTTAACTCACATTAAATTGACAACAAGTAGGGTTTTCACAGAAAAACTAGGTTTATCTGTAGAAACATCAGTGTAATCTTCTCAGTTAAACATAGTTTTTGTACATGTTGGATACGTCAATTAATTTGTGTTTTGATGTTCGTAGTTTAAACCACTCTACAACACTCTGCTGCTATGGAACTAATTCATGTACCGAGTGATAATGTTTGTGATGTACTAGTATCTAGTATTTTGATGGAACGTACCTTTACGTAATCTTCCGGCTGAAATGACGTCATCGCATGATATTGTCATTCCAGCACTAATACAAACAACAGTCCCACGTAAATAAATATATATATATATATATATATATATATATATATATATATATATATATATATATATATATATATATATATATATCAATGTTTGTTTTCTCTTAATTATAGTAATTATATATATATATATATATATATATATATATATATATATATATATATATATATATATATATATATATATATATATATATATATATATAAAATTGTAATATTTGATGTGTAAATCCAGGAAAATTCTATTGTATAATTAAGAAATCTTCACTTACCATTAATATAGTAGTACTATCAACCAGAAAAAGCCCATATACACTGATACCAACCTGAGTTCCACACAACCGAGATAAAAATATTTGAATCTGTAATATCAAATTGTGTGTATTTAACAAGGGTAACGCAAAAACTAATTTAACAATATAGCTTGTGAACTAATATAACATGAGAATAAAATAATTGGCAAATTAATGGAATATATATATATATATATATATATATATATATATATATATATATATATATATATATATATATATATATATATATTATATATAAATTATGGGGGAAAATATATGGACCTAAGGATGACGAACTCAAAATACTAGTATTTTCAATGCTTTGTTTGTATCCTTGACGACGCCAAAAATTTGTATGAAGACGTCATCGACATTACACCACAAGGCCTAAAATTGAGTCATCTGGTTGGTTGGTTGACAATGGTACTAGTGTCTGTTTTCTCTTAATAATATTTTTGTAATTAAATTTTAGATAAATGTTGTAACAACCTGTGACGTCATTAACATCAGTATATAAGAAATATAATAATATAATAAGAAATTAAACCTTTTAAGTACTATATTCTCTGCACATGACGCATGACGTCAGCCATTTTTATGATCCATTGGAACTGATTCATGTCACACGTGATAACCGATATCGTTTGTGCAGTACTAGTATCTCCAATTGTGATGGAACGAAAATTTACGTAATTTTCCCGCTGAAATGTCGTTAGAGCGGGATATCGTCTTCTAGCGTAATTCCATGTCTAATAGAAACAACAATTTGACTATATGCCGTACGTATAACATTAGCAATCTTAACCTGGAGTGGAAAGGATTGATATCCCGAATTTTAGTCTAATTTACTGAATAAGAAGGTAGCCATATTACTAGTGATACCGCGGAATATAGTATGTTGAATTAAATCGGTAGTGGCGACTATGATACGACATGCTTTGAAGCAGGACTGGGCAAGATCAAAAGCGAATGGCAAGTTGAATTTCAGTGGGGGTTTTTCAGTTCAGACATAGCACTGCACTATAATGAGGCAATTGTAACATGTCTTTTTGGATGTCAGGAGTTAATAGAGTAAGTGAACGTTTTGATGCATTACCTACTTGATGTCATTGTACCATAAAATTATACTTGCAAGAACTGACACTGGTTACAGAGTAAAAGTGAATAATTTCCAATAGATAATGGAAACTCCAAGTCCATTAGAATACGACAAATCGGATATAACATGTGGTCTTAGCATTGACAGCCCTTCCCAAACGGGATGGAGCCAGGTGTCCGGAAGTGTAGAATCCAAAACGAAGACATACAATAGACGAAACCAGCTGATATAATATTTTAACATATTACATATCATTTATTTTCCCCTTAACTATATAAATTCTGGTTAAGTGATATTTAATGCTACTGAGCGAAAAAAACATGTATAGCACGTCATATTTAGATAATCACCACAAACAATAAACGATAAACACTTACTTGATGTAAAACCTTGTCCGGTAATGATGTCATTTCGATATTAAATATCAGATCTCGAGGTTCATGGGCCTACAAATGTAAAATTACATATAATATTCGATATGGGAATCACAGTACAACTTTTAAATGTAAATCACGTATAAAATAGCAAAATATAAATGAAATATAGATCTTGGGTACTTCTGTAACCAATATACATGTTACTGAAGCCATGCTGATATCATTGACAACTTACTTATTTAGTATATGTGATGACATATGTTTCCCTACAGACAACATTCCACATGTTAGTAGTAATATTCTGTTAATATATAGTGTTTTGCCCAAATGTTCGATATGCTAGATCCTGCTCGATGTACATCCATTTATTAGGAAAGAAAAAAGTTGTTTTGATAAGTGTTTATCAAACAGTATATATATATATATATATATATATATATATATATATATATATATATATATATATATATATATATATATATATATATATATATTAAACATACCTCGGTGTTGATCGTCGCACCCCACTGTGTAAGAGCAAACATTAAAGAGGTGTATAGCACTAAATACAATGACATTGTATACAGATCATCTCCTGTCAGCGAATCGTGAACTAAGCCGTACAGAATGAAGCACAGCATCGGCAAAGTATTTAGATATATAAAGAACATTATATGCTGAAAGACTGCATTTCCTTGTTGTAGCAATGACGTCACTTCCTCATGCTGAAGTCTTATTTCTTCAATGGCGGAAATTGTCAGTTGGGAGGAGTCCTTATTTTTCAATAAATTCTTAAGTTGCTTTCTAATTCGCTTGTACTCCTGTTTTATTGCATTACCCATGACAAGTAAAATTGAGAAGACACAAAATACCCAAAGAAATGCTTCACAGCGCAAATATATGATACCAGTAATAGCGATGTAAGTGCCAGTCCCAGAAGAGTTAACGGTTCCAAAAGGATGTAGTATAGTTTGAAATAGGGATCCATCCTTATACTGCTTTTTGACGGCGATTGGCACATATATACCCATACCGACAATAATCAATAAAGCAAATATAACGGAAGTCACCCTCACTCTTCTCCGCATAACGTTTGTATCAAAGCTGAAATTGTATCGAGACTGATACTTCTGAAAAGCATCGAATATCGGCTTCAAACCTCGCGAAAGCGAAACGACGTACACAGGATAGTATAGGGCATTTGTAACATAGCTCATCGCATACACACACATACCCATAAATCCTTTAGAAAGAACACCCTTTCCTTGAAAGCTGAATAAATATCGTATCGTGTCAACGTAAATCAACACAAGACGTACCAGGATGTATGTGATGTACACAACATCCTTCAGGCAAAGTCGAAATCCATTCATAGTAATGCCAAAATAGTTTAACATCAAAATCAATGGTCGACACACGCTTTCCAATGTACACGCCGAGGATTGGGTATTTTGTACCGTTTTACCTTGTTCTATGTTTTTATCAGCCATCATTGTTGCCTGTACTTGGATTTTCCTGGATAGCATCAGGTCTATTAAATGCGTTTAAATACCCTCAGCTCTTTATTGACCCTTCGCCATCTAGTCAGATCAGAAATAAATTGTCCAACGATAAAAACATTGATCAAAATGCTAGAAAAAGCCTCTATTTGAAAGAATACAATAAACAAACGAAACTCTGATGTCAACAGATAAAGCACTACCATTACGTTAAACAAATATCGATGAGATTGTTTAAACATGAATCGTTGTTTATGATATTGTATTAATTTGAAATACAGACTGGAATGGATATTTATGTTCTTTTTACTGAAATCAATAATGACCTACTTTGAGATAATATTCATTTATTTCCAAATTAAAAACTAGTCCGAGTTGAATTCGAGTAGTGTTATACGAAACAAATATCATGATAACCAATGACTTGATATCTAAATTTTCGGGTGCCACTCTAGTAAAAACACTACCACTGTCAACGATACAAAATGTCGTCTTTTAATCTTTACACCCCTGACAATCAAAATGGTATGCTCTTTTCCATTGTTACGACCAATCCATTATGGCCTGTAGGGTTGAGAGGGTTAATTCATTATGCAGAATTTTTGTATAAAGCGTAGTGAAGTTGTAAGTCTTGATACTGATTCATGCGTTTCTGTAATACGCAACTGTACAGAATTGCAGAAGTTTGTCCTTAACGCCTGTTCTTTTAAATACTGTATATTCAATATGAACACATCTGATGTTAGACATACTTTAACGTCCATATGTAGGCATTTGACATTAAACATACTGCAACGTCTGTATGTTGACATTAACATACTGTAACGTCTGTATGTTGACATTAACATACTGTAACGTCTGTATGTTGACATTAACATACTGTAACGTCTGTATGTTGACATTAACATACTGTAACGTCTGTATGTTGACATTAACATATTGTAACGTCTGTATGTTGACATTAACATACTGTAACGTCTGTGTGTTGACATTAACATACTGTAACGTCTGTATGTTGACATTAACATACTGTAACGTCTGTATGTTGACATTAACATACTGTAACGTCTGTATGTTGACATTAAATATACTGTAACATCTGTATGTTGACATTAACATACTGTAACGTCTGTATGTTGACATTAACATACTGTAACGTCTGTATGTTGACATTAACATACTGTAACGTCTGTATGTTGACATTAACATACTGTAACGTCAATACTTATACATCTGATAGAAGATACTGTAAAGTCAATATCAAGGTATCTGAAATCAAACATAATATAATGTCATATGTACACATCTGACATTAAAACATGCTGTCACGTTTATATATACATCTGGCAATAAATATACAATGACGTCCATATGATTACATTTGACATTTTAAATACTATAACGTCAATATGAACACATTTGGCATTAAACACACTCTAATGTCAGTATGTGTACATCTGGCAATAAACATACTGTAACGTCAACATAATACCTGACATTAAATACTATAAAGTATATATATATATATATATATATATATATATATATATATATATATATATATATATATATATATATATATATATATATATATATATATATTTATATGACATTTACCATACTATAACGCCATTATGAACATATATGACATTAAACATACTGTACCGTTGGTATGCATACCTGGCATTTAAATACTATAATGCAATACGTATACATCTGACATTAAACTTACTGTAATGGCAATATGTATGTTTAACATACTGTAAAGTCAATACGTATACATCTAACATTAAACATACTATAACGTCTGTATGTTGACATTAACATACTGTAACATTACAGTTTATTTTGTGTTTTAAGTAATTCAATGGATAATATATGCTTCAATACAGTGTATCGCTATAATATAATAATTATAACATTCCTGAGAGGGTGGTAGTGGAAATTGTATTTCCTCGGGGTGACAATTTCCACTACCACCCTCTCAGGAATGTTATATTTATATAATGTCACCCAAAACTAAAGTCAGTATTTGTTTTATTATATGACTATTTCAAAATTTGGAAAAAAAAAACAAAACAAAAAAAAAAAGAAAAAGGAAGAAGAAAAAAAAAACTTTGGCTGAGGGTGATATAAGGCGAAACCGAGGTAAATATCGTGTTTTTTTTACTGACAAATTCTTATGTCACCCAAAACTAAAGTCAGTATTTGTTTTATTATATGACTAATTTAAAATTTCGAAAAAAAAAAACAAAAACAAAAACCAAAAAAAGCCAATCAGTTGAAATGCGATTCTAACTCCTGCACAGAACGATTTGGAAAATCTTTAGGCTGTTTTTTCATGAATGACTAAGGGCTTCAGATGAGAGCCGGTTTTCATTGGTTTATGCATTTGATTCATTCAGTCATATACGATTTCACAAATCGGAAAGGAATGGAAACACGAGAGGGCGACATAACGATCCACGGCCCTCTAGACCTCTACAATTTCGAATAAATGAAATTAGCGCCTCTACGATTAATATTCGGATTTATCATACAAATTGTAATATTTACAACCAATCTGCCGACGGAAAGTCCACAAGTCATATAATAAACTGTAACGTCAATATGTATATATCTGACATTAAACATACCATGACATCAATATGTATACATCTGACATTAAACATACTATGACGTCAATATGTATACATCTGATATTTTACATACTGCAACGTCAATATGAATACGTCTGACATTAAACATACTATGAAGTCAATTTATACACCTATGACATTAAACATACTGTAACGTCAATCTGTATACATCTGACATATAACATACTGTAGCGCCAAGATAAATACATCTGACATTGAACATACTATAACGTCAACATGTATACATTTGACATTAAACATACTATAACGTCAACATGTATACATTTGACATTAAACATACTATAACGTCAACATGTATACATTTGACATATTACATACTGTAACGCCGAGATGTATACATCTGACATTGAACATACCGTAACGTCAATATGTATACATATTATAAACATAATACCAAAGTTATAATGCTCAAGACGATATCGTTTCTGTCAATTAGACTTCATCAGTTGAGCTCCAATTTGAAAAGTATATGTATTTTCTAAAGATAAGTGGTAACATACAAGGCCAAATAATATCTCTAAAAGTATAATAAATCCGTCTAAGAGTCAACACTGTAAAAAAATGATTTTAGCTTTAAACATGCTTTTCGAATTTAAATAGTGTTAACAGTGCCAAATATATACTTTAGTATAATATGAACAGCTGGTACCGAATAACGTCAGGAAATAGGTTTATGTATACCCTCGGGGACTCAAACGGTCCACCAGCAGTGGCAACGACCTAGTGGTTATAAATATTATAAACATAATACCAAAGTTATAATGCTCAAGACGATATCGTTTCTGTCAATTAGACTTCATCAGTTGAGCTCCATATGATATATAACATACTGTAACGCCAAGATGTATACATCTGACATTGAACATACTATAACGTCAACATGTATACATTTGACATTAAACATACTATAACGTCAACATGTATACATTTGGCATTAAACTATAACGTCAACATGTATAAATTTGACATTAAACATGCTGTAAAGTCAACATGTATACATTTGACATAAAACATACAATAACGTCAAAATGTATACATTTGACATTAAACATACTATAACGTCAACATGTATACATTTGACATTAAACATACTATAACGTCAACATTTATACATTTGACATATTACACACTGTAACGCCAAGATGTATACATCTGATATATAACATAATGTAACGTCAATATGTATACATCTGATATATAACATACTGTAACGTCAATATGTATACATATGATATATAACATACTGTAACGCCAAGATGTATACATCTGACATTAAACATACTGCAACATCAACATGTATACATCTGATATATAACATACTGTAACGTCAAGATGTATACATCTGACATTGAACATACTGTAACGCCAAGATGCATACATCTGACATTGAACATACTATAACGTCAACATGTATACATTTGACATATTACATACTGTAACGCCAAGATGTATACATCTGATATATAACATAATGTAACGTCAATATGTATACATCTGATATATAACATACTGTAACGTCAATATGTATACATATGATATATAACATACTGTAACGCCAAGATGTATACATCTGACATTGAACATACTATACCGTCAACATGTATACATTTGACATATTACATACTGTAACGCCAAGATGTATACATCCGATATATAACATACTGTAACGCCAAGATGTATACATTTGACATTGAACATACTGTAACGCCAAGATGTATACATCTGACATTAAACATACTGCAACATCAACATGTATACATCTGATATATAACATACCGTAACGTCAATATGTATACATCTGACATTGAACATACTGTAACGTCAAGGTGTATACATACTATAATTAAATATTTATAAATCTGACATTGAACATACTGTAACATCAGTATGTATACGTCTGACTTTAAACATACTATAAGTCAATATTTATACTTCTGACATTAAAAATACGATAACGCCAATATGTATACATCTAACATTGAACACACTGTAACGTTAACCTGTATACAATCAGTATTGTAAGTGTCTAAATGGTATACATTTATGTTCTCTGTAGCGTCGAAAATCAAAATTCTCTGTAAAAGAAAGTGTTAACTTAAGTCAGATATTGTGAAGTAGGTAAAGGATAGGCATTGCTTTTAGTTAAGTTAATAGCTCTCATGTTCAATAAATCTAGACCGGCGCACCCTTCCTTTATGAATCACCTGTGCCACAGCTTTAGCAGTGAATGTAGCTCTCAATTATTTCCTTTCAAAGCCCATGGCAAAGCCCATGTGTCCGGGTGGTTAGACCATGGATCTATAGACTATGAAGTCTCTCACTTTAGCTGACTTTTGTGTGTGAAAAAGTTCGTCAGAAAACTTGCGGAAGGTCGGGTTGCGTAAAACACAAATCAATTCAAAGCCCATGGCAAGTGATTGTCAGCAATGCGATACAAGAGAGATAACTCTTGTATATCTTATGATGCAGCGAAATTGAGGTTCTGAAACGAAAATCAGGGCCCAGGGTCATAAGACTATTCTCAGACAGATTTTTTACTAAACTACAAGATTTTACTTAAATTTTGAGAATTTTCTCAACTTGGGTAAAGTTGTGGACCATAAAGAAATTCTTAGACAAATTTCTTTCTCAAGTGATATAACACTTAAGTACGGCATGTATAGGTCTACCAAGGTAAATTGGCACATGTTTACAAACACAATGAATCTAAATCAACTCATAACAGGGGTGACAAGCTACTTGTCGTCACAAAAGTATTCAGAGATTCAGTAATGCATGGAGTCCGTGCAAGGCAATATGTTTTACCTGTACAACCTATTTTTGGAAAGTAGACCCATTGTTTTGGTTTCTGATTGAACCAGGATGTGCCACTTTACCTTGCTCGCCTCGGGATAAATGAACGCAAATATCATTGTCATTTTCAGGACATGTTTAACCCTTTGGCTTTCGAAAAAAACGTGTTACCTGAGCGAAATGGGTTTAGGAGACCAATACTTCTTTCTCTGTTGACTTGTTTTGGCTATACGACGTTTGTTTACATTAATAATAGGGGTGTTGTAAATTTAGTTCAGTACATGTGCCCCAGTGTATGTTCCGAGTCATTTCTCTTATTTAATGTACTTATACTATTTAATTTGTATCTTGAACATCGTGTATCACTTACATTATACATATTGTATGTATAAATTACTGACTTCGGTTATGTATTGGCATTTTATATATTTTTTAAAAGGTATATATCTATTCTCCTTTTTATGCCACAATACGTGCTGTCTACTTGATTTTTAACCAGTTTTATACCTCTTGGTTGGTTATTAAATAAATGCTTATAGAATGAGGTAAGAATAATGTTCAAGAATCGAAGTTAAGTGAATCGGGACATAAACTGGGACATATGATGTGGACGAGATTTACACTGTCCTTGACAATCTTATCTCAGTTGAGAAAATTCTAAAGTCGTTTTATGGTCCGCGAGTTTTCACTTTTTACTCAGATGAGTAAATTCTTAACTTTTAATAAAATTTGTCTCGGAATTTTCCTTGTTTATGGTCTCGGGCCCTGGGCACCGCTTCTGGAATAAGCAAGTGTAGAGTGTTGCTGAAATTTCAGTACCTAACGGAAGCGTATTAGACTACGGAAGCGTATTGGCTCACGTGCCAAAATATTTTTCTTGAGAGTGAAAATATTTTATCTGGCGGCCGCCACTTAATTATCTGGCTGTTGCCCTATACTTATCTGCAAAGATGTCATGGCTTTTTTAGTAACAGGTGAAACTGTCAAAGTAGCAGGAGAATGTCTGTCTTTTTGTATAGAAATCTATGTAATTTTGTCAAAAGTAGGCGGCTATTTATTTAGAGTAGGGGGGGGGGGTTAAATTCGCCTGTTCCCACCTGTGTAATGACATTCCTGATCTGGCGGCCGCCACTTATTTATCTTGCGGCCGCCACTTATTTATTTGGCGGACGCCACTTAATGGGAGCCTACCGGATTACGTCCCTTTAATTTCTGACTGCTGCAAACAACTGGTGCCACCATTTTCAATAGTTCCGACCAAGCTTAACTCTATCATGACCTAACATTTGGAGTGTGCTATTCCAGTTATGCTATTCTACATTACTTCGACTACGAATCTGTGATATTATTTATTCCAAATATTAACTTTGGTATTATCTTATTTTTGCAAGCATATTTCGTGATTTTTAATCATCGCATTGTTTTAAAAGCGTAGATAACTGCAGGTCTCGATACGACTGAAATTGTCTTTAATCGTATATTGTAGACTAAGTGGTACAAATATCAGTGATTATCGTCCATATTGATCTAAATAACGCGAAATAAATGCAAATAAAAACTTTTTATTTCGGTATCTGTGATTTTATATATATCGTGTGATATGCCCAGCATACAATACCGGTATACCATATCTTGTGATATTGGACAAACACGGATCTCTGGGAATCAACAGGTGGGATCAGGTGCCCTGGAGGAGTAAGAATCACCTGTTGACTGGTCACACAGTGCACAGTCAAATTCAAATGAAATATAAAGTGAAGAATAAACTGATACAGACGAGTCATCAACCGCCACCGAAATATGATGTATTTGAGTCTGGGTGCAAAAGTCAACAAATTTGCTCAGCACTAAAGCTCAACTAACTTATCATGATTTAAAGGTAAAAAAAAAACACGAAATTTATTATGTAACTGGAAAAGTTTGTATATTGAAAACATACAAGTGTAAATAATGATAAAAATTATTGCTCATTTAAAGAAAATTTCAGAAATATTAAAAAATTATTTGAGTACAAACTAAAAGTTTGAGTACCGTACTCAACATATTTATTTTATACAGGAAAATCATAAGTGTGATACAAATATTCATATGTGAATGATGAAAAATAAAAATATGTTTCCTTATTACTCAAAGCTAAAGATTTACAAACGATTGTATAGTCAAAATAATGTAATAAAAGTTGAGCTTTAGTATTGAGTAAGTTTGGTGACTTCGGGCTCTGACCTTTTTACAAATTGTTCCTAAATTGTGAGACACTATTATACTTTATTGTATTTTATATTTTGTTTTATTTATTTGTATCTCTCATTTCGAATGATGTTTATACAATTATAACGCAGGGGAAGCAACTCTTAAGTAATGTGTTTTAGATTATCGTACCAAAAGTGAATCAAAAGTCATTTTTTCAATAGCTTTCTTTGCTAAATTAACTTTTTAAACATTATTAGCCTGACTTATATACTTATTGAAATCTTATATATGTTTGCACATTGTGTTGAGGTCTATGGATTATCTTTCTAAACTGATTTGGAATGTGTCAATTTCTTTTCATGAAAACAGCAAGTATTTGTAAGTGACAAGCAAAATCTGCAGCGACATTTTTCAATATTTGTTCATAGTAAGTGGCGTCAACAAATTACTTACTGCAAAGAAAAATTGTTGCTCCCCGAAAAGAAATATTAAAATGAGTTTAATACTAATATCAGATGACGACAAAGGGAATTCATTTTATAAATATGTGAATTTTGACAAGGATTGTCACAAGCATTACTTTGTGGCAGGTCTACAAAAAGTTGATTTAACATAGAAAACTAAAGGAAAATAGCGATAGTTGAATAACTTTTGGCACTGGGTTAACAATACAATTTTATTAATTTAGTGTACAAACCTCTTTTTTTAAAAAAGGCACGACGTTAGATTAACAATTACAATAACAATGATATTATCCAGTTGTATAATGATACATGAAAAATACATTAAATGGAATTAAGCTGTACATAACATATATGATTTGACGATCTTTTATCTTAATATTCTCAAATTCATGTAAATCTTTTCTCGAGTGTTCAAAACCTAAGTATATTGATCCTCCAACAACTTCAGACGTGATTAAGACACTTTCCACAGCGATTTACAGTGCTAAACCTGATCCGATTATACGCTACATCATAACATCTGAAAAAAAGTATATAAAAATTATCATAATACCAGAATTGTATGAGGTATTTGAACATTTAAAGACGAGTTTGGCAACACACCAGTGAGATTTATTGTAGGATACCATTTTTTATTTTATTTCGGAAATATACATTTATATTAAATCATAGCTCAGCTGATGAAGTCCTTTCTTAACAGAAACGATCGTCTTAAGCATTTGTTTTGGCCTGGCTTGTAAAACTATAACTTTGGTATTGTTAATGTTAGTTAAGGCAAGAAATGCGTTTGTATGTGCTTAAGTTATCAAGATAAAACGATAAATTTGTGTAGTGTTATGCGCCATATTGTTATGGAATACAGTCACGAAGTCAGTACAAGTCAAGTCAATTTCTCAGATTTAACTATATTAAGAAAAATATATCAAAACGTAGAAATAAGTGGAAACTATGTAAATGAAGTGCTAACACCGGTATTATGTTGTAAACATGCAACAGAATGTAGAAAATTAATCTATATTTTCAGCGGTCCGTGTTTGTCCTGGGTTCACCAGATTTATATGTATCCTGAAGATTATAAAGATTTATACTGAGATTTTTATATCTTTCAGGAAAATTACAATGATCTCTTGATATAAAAGCACGGTCTATGACACACGCGTTTTTGTGTCATTTGACTTCAATGAATCAATATGGTTAACTCTTATTGAGAATATTTTAAACTAAACGATTTAATCTCTACGTAGCCTGAAATCCTTTCCCTTCGTATTTCAGAGTAAACAATGTGTTCCATCTTTTTACTCGTATATTTATAATTAGTCGGTACATTTACGTTAGGGAAGTTACTTTTATTACATTATTGATAATATATGAATTCATCAATTAATTAAATAGATTTGTTATTTTTTAATTGTTATTTTTCACAAGTGAAAAATAACACTCCATGCGAAATCAGAATGTAGACTATTATTTTCACTCGACCGAGTCTACAATATATGATAATATCCTTCACCAATGTCTCATTACTTGGATACACCAGTACGTAAGATAGAGAAGGTTTAAATGTACTGTTTATGTAACGAGTCAGACGACTGTACTGAAAGCCACGACACGAAGTTTTCTGATATTTACCTGTCCATAGATCTGTCTTTGGAAGTTTACCACTAATAACGTACAGACGTCGAACATAAACGGGACTGGCACAATATTTTCATTTTGAATTAAAGATTCATTTTTTATTCTGAAAAATAATAATATTTTATTTCTGATCAGTTTTAGAGCGATCATTTGAAAATATCGTTTCTTTGGAAAATCAAAGTAATCAATTCAGTCATTTGGCGGTCTGCAAAAATAAAACTGTTGAATCATGGGAAGGAATCCATGTGTCTGTCCCGTCTATTCGTTGGTGGAACTAACTGGTACTCTCTGGTCTCTTCATATCAATGGTAATTGCCCTTTAGTTCCAAGAAGTGAAATATTTTCAATTTTCAATCGCTAAGCGAGCAAAAATTCTCTGAACTATAACGAGCATTTAATTATGGAAGATAATTCCCGCCAACATTTCAAGTGTCTTGTTCACAATTTGTACATCCTGCTGTTTTGTGTTGTACAAAAGTCATGCATACATGTTTCTTGATTGCACGCTTTAAGGTTGCAACGTCAGCTTTAAGTTTCGATGTACGTAAAGATTCATCATATGTTTCGCTTTTGACTTTTAGTGTTTTCTGGAAATATTCTTATAACTAATTTAAACGTGGTCTTCATAATAAACCTGTCACTGATATAAATAATTTTGTTTTAAACAGAATGCGCTTTCCAAATATTTTTATTCAGCTAATATTCATAAAATCTAAAAATAAATTTTGTGTATGGTTGCTAGTGAAATAACTTAGTCAATAATTCTGTCAGTTTTGTCTGTAACATATATCTGAATTATCATTTTGGGTTGGGAATTAACGTAAAATCATAAAATTAAGATAAATAAAGGGACGAAAGGATAATGTTTAAGAAAAAGAAAATGGCAGTACTTTTATAAGAAAGGACAAGTGTTTATATCGATCTTCAGTAAGCAACATTTGTCGTCTTTTTTCAGTGAAAAAGTATCATCGTGTCCATTCTAAGCCAAAAGTGACAAAATGTACCAAATGTCGAAAAAGGCGAAAAGTCTTGCTTTAGTAGATCTAGCGAAAGATCGAAGTAACAAAAGAACACAAATCTGCAGTACGGGAGCATAGTACCGCATTCATTTTTACATTGAGTATTTACACTACTCGTAGATTTTCTAAACTTAAATCCACAACTTCATGCATTTTTACGCCTTGAAAAGTTACATATACGTCTTCGACAACGCGGTCGTATTTGTTTGCGATTTGTTTTCGTTAAAATTCTTTATTGACCTATTGACTTCTATTTCCTGTTCTCGCTCTATCCGATGACGTCACAGTAGGGCATCATCTATAACAACGTATTTGAGCTCCTGGCACAGAAGTGCCAACAATCGGAAGAAAAGGATAAAGCTATTTATACAAAGCATATAACTATTTTCACTTTAGACTATTCAATATGGGTAAGTTTTATCATTTAGCGCAGGTTTTTTTCTTATCTTCTTTGGGTACATGGCTAATGGCGCTGGGATTGGGAATTTCTTATGATATTCACGTGGTGGTTAGAACATCGCGCCTTGAATAATGAAGTTTCTCGCCTCTGGTCAACGCAGGTTCGAGCCCCGCTGGAACCTATTAAGTTTATTTTTGTGAGAAAGTTTGCCAGTTTACATGCGGAAGGCCGGTGGTCTCTTCCTGGGTAGACTGTAACCAAGTTCTCTCATCCACCATTAAAAACTGGTCGTCACCATATAACTGAAAAAAAAAGATCAAATTATCATATTCACTCGTATTTGATCAACCTCATCTGTCCTTAGACTTTAGACGAATATCTACACGCATATTTTTGTATAATCATTTTAGAACTGCAGACATTGGACAAAAGTAATGGACTGCTATCATTGTATACTATATGTATGTCGTATAAAACCAAATATTTTCATAAAAAGAAAAAAAATATTGCAAAGCCATTTCTGATTGCATTTTAATAGGATTTTCACTGTTAAACAAAAATTTAAATCTAGTTTCATTACATATTTTAATTTTTAATTTCTAAATTAGAAATAAAAAGATTTATCTATTCAAACTGATGAAAACTCCCTGTATGGGTATAATATGTACATGTACACTAGACCAGGGTAGGTCACATTATATCTTATTACAGACTAGACTGACTTATAGAAAAAGGACACCACCTTGGGGTAGGTCACTATATAGCTTAATTATTAAGGTCTGAGCCGACTTTACACCTCATTGAATCCGCCACTGTAGATACGATGAGTCGAGTCGAGATAATTTTTTCTTTACTTTTACATCTAATTTCAGATTTTCCAGATTATAAGACCTAGATGGAATCAATTATTCATCATATGGTTAAGAGATATGTACACGTAAAGTAATCATAAAATTTTGTTTATTTTAGATAAGTTTACAAGATGATTAAACTACTTAAACATGATATAACCAGCGATATATAAAACAAGCTTAAGATTATTTTATAAGAAAGTGTATTTTTCTTTCATACCTGTTGGTTGTGGTTGGTTGGTTGTATTGTTGTTTAACGTCCCACTTAAGATTCTTTGAAATCATTCAATTGGAGACGTCACCAATGCCGGTGAAGGGTTTCAAAGTTTGGCCTATGCTTGGCACTTTCGGCCACTGAGCTGTGATGGTTCTTTAACGTGCTGACACCTACTGTGACACGGCACCTCAGTTTTTACTTTCTCATCCGAAGGACAGGAATCCGACTTTCTTCTCGCTGTTTCCAACTCACGACCTAACGATCAAAAGTCGAGCGCGCTACCGACTGAGCCAGGCGGCTCTCATACCTGTTCGTAAATAAAGATTATATGTATCTTAGATTATATATATTGCTGTGAATACGTC
This sequence comes from Atrina japonica, assembly GCA_030159075.1. Taxonomy (NCBI): domain Eukaryota; kingdom Metazoa; phylum Mollusca; class Bivalvia; order Pterioida; family Pinnidae; genus Atrina; species Atrina japonica. Next base: position 1,275,088 of record BROG01000156.1, read on the forward strand.
GCCATTCTGAAAAAAAAAATCTTTATTTTATATATTTTCACAAATCCAAGAAATTAAATTAGTTTTGAAATCCACGACACGGTAATAAAATGTGAACATTATCCATATAACAATCTTCACTTTGTCTTAATGAGGAAAGCTGATTATCAACTAGATAAATCAAAGGATCTTCGATTTCTGAAACCAAGGCTTCGGTATCCATCGATGTTTGTTTTTTGATAAGTTTCCATTGGTAAATCAACGTTTAAAACAGTACAGAGGGTAATTGACATTATGTTTTATCATATTTTCATTGACTGCTCACACTTTCTGCTTCCACTTAGTTCCTCATACACCATAACAGATTACATTTCATATTTGGCGGTGACTAGTGACGACATCTTGCGGCAGTCTAAAATTTCATTTAAATTGACCCGACACTGACCCCTGACTTTAACCAATGAAAAGACTTCTGGCATAGTCTGCACGTCGCCATCATTCTGTGTTTACGTATTTCCCCTCTATCATGGGGTCGATGCGTGATCGAATCCTAGCCCGCATATTATTGTTCCCCTTGTCGGTCCGACATGCTCCCACCATCGTTGACGTTTGTTAAGAGACATATTATAGTTTCATAAGCACCTAAAGACTGGTGATAATTTTTTTATTTCTTTAAAAATATTAATTATAATATGTTGGTGTTGTAGCGTGTTTATGAACAAAGGATTAGGACTTCGCCATGAACATCTTTGCTATTTACTGAAAGTTAACTGGCATGAGGCAGAGTATATCTCCACGCGATAAAACTAAAGGTGTACACTGCTGCATGGCAACTCTCTTTATGGAAATAGCAAACATATTAATGTTAATCTTTAATTTTTTGGTACGTTGGGATCTGTCATTTTTCCACTGGTCTTCTACTCTATTTCTGTATCGTGACCATTCATAGAAAATAGATGTTCATACTAATATCACGTGATATATAAATATAATACACATGTCACCTGGTATAAAATACATTTGATTTTGTTTATCTCCAATTTCAGAGATACGTATTCGACACTCTCCAGACGAGATACTTGGGGAAAGTACATGAAAAACAAATTGCCCTGCAGAGTGAGAATGCGAGTTACTTTTTAACCAAAATTGCTGATATCAAGAGAGACCTCGAGAGCAACGGGCAAGACAAAGCCCAACACGAGGAAAGCAATCAAAAGTCCCGATCAATGGAGGATATTCTGAAAAACCAGTAACTGGAGGCGATGCAGGCAAGATATAAAGCAGATTATTCCAATATGAAGTCACTAGTATTAACATGTACTGACCTTATGACTAATGCGCTCGAACGAGAGATTATCGGGAGGGTTTTCTCCATTAGACAAAATCTGGAGGAAGAACAGGATGAAATCGATAGTTATTAAATGTCGGTAGTACATGCAAACGTGTCGGTGCAAATCAAGGAAGAGAAACAACGGAGAAGGAAATAATGAAGAAAAATGAGAAAATGTTGATGGAGAAAATGGCAAAAAAAGGAAAACAATCTGGAGGACATTCTTCGAAAACAGATGTTAGAAGAAATTAAAAGAAAGGAGCAACAGATTATTGACGAGTTAAACTCTCGAATAAAGGAAAAAGAAAGATTATACAATCGTTCATTGAACACGGAATTTCACAACACAGAAGCTCAATCTGGAAACCAGGCAGAAGACCATTTCCAAAAACACAGTGATAACACTGTAAATATTACAAAAGTGCGATTGTAAAAAACAAAGATAGCTGATATAGAACAAAGGGTAGGAAATGAAATTGTGGTATATGAGCGCAGGCTTTTCGAAAAGAATGAATCAGAAAAATGCCGAAAAATTGGTGAGTTTAACAAAGAAGTCGTTGATATGAAGAACGAGCAAATTCAGTCATTGGCCAGGCAACAAGAGCTTTTAAAACTCCAATCAGAAATCAGATGTAAAAAATATGAACGGCTTCTGAGGGCTGAAGGTGAACAAATTGTTCGAGAACAAGATGAACTTAATATTGCTGTTCTCGAACAAAAAATACGACATGACAAAGAAGTGAAAATTCGGGAAAACATTGCAAAAATGAAAGACCCACATCTTACCCAAGCTGATAGACATATTGTAAAGGCAAAAAGCTCGCAAAAAGACCGTTTCTTCCAAAAAACCATCTAGGTTGCAAAGATTTCTTGATTTTATTTGCTGCACAGGTCGACAAAATATAGCAGTTGTAGCCTCAATCATCAAACAGAAATAAAATTCAAGCATAATTACCATGCATAAATATACAATTAACAAATATTTCCAATTGCGCTAAATTGAACACGAAAACTACTTGTACAGCAATGCGGTCACGTGATGTGTGTGATTACCTTAATTATTAATGGTAATGCTGGAGGTTCGTCGCAGCATTTAACAGAGATAGAAATAATTTTGGGTGTTTTCTATAAATTTTATTTTTAATTTGAGAAAAAAATCCGCAGTAGTCAACGACAACTTTTTACAACTGCATGACAATAAACTACATAGTCATAAACATTCAAACATTTGGCAATTGACATGCTTTACCATAGGAGATTGTGTTTGGTTTAAACTGTCGAATTTTGATTAGAAATACTAACCCGGTGGTAAATACACTGGTGCCGACCGACAGAGAACAAATAACTGGAATCTGTTGGAGTTCAGAACAGTGCATAAAGAATTCGAATCCGGTAGAATTCGTGACAGAGCACGAAGAACTCGAGTTTAGGACATACAGTGAATAATTCGAATCCGAGTTTGGGAGAGAGTACGGGGAAATAAAATCTGTTGAGTTCAGGAAAGAGCACGATAAATTTGAATCTGGTAGAGTGCAGGACAGAGCAAGAAGAATTCAAATCTAGTAAAGTTCAGAATAGACAATGAAAAATTCTAATCAGGGGGAGTTCTGGAAAGAGCACGAAGAATTCGATTTAGGTAGAGTTAAGAACAAACGGTGAAGAATTCTAAGCAGGGATGGTTCTGGAAATAGCACGGGGATCTCGAATCAAATGTAGTTAAGAACAAACAATAAAGAATTCTAATCAGGAAGAATTCTGTTAGACTACGAGGAATTCAAATCTGGTAGAGTTCAAAACAGAAAAATGAAGAATTCGAATCCGGAGATATCTGGAAGGAGCATGAGGAATTCGAATCTGGTAGAGTTCAAAATAGACAACTGAGAATTCGAATCCGGAAGAGGTCTGGAAAGAGCACGAGGAATTCAAATCAGGTAGAGTAAAGAGCAAACAATGAAGAATTCTAATTTAGGAAAGTTCTGGAAAGAGCACGAGGAATTCGAATCCGGTATACATCAGGACAAGAGATTCTGATATTCTTTCTCATTACTATAGAGACATGTGAAACCAGTTTGAATATCATTTTAAAGGCCACAAACCTTCCGTATGATTGCCGAGGTCACAACGAGAAACACGTGAAGACTGACTCCTTTGTGGAAGAACGAAACCTTCTTTCACCAAATGAAGGGATCACAGAAGCCTTCTGTAATAATCATAAAGATACTTGTGACCATTTTCACTGTACATGTAAATGCATATATACGATTTATGCGAATTACAAAGGTCCACCCAGGCCATACTAGAATATTTCGCACTATGGGCTAACTATGAAAGGTAAGTAAAGGATGCAAATGTAAATTAGATAAAAGAGGTACCCGATTTTTATATATAATATTTGTGTAAACTCCATAGGACAAACTGTATTGATATTGCACACAAGTATTCAAAAATAAACTCTCCTTTTTGTAATAGCCCACCCCGAATTTGCATCCCTTTCTGATTGGCCTGCAAATTGAGGAAAGATTGATGAAGTAATGCTCCTTATCACTGCGTTGTTTGGGTCTAGGGCATTGCAGCTTTACCTTTGTTCTAAGTCAAATCTCTGGGCTAACCTAAAACCCCGAGCTTCCATTTGGAAATATTTTTCTATACTCCGAGAGGACTCATATTGGGAAATATTGTAGTATAGCCTGGGTTGACCTTTGAAATCGGAAATATCTTGAGGGGTTGGGCCTGATTTCGGGACTCTAACTCATAGTGTTGTACGGGTCTAGAGGATTTTTTAAGTTTACATACTGGGCTAACCTTTCATAGTTAGCCATTAGTGGGACATATTCTAGTAAAGCCTGCGTGCACCTGTGAAATTAGTATAAATCGCAAATATCAGGGGCTGTACCTCATTTCGGGACTCTTTGTCATACTATTCTACGGGTCTAGGGGATTTGGAGTATACATTAATTTTGCGTTTTTATACTGGTCTAACCTTTCATAGTTAGCTCCTAGTGGGAAATATTCTAGTATAGTCTGGGCGAATCTTTGAAATTAGCATAAATCGTAAATGTTATAAAGGGGTAACATACTTTGGGGCTCTATATCATTGCGTTGATTTGGTCTAGGGCATTCTGTGTGGAAACGCCATAACTGACTTACCTGGTCGCCGCCATGTTTATTCATGCATCATGGGTAATTGGCAATGTTGTATCTTGAACACGATCATGTATGAAGCCAATTTAATTTGCTGCTTCATTTTATATCTACCTTCTGTGAATGCTACCGTTTGATCTAAAACTAAAATATATGAAATATTCATTTTGAACTGCGCTTCCCCATAGGCAATGCCTAATCATATTTGTGTTTGCTGTCATAATTCAGGAGTGAACAAGTTTATATTGCAAGTATAATTAAAATAAAAGTTTGATTTTAAATCATGCACCAAGTCCACTTCCGGGATTGATGAGTTAACTGACATTCCTGTCTAAGCAAAACACTTTTAAAATCTAGGACAGAAACCAGTCTCTGTTCTGTTTCCATGACTTGATGACGAGAGTTTCAACGTCTGCTTATTTCCCACCAACTTGTAGACATATCTTTGTTGTGCAATTAATAAATTTTATAGCTTGACAGTTTCTGAAGATGTTTTCTAATATGAAATGACAAATTATCTTATCCTAGGTCAAAAGTATTAGATTTGGATTTCAAGTAATAAAGCCCGATACGTGAGATAAGTGTTATAATGTTTGTTTTCAATGAAATAAAAATACACACACACACACACACTATATATATATATACATATATATATATATATATATATATATATATATATATATATATATATATGTGTGTGTGTGTGTGTGTGTGTGTGTGTCATTGAGCAATTAGATATTTTAAAACTCCCTATTTGCTGGAATACTTAATACCTATCGAAATATAATTCATATATATATATATTTTTTTTTAGCTACTCTCATTTTATCTTTCACTCTCTCAGTAACTGAATTTTATTATCCTTCGGATTTACGACAAACCCACTACCGAAAAAGATTAAGTAAATTTATTGTATAAATTATACATGGAAATCAAGAGTAACTTGGAATGACAGATCCTTTTTCAATAATTCAGCTAAAATCTGACGGTTATTACGGGAAACCGTCATCCTCTTAACTTGACGAGATGACAATGGTTTTCAATTTGTTATAGAGACGTGTTGAAATGTAGCCCGGATTTGTATTTAACTGGTAAAGAAATCTATCCTATATTTCCTCGAGTTCTATATATACCGTGCTAAGTCTAGTAATTTTAGGTTCGTTCTATCTTTGATTAAATCTAATATCTAAAATCATGTAGATATATCTACAGTTTTATTTTAATTAAAACGCGCAAAAATGCCTGATTTTAATTTTCATTTTAATCATTTAGCAAGTACATAGAAATATACGTTGCACTAACTACAACTGTTGAATTCAAATTCGAATGCCAAATACATCGTGATAAATGTACAGACGTTGCGCTTGCGGTATTGTAGTTGTAGAGCGTTCGACTCGCAAACGAAGGGTCCTGGGTTCAATTCGCGGTATGGGGTCTTACTAGACACTTTAAAAATTAGTAGTTACTGTTCCTTCGCCAACACTTGGCATTCTTTTGGATGACTCTCCTAAAGCGGTGGACGTGACAACTATCACTGTATTGGCATCAGTCTATAGCACAGGTCAAATATGTGACACTTCAACTAAAGGTGGTGACATCTCCAAATGACAAATTATTGGCGGGCTGTAAAACAACAATAAAACTACATGCATACGTATGCTTATGTTAATTATGTTTAAGAGGCTTCAACAAAATGAATTATTTGGAGAAAAAATTGACAAAAAAAGATAAAAAAATTGATATCATTTTAAAACACTTCTAAAATTACGTTTGATATATTTTAGGGAAATTAAGAAATGGTATAATTAATTCGTTTTCTACCCAATATTAGTTCCCAAAAATCCAGGTAGAATCGGCAAATTATCTAACACTTCGTTTTTCAGTTATTTTTTCTGATTAGTTGTACGAACAATAACTATTTTGCAGTAAGTTTGGACAATAATCCCCCCAAATAGAATAAATTGAACTAAAGTTCTTTGCTTACTTATCAATGAATGACAGATGATAGTTTCCATGATTGTAGCTGGCAAGCTGTAGGACGTAGCTTTAATCCTCATTTTACTCAATTAGTTTTTATTGTGTGATCGGAATTTTGAATTCGATGCAAATCAACGTTTAGACAATTTACAAACGAATGAGCGTCGAAAATAAGGTCTTTGTTATTGCAATTACTGTCTTTGAATTGAAAGATGCAGATTGTGTTCATAACGGTGAAATTTGTCTAAAATGAAAAAAGTATTGCTTTTGTATTAAATTACCTCTCCTTGATGAGCAGTCTGGAGAGATGTAATTGGTTTTCATTTCTACTGCAGTAATAGGAAACTGACATCTTGATTTCCGGGTATAAGGTGATATTATATGAAGTACTGGTATATTCATCACAGTACAGTTACGCATCTTCACAAAATTGAAATGAAAAAGATCAGTGTTTTGATAAGTCACGTGACATAAATTTTTTGCTGCAATATATTTCCACATCACAGGGTAAATTAATATATATATATATATATATATATATATATATATATATATATATATATATATATATATATATATATATATATATATTATTTGGAAGTGGTTAACCTAGAAACCTCATTTCACTGAACAAGCATAACATTCCACTTCAAATAAAGTTAGCATGATGTTTGCCGACTTAATATGTAGGTTTTCTATGGTATTTTGGTTTCCTCTCAAAGAAAGTACCCATGCCGAAATTAGGACCAACAAGACATTATGCTATTAGCTAAACAACCTATTTCTCATTTACTTTGAAATAGCATTTCATTTTTTAAGGTTATATTCTCTGATAACCGGAAAAAATTTCCTCACTTTTGTAATGACATCCGTTGCCGAGTGTTTAGAACATCGCGTTTTGAGCCATGCAGTCTCTCACTTCTGGTCAGCGCAGTTCGAACCCTTCTGAAACCTAAGTTGATTTTTGTGAGAAAGTCTGCCAGTTTGCGGAAGGCCGGTAGTCCCTTCCCGGGTACATCGTAACCAGGTTCATTCCGCAACCCCAAAAAATGGTCACCTGAAACATTGCTGAGTGTGGCGTGAACACCGTTCAAAAATTAAAATGCAAATTCTCTTTTGTAAACAGGTAGGGATTATCGATCCTAACTTAGCTAAATATTTCAAACAATAATGACTGTATTCAGTCATCAACCCCTGTGGTCATATTTGGACTCGCTCAAATCAATTGATAGTCATTTTTTACGGTGGTTACTCTTACACGGATTTCTGCTATACTTTAGAGATATTAATACCACTTTCTCTTTAGAAAATACACATAAATTTTAAATTGGAGCTCAACTGATTAAGTCTAATTGACTGAAACGATATCGTCTTGAGCATTATAACTTTGGTAGTATGTTTATAATATTTATAACCACTAGGTCGTTGCCACTGCTGGTGGACCGTTTGAGTCCCCGAGGGTATACATAAACCTAGTACCTGGGTATTTCGGTACCAGCTGTTCATCTTATACTAAAGAAATATTTGGCACTGTTAACATCATTTAAATTCAAAAATGTTTTCTAAAAGCTAAGATAGTCATTTTTTACCGTGGTTACTCTTAGACGGATTTCGGCTATACTTTAGAGATATTATATGGCCTTGTATAATACCACTTTCTCTTTAGAAAATACACATAACTTTTAAATTGGAGCTCAACTGATTAAGTCTAATTGACAGAAACGATATCGTCTTGAGCATTATAACTTTGGTAGTATGTTTATAATATTTATAGTATGGTGTACTGTCATACTTCAGGAGTGAACAAGTTCAATTACTGTAAATCTGGATTAAAAATAATACATACCTAAATTTTAAAAGTGAAATCTACCATTATTTGAAATAGGTGAGTTCAAATGTGGCTACTGGGGGTCGATGAGTAAAAACTATAGACAAAAAATAACAATACAACAACCCCAGTTACCTACAGCTTTATTTCTCATGACGATAGTTGATACCACGCATATACCATTGGCCCATGCTTATCAACATATAGCAGATATCTTTGATACAGAAAGCCAATTCACTTAATTCGCCAATCTATAAACTCGACATGATTGAAAGGAAGGAGAGTGTGCTCAATCCGTCCTGGCTATCAATTACTGGTGTACTATGCATACTTTGTCATTTTGCGAATTTGTCATTGAAAAAAACCAGTGACTGATTGATTTCTGCTTAGAAAGAAATTTTGTCTCTTCCGGAGACGTTTAATTTCCGTTGGTACATCACATTTTATATGTTCCTCTGTCAATTTTGTTTTCTAAATCAATGAAAATCCTGAATAACAAAAACTTGCAGTTGATAGTTGCTCAGTATTTAGAAACTTAAGTGTGAAAAGCATTTTTATTAATGATTAATAAAGATAAATCATATATTATTTTTTTTCTGTCATTTATACTCGAGTAGCTTTGGCCTAATTCAGTGTTTGGCTCATATCGTTTGAAGTTCAAAGCGTATAGGTTACTGAATGTATACGTTGAAATATTTATTTACGAGTTCTTGGCGCGGCAAAAGAACCGAGCTTGCGAGGTCCTTCTCCACGCGGAAAACGAGAACGTTAATATTTCAACAAATCCATATCATAACATTTTTATTATAAACACTTTTCAACAACACAATAGTCATGATAAAATGTATTATTTAATACACAACAAATTACAATTGCATCAAATATTGCGTGATGTGTCATCGTTATAGCGCGTATGAATACAGCATAGAATAAGTCCCAAAACCTCAAAACCGGTCCGGGCCTATATGGTAGTATATTGTACCTTTTCATCTAATGTTAAGTAAATGGAAAATGAAAGTAGGGTATATCACAAGCACATTTATGGCTCAACACTAACCTCACTCATTAGATTCATAGCGGAACATTCATACTCCCCAAAGGTTACTGAATTCATCATTCGATTTTCATGATGTACGTGTTTCTTTTTTTAATACGTACACAATTTACTTCTTAAGGGTTAAGTATATATGTTAGACTGATACATTCGTCAATGAACATATGACTTTCCAAAGTTTGTATCTCCCTCTATTCATCACTTAACTGCTGGTTATGGTATAGTGGCAAAGCGTTCGACTCAAAAACGCAACATCCCGGTTTCAATTTCCTGTACTAGGTTAAAGTCACGACCTAAAAGTCTGGGAAATCAAGCGCTCCGCATTAGAATTGAACGCCACGGCATGCGTGGTACTAGCATAAATACGTATTATATTAGCAATATAAAAATCTTAGATAACAAAGTATAAAACTTTGGATGTCCAGGATATAGGTACAAATCTGTTTAAAATGGACAAACATGGACGGATCTCTTGAAATCAAGAGGTGTGATCACGTGCCATGGAGGAGTAAGCATCCCATGTCGACCGGTCACACCCGCCAGGAGTCCACAGACAAATTAAAATGAAATACGTGAGGAACAAATCCTCGTCATAATTGTCATAGACGTCTCAACAACCGCCATCGAACGGGTATCTAAACATTTCACTTAGTGAAACAGAGTAATCGCAAACAAGTATATTTTACCGACCGTAAAATTTGCGGAACGTTGACACCAAACGCGTTTTTCGATATCCCTGTGTCAATAATTTGTCAGTGAGTAGTTTACCTCTGTATATGAAATGTTCATATGTTGAACACGCCCTGACATATCGGATGATTTGTGAAATATAAACTCCATATGCGGGTGATTGTGGGATATTACTATTTAAATGTGAAACATTTACTGGGAAAGCCGTAATCGTCGCGTTTGTCGTATAGCTTAGTTGTTAATTTCCCGTCTGTGTCTATAGGAAGTAAAATGTCTAACTATTAAGCGTCTGTGCTTGATTCTGTTGTATCTTTGATTTCTAGTTCGCTGGAATATATCGCAAAAGTTCGTTGGACAAATTCAGTGTATGTTTTAATCTACAACTGCTAAAAGCTAAAAAATAATAATTGTAAGTCATATACGATAGACTGTGATATCAATTACGTATGTCGACTTCTTGGCGAAGACAGAGTCGCTACAATTGTTTTTAAACGGGAATCGAACCCAGGAACCTCCGCTTGGATGTTAAACTCTTTAACACTAGATCACAACAAGCGGTTTCCGCATTTGATATTGGTAGAAACACATTTATATGATGGCGGTCACAACATACCCGATAAGAGACCACCGGCCATTCCTAAAAGTAAACGTCACCTATTATGCAAGGATCCTGGCACAGGTCCAATTTGTGGTACTTCATGACAAGTTCTTAAAATCTGCAAATAATGTGAAAACGTTTTGACGTAACGTAAGGCAACAATACAACATAATTTTATTAATAGTTTTATTCGCAAACGAAAGTTTCTGGGTCCGATTCCCGGACCGGGTCATACCAAATACTTTAAAAAATAGTACGTGCTGTTCCTTCGCTAGGCAAAGAAGTTAAAGTCAAGAGTCTTATGGATCAGACTTAAAACCTGGGTCCCCTGTCGCGGAAAGCGTGGCACGATAAAAAAAACCCTCACTGCATTGGCGTCAGTACATAGCACGGACCAAACATTTTTGCAGTTAATCTATACAGCTGGTGACATTTCCATTAAATGAAAAATTCTTGGCGAGATGTCAACAAAACAAACACATGGGATTGCAATGCATCAACAAAATGTGCAGGATAAGGACGAACACAAGGTAAATTGTAATTTTAGTGCAAACTACAATTTGTTGACAGCGTACGACATCAATTGCGCGGGACAAATGTCCTACTCTAAATACAGATTCAAAAAAAAAAATGAAGAATGCGAGCTGCTTGCCTTGTAACTTATTTATGTCACTACTATAGTATATTTCATATCCTTTTTGTAATATCCCTTATTTGTAATCCTGTAAGTTTTACTACATTCCATGTCTTATAAACACACTATCTCTAGAACAGCGGGGTTCCTGACTAAATTACATGTATGGTTTTTAGGTTCACAGGAGCAACAAGTCATTTAATCGTGACAAAAGTAAAGATTTTGAAGTGAAAAAAAAATTGAGTAATAAAGTGTGGGAAAGTAAAAAACACATAGATTCTATATTTGCATGTTAAAGTTCAACGAACACAGCATATGGAAATCGATTTAGAAATCATTATTATTCAAGTCAACGGGTTCTCTCGGTGAAAGTAATGTTCTTAGTAACGGTTTGATTATTTTATACATACAGACATTATTTCCAGTTTAATCTCCATAGTACACATGGAAAACTACTATGAAATACAAATTACATTCATCTTATTTTCGTTCGTGTGATTGAAAAAAAAAATGTCCGGAAGGTGCATCAAATATTGCTAAAAAGGTGAATGAACAGCTGTGTGCATTTTAGCAATGGATAATTTAGCGCAATTATAGAGCTTCAAAGTTGTTAATGAACTGTTCAAGTTGTTTTTGTGGGTGTATGGGGAAATTTTGGCGTCTTCATTTCCTGTCAGGGCAAGATGTCTTCTAGGCCTACATGACATTTCGCCAACAAGAAAAGCAAATATAATCAACGCAACGCAACGCAATATTCCGTATACGCCGTACACTTAGCATTCTGTTTTATAATTATTTTTAAGGCGGCTAGTTTTCCTTTTTAAAAATAAGAGGCTTAGCGTGTATTAATTTAATTTGTGTTTGGTAAATTTAGTAATATAAAAAACTTATAAATTTTAATTGGATCACACAAGCGTGTGCGTGAGTGTGTTCTAAAGTACGTTTTTATAATGGTATAGTTTTGAAATTGGAGTAAATACAACTGCTGAAGACGATTGTTTCTGTAATTAGAGATCGAATGTCAGAGTTTCAAGTTCCGAAACAGAAGATGGTATCAAACAAGGTAAAAAAAAAATATCTACCATCACTAACAATACTGTATTCTTTTACATATTTTCTTCCCTTTCTTTTTTTCAGCGGTATATAAATGCAATCTTATGTTTTCTAATATTTTATTGTACTGCTGGTCTGTACTATGTAAATAACAACATTGTTATCTGGGGAAGGCATTTCTAAGTTGCAAAAACTTATGCCTAATCCCTTTGCCTTTTCTTCAATACAATAAAATATGTTCAATTCAAAAAATAATCCACATCGATTCCCAAATCCATGTGAAAGTAACCACTGTAAAATGACTGTCTTAGTTTTTTATGAGTGTAGAACTTATACAATGCTATCTATTCGAAATGTTACTTTAGTATAAATTAATCGGCTGGTACCGAAATACCAGATACTAGGTTTATGTATACCCCAGGGACTCAAATGGTCCACCAGCAGTTGCAACGACTTAGCTGTTGTAAACATGATAATAGCATAACTGCGTTATAGTTTTGAAAAAGGGTCTTTATTACACACAGGTGTAATCATACAGTTACAATACAGAGTTCAATACGACCATGTGATACGTAACGTCGAATTGCATTTTATTTCGCCGGGTCTACTTTTATAGATTAGATTCATTTCATCTAAAATATCTAATGGTGGTGTTAAAAGCGGAGTGAATTTTAAATCTATGTAAACATACAGATAAATAAGGCTTGTAATAAATACAAAAACACACAGATGTTTCTATCCATATCGTCAGACTGCACTTGATGGTTATAGCTGAAGGATTAATCTAAAAGAGCGCGTGCAGTCTGATGATTTGTGTTGTATGCATAATTATAAACTACTAGTTAAATTTTGGCAATAATACCAATTAGCGATTCCGGACATATTTTCCATTGACAAACCAAAATACATACTTACGTAAACAATGGCTTCAGGGACTGTGAAAATATAAACAGGAGTATTTGTCTTTTTTTTGTTTCATTAAAATGTGTGATTGCATGTACAAAGAAAAAATAGCTCTACAATTTTTTTTCCTGATTGAAAATTTTTTTTATTCTTCTTTCAGTTGAGTGGCAATCATAGTTTTGGTGTATCAATTTCAGTCTCCTAACCTGAGGATGGAGTATTTTATATTCAACATTGATGATTGGTAACGCGTGTCGGAGAATTTCTCTTATAAACTACAAATACACGTGTTTCTTTTGTTTTAGTTTAGAAACACCGTAAATTTTTTTTTTTTTTAAATTTTCCAGTTCGACTTCGACGAAATAATTACATTACTTGATATTATTTTCTGTTGGTGTATTTGTTTAATTGTAACTTCCCGTCATCTTTTTAAATACATAGACATTTCAAGAGCTTTAGGTGAAATAACACATATTTTGACCTGTGTTATGTAATGACATCAATGCAGTGAGGGGTTATTTTTACATGTCACGCCTGCCGTCGGGACATCATCTTCCGAAGTCAAGGTTTTCCGATCCACTCCGTTACTCACACACCTTGACAGATTTGGCCTGTATATTGTGGCGTCGGGTACTGTTTTACTTAGCCAATCGGAACACGTCTAACAATTGATCACGCATCGACCACATGATAGAGGGGGAATAAGCTGGTCCCCGTCTGACTACAACACTTCGTCCATAGACAGCCGGTATGATCCGTCCTATTGTTGAGTCTGATTGGCCAAGAGATTATTTATGTCGGCCAATCAAATTACGCGTAGTATTCCACAAAATTAGCACGTCAAACTGTAGCTTATATGCATTATATTTTATGCTACTATCCAAGAAAGCTTTAGGCTAGGCCTTAGATTATAAATAAATAAGGCCTACTACAGATTAAAAAAGTATTCTTTTTTCAAAAAGGATCTGAGTACACGTATGATGTTGTATATGTTGCCATGAAACAAAATAACGTCAAATCTCGTTAAAATCAACGGCTAGATTTCTGTCCGAATGACATTGGGCCGTATCGATTGTTTTAGAGCGAAGCGGAAATACAACCGGATACCAGTTTAAAGGAGAAATACGTAAACACAGAAAAATGGCGACGTTCAGTCTATGCCCAGAAGTCTTTTCATTGGCTAATGTCAGGAGTCAGTTTCGGGTCATTCAAAGTGAAATTTTTAGATCTGCGCTAGATGTCGCCACAGTGACCGCCAAATATGAAATGTAATTTTTCAAGGTGTTTGAGGAACGATGTGGATCAGAAAACTTTGATTTGTGAAGATGTCGTGAGACGGTACCTTGGTTGGAAATCTCACACTAAAGACCCATGGCTTTCATTACGTATGTTGATCGCTTGTCGAATAGTCACTACAAAACTTTGACCCGAATACAATATGTGAAAGGCAACCATTAACTCAACCCCTTCTCCCTAGAGACACATTTGGCCTAGTCTAAGTAATTTCCAGCAGAGTCCATTGTTTTTCAGGGGTTGATGAGTTATGTGTGCATATATTATAAGGCATTTTAAAAATATTTAAGGATTCTGTCACATGTTCTGATGACCTTCTATAGAATGGTAATTAGAGTGACATCATTTGAAAAGGAAAACAATGTGTTACGATTGATAAGTCTATAACTCAATTTACGAAATGAAAAATAGAAGAAGCAGCGATAAAATACAAGAATATGGCATGAAAAAACTCTTTTGCATTCTTTTGTCGGAAAACAGACTAGATTACATAATACTTCAGAGATAACAACACTCTGGTTTGTATCAATTTGAAATTTTTTTAAATGAAAAGCCATGTTTAACATCATAGATTGAGTATAGCAGTTAGGATATAAAATAAGTGTAAGCGTTTTAAAAAGATATAAGGTATAATTGCTAATTACATTAATTGAATGTTTATGAGATAGAAAATATTAGAACTGGTGAAAAAAAAACATCTACTCATTATGATTTTCGGTAAAATATTTAACCTGGATTGAATGTATTTTGACACACACATATATATATATTTATACTAGCGAAAAAAATAAACTGTAGTTAAGTAATTTCATT